>ML661900.1:7036038-7189270 GCA_007570785.1 Antilocapra americana | reverse complement strand
ATACACTATCAGTTTTCCTCCAGATTAGAAAATCTACAGTAGCTGAATTTTCCTAATGAATCATAGAATAGTAAATTGCTGACACTAACCTACAGATTCAAGAAATTCAATGAACCTGTTTTCACTATATTGATTCTTCCAATCCACGAACACGGCACATTTTTCCATCTGTATGACCCAGCAATCCCACTGCTGGGCATATACACCGAGGAAACCAGAATTGAAAGAGACACATGTACCCCAATGTTCATCGCTGCATTGTTTACAATAGCCAAGACATGGAAGCAACCTAGATGCCCATCAACTGACGAATGGATAAGAAAGCTGTGGTACATATACACAAAGGAATATTACTCAGCATTAAAAAAAAATTCATTTTAATCAGTTCTACTCAGGTGGACGGAACTGGAGCCCATTATCCAGAGTGAAGTAAGCCAGAAGGAAAAACAACAATACAGTATACTAACGCATATATATGGAATTTAGAAAGATGGTAACGAGAACCCAGCATGCGAGACAGCAAAAGGAACGCAGACATATAGAACAGACTCGTGGACTCTGTGGATGAGGGCAAGGGTGGGATGATATGGGAGAATGGCATTGAAACATGTTAATTATCATATGTGTAATCAATCACCAACCCAGGATTGATGCTCGGGGCTGGTTCATCGAGATTTCCCGGAGGGAGGGAGGAGGGAGGGGGGTTCTGGAGGGGGAGCATATGTAAACCCATGGTGATATCATGTCATTGTATGGCAAAACTAATAAAAAATAAATAAATAAGAAATTCAATGAACCTGGAATAGGATAAACACAAAGATAAACTCCAAACAGGATAAACACAAAGAAAATCATGCTCAGAGACATCATAATCAAACTGAGGCAAAACCAAATATCAAGAAAAAGTCCTAAAAGTGGCCAGAGAAAACAACATATTACATACAGGGACATGATAGAAATAGCTGCAGATTTCTCATCAGAAATCACGGGGGCTAGAAAACAGTAGAAATACTAGATTTTAAGTGATGAAAACAGAAGGCAAACAACCAGATCAAAAAAAGCCTATCAATCCAGAATTCCATATTCAACAAAATGATCCTTCAGGAATGGAGGAGAAAT
Source organism: Antilocapra americana (assembly GCA_007570785.1). Taxonomy (NCBI): domain Eukaryota; kingdom Metazoa; phylum Chordata; class Mammalia; order Artiodactyla; family Antilocapridae; genus Antilocapra; species Antilocapra americana. Next base: position 7,188,151 of record ML661900.1, on the reverse strand, counting down.
TATTACATGAAGGAAAACTAACAGAATTTGCCACCATCAGACCTGCTGTAAAAGAAAGGCTACAGGGAGTTTATCAGACTGAAGAGGAGTGGTATCAGAGGGAAAACTCAGAGCTTCAGGAGTAAAGGAAGAGCAACAGAAATGTTAATATTTGGGTAAATACAATAGGTTATTTTCTTCTATTATGTTCTTTATAATATATGTGATTCTTGAAAGAAAAAAGTGTAACATTATCTGGGGGGAAGGTTTAATGTGTGCAGATATAATATATATGAAAACTACAACATAAAGAAAGGGCAAATGGGACTGGCTACATTTTACTTGAAGTGGTAAAATATGAGTTATAAGTAGACTAGAAAATTAAGTATGTGAATTAGAATTCCTAGAGCAACAAATAAAATAATACAAAAAGATACAGTCAAAATGTTAATGGAGGAATTAAATGAGATACTAAAACCATTCAAGTAAAATAAAAGAGGATAAGAAAAAGAAAGAAGAGAAAAAAATTCAGAGGGAACAAACAGACAAAATGATGAAAGAACAGACAAATACAAATACATCAACTACATACATCAATTTGAATATAAATGATCTAAAGGCACCAATTAAAAGACAGAGACTGTCAGACTACATTTAAAAGATAAAATCAAACTATGTATAAGCTGTCTACAAAAATTCACTTTAATTATAATGATATATTCTGAAACTATAGGAATAATTCCATGCAAACACTAATCTAAAAAAAGCCACATGGAGAAAATGTAGATTTCAAAATTAAGAAAATCACCAGGAATCAGGCAGTATATTATATGTTGACAAAAGGGTCCATCTAAGGAAACATAACAAACCTAAATACATATGTACCTACCAACAGACAGCGAAGAATATATAAATCAGAAACTGACAGAACTAAAGATTAAATAAAGTCCACAATTATTCTCAGAGGCCTAAAATCTCCTCTTAGCGTCACTGGTACTGTAAGTAGGTCAATAACCAGCAAGGATACAGGAGGCTTGAGAAACACTGAACTTAACCTAATGATCTTTATGGAATACTCTACTCACAAAGAGCAGAATATGCCCTCTTCTCACCAGTATTTTGCATATCAGCAAGATTGACCATATTCTGGACCATATTTGGATGTTAAATAACACACTTTATTTCCCTATCTCTTGGGAATATTTCAGGCACATGACGAGTGGCAAAGGGGTGAACACAGTTGCTTAAAGAGGATACTCAGGCTTGAATTAGTAATTTGAAACCTGAAATGTTCAACCTCACATTTGTTTCTGGACTATGTAAAGTATGTAATATTTCTAGAGTATCAACAGAAACAAATTAATATTAAAGGAGATGAACTAAAGCTAGAGTACAAAGCAAAACGTTGGAATTAAAGTATGTATCTGCTTTAAGAACGTAATACTGATAAAGATGCATACTGCTCATTCATCAAAGATGCCCCTTCCACTTGGAAATACCAGTGTTGTTTGTAATGAAAATTACTTTGGGTACTTGAAAGCAATTGCAATCCTGGTTTTTAAAAACTATCTCTTAACCTCTGTGGCTTCAAATGAGAGGATTTTAATACAGTCATCCATACCAGGATTATTACTCTTTCTGACCACCTTGATCCCCTGTTATACACCCTCTTGCACTGATTCTTTTCCATTCAATCCCTCAGGCTGCCATTAACACAGTCCCCCCTCTTGATTAATAAGAAAAGGAGCTTAGAATGTGTTTTATCATCTTCAGCTTCCTGGTGTTTGTCAAATACTCTTGTTTTACAAGAAGTAGTTTTCTTGTAGGGCAGTGAGTGTGCCTGCATAATTTTTCATCAAGGCAATCCTGCAGGATCCTAAATCACAAGCATTCTTTGCAAGTCCCTTAAGTGTAGTGTAATTTGGAGGCGGCAATCCATTTCAAATTCAGTAAATTAAAGGGGAAATAGCCAAGCTGGAGTTGGAGGAGCAGGCCTGACTCCCACACCTGCAATTTCAACCAAATGACATAAAATGCCAAGCCATTATTCTTCCAATTTAGCTTCCTCAGCTTTCATGTTCAAAACCAAATTCATTCTAAAAGTAATCAAACCAGATAAGTGCTGTGTGTATGTGTGTGTGGTGGGAGGTGGGGGGCAGGAGGGGATGCTAATGACGCAGCCGGAGGAAACGGTTGGAAGGTTCTGGTGTTTTAACATTCAGGTTATTTTATGGAGCATATTTTAAAATGATTTTTCCAAGTTCGTTTAATTGGAGTATCAGAAATCCTTTCATCTGTTTTGACAATTGAAATGATGATGTGCAGCCTGCCCCGTGTTTAGACTGTGAGAGGCAGGCACATCCATATTGATGCTCCAGCTACTGAGAACTTAAAAGGACAGGAGCAGCTAAAGGCCGATTAGCCATGGAGAACATTAGCTTCGATACCTCTCTCATACGGAGCCAGACATTACGTCAAGCATGACAAGCCACTCTAGCATAAAAGTCTTAGCAGCCTCCAAGTCTCAGGCTTACCCTTAAGTTATTTCATTAAAATACAAAATCATGTTGACCTAATTTTCTGACAGGTTTCGAAGACAGCAAAGATTTCCTTGCTTGCCGTACCTACCCTGTCTCCCTCTTCATCCTGCCGTAACTCTGGGGACTTTGCCAGTTTCATTCAAGTCTTTGCAGAGCGCCAATCCCTTTCATTTTAATCAAGGGAGAAGCTCCGGCTTTAAATGCTTTCTTCCCTCATCTCCAAACGTGTATGCCCAGACACTTCATCCGGCATGAGAACTTCTTTCAATAGCAGTAACTCTTCATGTCCTTGGGGGGAAGACAGCTACTCAGCATTCAGTGGAGAAGTGGGAACTGCCTGGATCGGCCTCATTATGTAGGCCATATGCAATAAGCCGCGGTACCTAACAGCTGCTGGTGGTAGGATTAAGGGGAAAATATTTAATTTGATGCAGGAGCACGTGTGTGTGATTTCAGCCATAGCTCTTACCTGCTCCCTGGGGTATGTGTCAGATATACGGGAGAATGCAGAAATCATTTAATTGTGTCAACACAGTGTTCGGATGTTTGTTTAAAGTAAAAATTAGTTTTTGCCGCATACATTGATTAGTTGACAGGCTATTCGACTGTCACAGAGGCTACTGGATACAAAGACAAAATTGGCTTGGTTTATCTGAGCAAAGGGGAACAAGTCCTCTGAGATCAGGGGAAATACAAGCAATGTAAATTCGGATTAGTCTTTGTGTTCTGTAAATCAATAAAACAACAGGGAAGTGTGAAGAATAGGCTAGATCATCTATCAAACTGGTTTTTTATTGTGTTTCTATTTCTATCCCCTAGTAAACATGTGCCTTCAGTTTCCCGTGAATAAAAGCATTTGACAAAGGAATAAAAATGGACTGGAGTTCACTGTAGATGCAGTGCCAATGACAAAAGCCGTTGGGGGTGGGGTAGCAAGCAAAGATGAGAATCAAAAAGGCTGCTTCCTGCAATCTCAAAGCTAGATCATTCTAAAATTCTCAGGTGACAGGTGGTGAAAGTGAAGATAGATTTTATATATCTACTGCAATGAAGACTGTACCTTATGCAGAATACTAATCAGGATTTTTTTTTTTTAAGGCAACTGTATTGTCTTAACAGGCTTTCAAAGAAAGAGAGGTGGGCACAGGCAAGCGCGCGCACGCGCGCGCGCGCGCGCACACACACACACACACACACACACGAAATCAGTTAAGGAGACTTGTGATGGAACCGAGATTTCTCCCCACCAATCACTTTCAGTCACAGAAGAAATAACAAACATGCTAAAATCAACAAACGCTAATTTTGTGGCCCAGGGAAAAGGCCTGGCTCTTTCAAAACCAAACAGTCCTCTTGTTCTTTAAGCCCACTTTTAAAAGCAAGTATTTCACCTGATTCCTTTAATGGAAGAAGCTTTTTATCTGTGTTGACAAATTCACACTGTCATTGTGTGTTTCCTTTAGGTGTGCACAGAATCGTACTTTAAGACCAACCCCCACCCCCACCCCGTACCCACCCACCCAAGTCACACCGTGTGCCCTGAGATGCTGCAGGGAAAGAGGAAGGGAGAGAAAATGCAGGTTTCAGAACCGAGCAGTAGCACATTATATTGCAGTAGTCAAAGCGAGCTGGGCAGAGCGGTAGAAATCTTTCCTTCCGAGTGTTTGAAAGATGGGGGCGTCTTTGTGGCATTATCTTCCCAGGTGCCCCAGATGGCACAGTGTACTTCTAATGGAAAACCATTCATCTGGCCCTGGGACTGTACGTGTTGTACATCACGATGGTTCATGGAGGAAACGAGCTCAGACAGCTTAAGCAGAAGGCGCGGAGCATGTGGTTGTGAAGGCATAATGGAAGAGCGGCACAAAAGGGCAGGCGCATGAGTCAGAGGCTGGGGAAGGGGAGAAGGAGGGTGTTATTTCTCTGTAATTCCCCAGGATCCACTCCTGCTTGGGTTGGCAGTGAGGAAGAAAAAAAACCAATTCAATTTGAAGGTGGTTCAGGGTAAATGAACCAGGGAATTGAGCGGCTGGAATCTAATTAGGGACCCCCCAAATTACTACTACCTGCCCAGCAGAAAAGTCAGATGGCTACAGCAGCCAGAAGAGTTAAGGGAAGTTGGCAGAAGAAGCAGTCCAGAAGGAGAAGTTTTACACACCTTCCAGGTTCTATCTTGAAAACTCTTAGAAGTGAATTTTTTTTTTTAAATGTTAATACCTTAGGCACAGAAGATCGCAAAGCAGAAAATATGGCCATGGAAAGGGCAGATGTAGGACACCCCCAGATCTGAAAAGCCAGCAGTGTCTCCATTCCCTTTGGGGAAAGGCGAGACCCCTGGTATTCCCATCTTCCATCCTCAGGACAGAGTTCCCTAAAGAGAAGCTTCATGAGACTGGGTACCTGTTCCCTACTGCATAGAGAAAGCCAAAAATCCTCCCTATAGAAAGGCGGTAAATGCTGGTGGATACAGTGACGGGGGTAAAGAAAGGACAGGGGTTGTGTGCACAGTTGGTCTTCCGAGCTCACCCTTTGTTTCCTGGCACCGGCATCGCCTGGGTCATTTCAGCCTTGTGATAGCTGCTGCCTATTCAGAGGCAGCCCACTTTGGGACCCTGTATTTCCCCTTGAAGCAAAGCACAGCAGGCTATCTAAGCATCATCTGGGGGAAAGAGAACCAGACTTGGTAGCCTGACACTCTCACTAATCTGTGAAACTCTGGGAAGCTATTTTGAGTGTCGTTTTAAGCTCATTTGTAGTTGGATCAGAAAATCTTTAAGCTCTACTACAGCTTCTAAGTCTGAGGATTCCCCTCTGTCTCCAAAGGCACATATTTGGGGACTTTCCTGGTGGTCCAGTGGTTAAGACTTCACCTTCCATTGCAGGGGGTGTGGATTTGATTCCTGGTTGGAGATCAATAAACACTTAAGAATGGTCCACATTAAAAAAAAAAATCTTAAAAAAGGTACATTTTTGTAGTATTTTCTCAATTAATTTTAGACACATTTTGATACACAAGACATGGAATTAACCCCCAGAATAATAAAAAAGACCCAGCAGCTGCTGTCACCTTTGAAATTGATTTCCATCCGGACTCTTACTTCAAACCTATATTCACACACAACAAATCAAAAATCTACATAAAAAGCAAAATGTACTTTTTATTTACTGTATGATTATCGCCACTGCCACTGCTGATTTCTCCCGAAAGCCTTGTAATAATTACAGTTGCCTGGATTTCAGGCAGATCCCCGAGGGCAAAAAAGGGAGCCAATCAATCCAAAGGAAATAGTGAAATGCAGTAACATTGCCCTTTTCAGCTTTAGCCTGAAAAGTAAAATTTCTCTTTTTAGAGGTTAAATGAGCAGCTACAGTTTTCCCCCACGGAATGAAGAAGGCTCTCACACTGAACCTTGTATAGAAACGCAACAGTAACAGACAAATTAGCAGGGGGGGGAAATAATAATAATAGCTAACCATGGCATAGTTGAATAGGAAACACACATACAATCAATTGCCTGTCCTTTTAATATGGGATTGCCGTATTAAGTCAGGCTATTTCTCCTGCCATCGAGCATGTGATGTTCAGATTGCCTTCTACCATCATCAGTGGCAGGGAGCTCAGGGAATCTGAGTTTGTTACCAGTCTAAGTCAAACTTAACAGGAAAGCTTTCATCAGGAAAAGGTGTGACCCATCCCCAACACAAATAGTGCTTGAAATGCAGCCATTCTTTGGATGAATACTTGAAAGTGTGTCATATAAATATTCCATACTGACACTTTAGGAGGTGACACTGTGACTTCACATTTATAATGGTGGATTCCCCCCCTCCTTTTAAAGCAGCCAATAAGGCAATCACTAATGGTTCAATTAAACCTAAAGGATCTAGAAGGTGGTAACTGTCTGACACCTACCATTGTTCCCATCCTATTAACTAATAAGTTAGTCTCCGCCTCCATGTAACTCTTAATGTTAATACAGTGGCTCATTTAGTTGTCACACAGAACAATATGGGTTTAAAAAGACTAGACTTAGACAATGGGGCATCAGCAGGTACAGGGCTAGGAGCGAAACCCCCATCAACCCCACCCAGTTCAAGAGCAGAAAGCAGATCAAAGCTGCCCCTTGGGCATTCCTTCCAATTTACAGGCTTACCTTATTATCAGAGCTGACAGATTTCTTTTTTTCCTCCCCCTAAAACCTCGCTGTACTCATTCCAGTATCAGGCTAGCAGATACCAGCTTCTAGTTTTTCTGCCAATATACCCTTCTTTTTCATCCCTACCCCATGCACCAACCTCCTTAAAAAACAGAAAATAACAAAGTAATCTAGAACCATGTCTCCCAAATCCCCAAATACAGTTTCATTGTGAAGTCACGTGATACTGCAATTATTTGTGTGTATACACAACTGATCCTATCAGTTAGTCAAAGATTGCTGGAAAGGGATTGCTCACTTGAGAAGTGGTCATTCAATCCAATTAGCTTAATCATTTGACCTTAACCAGCGTGATTCAGTTATTTGAATCATGAAGCAGCCAGAGTGGATTGAGCATTTGCAAATTGATCTTTTTCTCTGTGATTAACTTTAATGATGACATAAATAACAAATGTGATACAAAACTGGCTAAATCGGTGACTTTCTAAAGAAGTCTTGTTTTCCAGGATGTGTGAAGTTCACTCTGAGTAATACATCCAATTGAAATATTTATTGACTATTTCTAAGTTCAAGATGCTCTATTAGACACTGAAGCAGCACCCAATGACTCAGACCTGGTTCCTGGCCTCCAGTTTTCAGTCTTAAGCAGAAGATGTATATGTAAACAGGAACTCATAATGCAAAGAAAAACATAAGATGCAAAATGAAGTCACAATAATATATAATGAAAGCAATTAATTTTGAAGGGAGAAAATCAGAAACGGCCTGGGCTGGCCTTTGGAGGGTAAGGAAAACAATTAGAGGTAGCAGAAAGAAATGCCTTCAGGGCCAGCCAGGCAACAAAAACCTGAGCAACACTAGAGGGCTAAAGCCGGCGGCAAACAGTACCATCAATGCCCCACTGAAAAGGTTTCAAAGTCAATTTTAAAACTTTCTCGACAAACCAAAATATCGCTGTGGGTCTGATCCAGCCTTCCTTGGTCACACACACTTCAGTTAGTTAGAAACAGAATGATCAAGAAACCACTGCTGATAAAGCAGCAGAGCAAGGCAAGGGCCAGGGATGTGTCTGCTCTCCAACTGTCAATCTTCCTCTCTCAGTCCACTTCTCATCTTAGTCCAGTGACCTCTGGCATTTTAGACCAAAGGTGTTTAGAAGAATTGAGCCTCCCACACTGGAACCCATCATTCAAATTTCTTTCCTCTTAGTTCTGGTCTTGCTTCCCTTGTTGTTGTTCAGTCATTAAGTCATGTCTGACTCGTAACTCCATGGGCTGCACCATACCAGGCTTCCCTGTCCTTCACTAGCTCCCAGAGTTTGTTCAAACTCATGTCCATTGAGTCGATGATGATCCCTTAGGGAGGATAACAGACCACCCTGAACCTATTCCGTGCTCAAAGTAACCCAAACTTTAGGACAGAACTTCTGATGCATTTCTAATCCTTAGGTTTGTCATCAGCCACTTATCCAGCCAGATCAGAGCTCTGGAGACCTTCAGAACTTGTGTTCTGCCTTCTTTTTTTCTCTCCTCCACTTACAGCCTGAGGAGCCGCCCAAACCCTAATGAAGTGAATGCCGCCCCCTGGTGACAGGTTTCCCTGATGCCAACTGCCCTTCAATCTCTTTCATCTCTGAACACCACTGCTATGCTTCTGCACACATCAAGACTGGCCAGGACTTCCCCAATTGTTTCTCAGCAGATCCCTAGGTGATGAATCCTGTCCATCAGTCTCAGCCTCCTCAGCATCTACAGAAAGTCCACCCCAGCAAAACTAGACCAGTCCTGGGGGGATATCTGTTTCTAGGACTCAGTGCTCTGCTCTTTTGACCCATTTTGCCCTTGTCGGCAAAGCCATGCTGAGGTATTCTCCGAGGTGCAATGAACTTTGCTCTATTCAAAACAGCAAGCACCTAAGTCATTCAATAAACAGGCACTGCCTCCTGGCATGTACCAGGCCCTGTTTGGGGGAGACAGCCATGGATAAGACAGACACAAACCCTTCCCTTATGGAGCTGACATGTTTATAGGAGAGACAGACAAAAAATGCAATTAATAAGGAAAACACATAGTGTATTAGGTAGTGGTAAGCGCTAAGGAAAAAAATAAGCAGGGAAGGAGGACATAAACTTCCCTGGGGTTGGGGAAGCCAGGAGAACCTGTCTGAGATGGTGAAACTTGAATAAAGACCCTAAGGACACGAGGAAGGTACCAGGGGGCTTCTCAGGAAAATAAATATAGGCAATGAGACAGCAAATGGAAAGGTCCCAAGGTAGGGCTGTCTCTAATACTTTCGTGACCTCTCAGGAGGCCAGGGCATTGGAGCAGAGGGACTACAGGATCATATGGGAAAAGAAGCTTACAGGTCATAAAAAGGACTGGGGCTTTGCTCTAGTGAGATGAAAAACCACTGGGAAGTTCTGAGCAAGGGAGTAACAGGCTCTGAATTAATGTCTTCCGTTTGCCTGTTGGAGAAAAATTGTGATCCAGGTCCAAGGCAAAGGTAGTCTGGACCAGGTAGGCACTGGATTCATATAGTTACTCCAGAGGGGGCTTCAAGAGAGGTCATGAAAACATCCAGATGAAGGAGGCTTTGAATAATATGCCAACAAGTTGAGATTTTATTTTCTCCAGGGTGGACAGAAAATACAGAGCTTGAATGTTTTAGAAGAATGTTTTTTCTGCAGAGTTTACATAATTTTGGAAAAAGAACCTGGGCAGAAATATCGAAGGTGATTTGAAGGGCTCCCTCGTGGCTCATATGATAAAGAATCTGCCTGCAATGCAGGATACCAAGGTTCGATCCCTGTAGGAAGGAATGGCTACCCTCTCCAGTTTTTTGCCTGGAGAATTCCATGGACAGAGGAGCCTGGCAGACTACAGTCTATGAGGTCGCAAAGAATCAGACACGACAGAGTGACCAACACACACACTTGAAGAGAAGAAAAGGGAGAGAGAGAGGTTAGCAGGCCCTTGTACTGGACAAGGCAAAGGTAACGCAGAGCCTGAGCAGGAGAGAAGCAATGTTCAGAGAAACACTTTGAAGATACGAGAGTGAAATCTTGGAGGACAAGAAAGTAGGTTCATCGCTGCTTTGTTTACAATAGCCAGGACATGGAAGCAACCTAGATGCCCATCAACTGACAAATGGATAAGAAAGCTGTGGTACATATACACAATGGAATATTACTCAGCATTAAAAAAAAATTCATTTGAATCAGTTCTACTCAGGTGGATGGAACTGCAGCCCATTATCCAGAGTGAAGTAAGCCAGAAGGGAAAACAACAATACAGTATACTAACGCATATATATGGAATTTAGAAAGACGGTAACGAGAACCCAGCATGCAAGACAGCAAAAGGAGCGCAGATGTATAGAACAGACTCATGGACTCTGTGGATGAGGGCAAGGGTGGGATGATATGGGAGAATGGCATTGAAACATGTTAATTATCATATGTGTAATCAATCGCCAGCCCAGGATTGATGCTTGGGGCTGGTGCACCGAGATTTCCCAGGGGGAGGGAGGAGGGAGGGAGGAGGGAAGGAGGTTCTGGAGGGGGAGCATATGTAAACCTATGGCGATATCATGTCATTGTATGGCAAAACTAATAAAATAAATAAATAAATAAATATTAAAAAAAAAGTAGGTTTTAATAATCTTCCTATTCCCAGTGTTTACCACAGTGCCTGGAACACAGAAACACTAAAAACTGCGTTCATTCCTTCATTAGAAACTATTTGTTGAATAGCTTTAAATAGCAAAATAGACCAGTCTATTGGTTTCCTAGGGTTACCTTAGCAAATTACCACAAGCTTGGTGACTTCAAACAACAGAAATTTATTCTTTCAAAATTATGGAGGCTAGATGTCTGAAGTCAAAGTGTTGGCAGGGCTATGCAGCCTCCAAAGACTCCAGGGGGAGATCTTTGCTTGCTTTTCTAGCTCCTGATGACTCCTGGCCTTCCTTGGCCTCTGTCAGCATGAATCCAGGCTCTACCTCTCTTTTCACTTAGGCTTCTCCTTCTCATCTCTCAGTGTCTTCATTTTTGTCTAGGTTTAGGGCCCACCATAATCAGGATGGTAACCATAATTCATGATGCTGTCAGATCTTTAATTACATTTGCCAAGACTATTTCCAAATAAGGTCATAGTCACAGCTACTAAGGGTCAGGGCTTGGACAGTATCTTCCTAGGAAAACTATTCAGCCTGCTACCCTTAGATTTGGGCTCCCCTGATGACTCTGTGGTAAAAAATTCACCTGCCAATGCAGGAGACATGAGTTCCATCCCGGGGTCAGGAAGATACCCTGGAGAAGGAAATGGCAATGCATTGAAATATCCTTGCCTGGAAAACCCCATGAAGAGAGGAGCCTGGCATGCTACAGTCCATGGGCTTGCAAAAAAGTTGGACACGATTTAGTGACTAAACAATGACACTTAGATTTATAAAGGTATGATTCTAGAATTAAACTCCCAATTTAATTCCTATTTATACCATTTAATATCAGCATTTCCTTGAATAAGTTATTTATCCCCTCTGGACCTCAGTTTTCTCATCTGTGAAATAGGGTTAATAATAATATGTTTTTCTTAGAGCTATTGTTAGGCTTATGAACCAACCTATATAGCAAGTAATTGGCCCATAGAAAATATTCATTTTTTTTTATTCTTCATATTATAAAATAATGATATGAGCAGCCAAGCTTCCAGAGGTAGAGACACAGCACCTGTGTTATGTGAGACACATCTTGAGGAATGTGTCAACATTAATAAGATACAGAAAGAGGCTGGGGTGTGAGGGAGGAAGGAGTGATAAAGGTATGGATGTGGGTTCTAGGCTGAGGTGACAACATCTGCAAATCTGTGGAGACTAGGTATAGGAGAGTATTGTCCATTTAGGGAACCATAAATAGTTTAATGTATCTGGAAGGAAGGGGACAAGGAGAACACAGCCAGGAAAAACAGTGGAGAAAATAAGCAAAAGTCAGACCATGAAAGACCTCATGTGCCCTGCTGAAGAGCTGGAATCTATCTTGGAAACAGTAAAGAATCACAAGGAGTGGGAATCAAGAGAGTCATGGAGAGAATGTGCATACATTTCAGAGCAGTGTCTGTGGCTAATGAAGACCAGGGTCTCCAAATGTTGACTTATTACCTACCACATCAGTGAGCGTGGGGGACATACCCCAAAGCTTGTATATACACTTGTTTATTGGCATATTTATGTTATACATGAATGTACTAATAATCAATGAAACATATTAAAAAGTCTTTAAAAATAGTGATACACAAGTATTTTAACTTTAAATAAGTTATTTCATTATCAGCTCAAAAAAACTTGCAGCCACTTACAAATTGCCACTAATAATACTATTTTGGTGAAAATATGATTCATTATTTTATTAATTTGAAAATATTCATTTAACATTTTGGGAGACAGTGATTCAAAGGTCTGATTTGAAATTCATCCTAATTGGATACTTAGTTGCAACAGCTCTTATAACCTCATAAACACACCTTGGAGCCAAGACTTTTGGCCTTGCTTACGGAATCATGACAATCACTTTTCAATCTCCACTGTCAATTTCATATCTGTGAAATTCAGTTCATAAATTTTCATTTTTCCTGATGTCACTCAGTTCTTCTGGAAAACTAATGGGAAGATACAACATTTGTATGTTCTTAACAAAGGTATTCAGACACACACACACAAATCTATTTTTTTGGAAGATTTTCAGAAGCAGTTAGAAAATTCCATTTCTAAAATATTTAAGTGAACAGATATGAAAATTGTTATATATGGCACATACATTGCTTTTGACAAAATATTACATAATACAAATAAAAAGAATGAAAACATAAATGAAAAATTTATATTCAGAGCGTCTTTTCACAGCATCAATTTCTTTCCAAAGTGTTATTTTGTTAATAATTGTTAATATGTCCCTTTTAACATGACACATTGAATTTGTATATTTTTTTAAAACTATCTGCTGGTTAATAAATTACTGACATTTTCACAGTCAATATGGTCTATATGTTTCTTTGTTCTAATGGAAAACTTCCATACATATTTAAATCAGACAACATTTAAGTATTTGTTATAAGATCAAGAGTGAGCTTTGGTGCAAAATACTTTCATGGTTCTGCCCCATCTTATTAACAAAGAACCATAAAGACTTAGCTTTTTAGATAGTATCCATTCATCTAAGAGGAAAAATGGAAACTGTGTGACATTCTTCTGAACCAAGACCAAGAAAAATGAAGTGTATTCCCAAGACCCCCAGATCCTAAATTGACATGCTAGCTTACCTGTATAAGATATGCTAAGATGTTTAAGTAATTCTAACCATTATTTCATTACTTACAATTGGACTACATAATAGGGGATAAAAGGTTTTCAAGGGAAGCTTAAAGGCTGGTAGAAGAGATATCTGTGGCAAAAACTGTATTTCACAAGGCCCTGTCCCCTACAGGAGCAAGGTTAAGGGGGTGCTCTTAAGGCAAGTGAAACATATTTCAAGAGAGCTACTCAGAGTTCTTTATATGGGTCATACAGGCTTTGAGGAACACGGGAACTGGTATTGATGCATTCAAGACACTCTGATGTCAGATCAAAGAAAAGAGGCTGCTTTGGGACGACCTGCTCGTTTTGAGCTGCCAAGGCAAAGGACTGGTGAATCTCCCATGAGACAGACAGGGTCATCTTAGAGAACAGCAGAATGCCCAAGGGCCCAACTCACAAGGACCACAGGAAGTGAAAGAGAAGACTGGAGTAAGAGGAGAAGTAAAGAGAGCTGAGGGAAGGGAGAGATCTTATTTTGGATGATCGCTTAGAGTTTGAGTAATAGATTGAATCGAACACTTTTTTTTTGTTGTTACCAGAGAGTAACTAGAAAAGCTCAAGACTTCCTCCTGAAGTAAGGAAAGACAAGTTACAGCGAGTCTGCAGGGTTGGTCATCACAAAGAAGTCTGCTCACCCCAACATGCGAGGAATGTCAGAGTCACTGAACTCTGACAACCAGACTGGGAAAATGTGTTTCCTGAAACTAAAAGTCCTAGGCACACAATGGCTACTCAATAAATGCTTATTATTTGATTAAGGACTGTAAACACTTTAATGATCTTTATTCATTTAGCGCGTTGCTGGCAGAAGTTATATTTGTAACTTTTATTGAATACACTGGATCACATAGCTTCTGTCCTTTATGGCTTATTTTCCATTGGAGAAAAACTTGTTTTCCTCAGCACAGACCAAATAATGAGGACCATAAAGCTTGCTCTTTTTAAAGCATTTATAGTAAAATAATTTAGTTCTCTGAGTTTGTACATTTCCCCCTACAGAACCAAGTTTTCTTTAGTAGGTTGTTCAACTAAATAATGTTGTAATGAATAATGAATAGCAGCAATCTACTGCATACAAGTAGATTTTCTCAGACAGTTGCATATGGTAGGAAAGTATTTGCAGAAAGAGCAGGCCTGGGGAATATTCAGAGTGTTCAATAATGCAAGAGCACAAAGATTGAAAGTTTCTTTTGATTCAATATTGTTTGGAGGCTGGTGTGGCTGGACAGAGAATGAAAATGAACTTTTAAAGAACTGGAAATGGTGCTGAGATGAAAGAGTCTACAATATAAATCATAAATTAATTTTTTGCCTAAATGAAATGAGAATCTCATTTAAATCCCACTCTTGCTTTAAGAGCCACCATGAGTCCCTCTCTCTCTGAGCCTTCTGATCCGCTCGTCCCAGTGCCCTGGCCCTCCTCCGAGCAGGTCCCCACACACACATCAGTACCACAGCTGGCACGTTGTAGCTTTATCCTGAATTACTGATTCCTGTTCATCTGCGAAGAGGACTGTTTCTCCAACTAGTTTTTGTTTGTGTAGGTATATATTTACTTAAAAAAAAAGATGCATATTTCCTCTGTAGTACTTAATGCCCCACTATTTGAATAAGCCTAGGGTTGGTTTGTTGATTAGATTTCCCTCAACTCTTTTAGTTAGTTGTCTTTGGATGGGCACTCTAGATTGGCATGGAGCTAAGCAAGGTACTGAAAAGGAGGGAGAGGACTCTGTCTATCCATAAACAATGTGGTTGAAAGTCAGAGATGTAACTACATAGACAGCTCTACTTATCAATAGCCAGATGGAATCTTCCAGTAACTTTTTAAATGTGCTACATACTGAAAACAAATTAGAAGAGCTGACCAATGCCTACCTACACATCATAACAGAGTTGTCAATAAGAAGGGAAAATTTACAGAAAACACTGAGATGAAAATGAAATACATAAAACATTCAATATTTAACTTCACCCCTAGTTTATCTGAACTACTGTCAATTAAATACTCCCTTACACTCTATCAGAAGATAGTGACAATATCACAGCTGTACACTAATGTAGCTTAAGAAACTGAACACGGTGATGCAAATGTGTTTTTCCCAGAACTGATTTGCCCTGTATCCATAGGCTACTCTTGCCTGGAAAACGCCATGGACGGAGGAGCCTGGTGGGCTATAGTCCATGGGAAGGGTAAGGGTCGGACACGACTGAGCGACTTCACTTTCACTTTTCACTTTCATGCATTGGAGAAGGAAATGGCCACCCACTCCAGTGTTCTTGCCTGGAGAATCCCAGGGACAGCGGAGCCTGGTGGGCTGCCGTCTGTGGGGTCACACAGAGTCAGACACGACTGAAGCGACTTAGCAGCAGCAGCCGCATAGGCTATACAATGCCATCAGAAATTCAGTAATACATAACTGTACATACACACAGATATATATCTGTGTGTGTGTGTTTGTGTGTGTGTGTGTGTGTGTGTGTGTGTACCTGTTGAGCTTAAATCAGCCAATTTAATTTCATGTCAAGATGGTTGTGTCTATTTACAGATTTTAGGAGATGTTCTGGATTTTTTACACGTCAATTAGTTGAGTATAATATAACTTGTTACAGCTTTGGACTGTAAACCTTCTAGGACAGAGTCCATTATTTCTTGCGTAGATCTACAAAGGCCAACTTGGGTGCTTATCACACAAAAGGCTCTTTCTAATTGTTGCAGGCTGAATAGAGGACGGGACAATAGTGGATGGGGAGAAAATGTGTCCAATTCTGAATTACTTTAAGAAGTCTCTCTCAGTCTACTCCTTCAGTGCCTTACCTTGTGAAATCAACAGAAAAAATGAGAGGCATCTATTCTTAAAGCAAACAAAGAAACAGATGTGTTCAGCCTTCATATTTTTTTTTTTTTATCTTTGCCATCCTTTATCTTGTGCTGGGTGACAGTTCTTTCTTCAGTGTGCAAAGAAACAAGTCGCTTTAGTAATTAACCATCCTCAGGTTCTTTTCTTCTTCAGATATTCTCCAAGTCATGCATGTTGTTATTGTGGACAAATCATTAAAAACTAAACCAAAAAAGAATAAAAGACTGAAGTGAAAATAAACTAATATTCCTTGACCTCACCTACTGGAAGGATATTGTTTTTTGAAACGACTGCTGTGGAAACAGAAAATCATTACTGGTTGAAAGCCTGAGAAGATGCTTCAGAGGTAAAGGTTATGGACATAGGAGGATGATAAAAGTATTTGTATATAATGCATCATGTCATGAGTGGCTATGTCTCTCTCGTTTGCACATCTAACTCTTCTTGAAAGATGAAGATGCTCTTTAATGAAAGCAGTTCCTAAACAATTCCAGTTGAAATCGTGGTCTTACTATTCTCCTGAGAATTACTTCATGTTCTATAAAAAAAATACACACATTTCTAGGTTGTGATTTTCTAAGTGTTTATAATATTTTCTTTTGAGACAAGGAGAGCGGTTTTGTTCTAACCAAGGCTATGAATCAGATCTCTTGACCACTAACAGTCCACCAGGGGTGGATGAAGACTACCAAATTCAGGGGCTCATTCACATTCCCCAGCTCTCACAGAGCAAGGCTCACGTGTGATCCAGAGCCCTGTAAGCGGGGACAGTTTCTGAGCTCTGCCACTTAACTACCATATGCCCACGGGCAAGGTACTCGCTCTCTCTGACCTCAGATTTTTCATCTGATGGGGCCAAAACAACACAGCCCATCCCATACACGGCATACAAGTATTGTCAGGGTGAAGTTAGTAAATGCATGAATGCTTAGAAAAGTACCAAGCCTACAGTTAAGCCCTAACAACCTATTGGTTATTATCACTGAGGCTGGGTCCACAGCTAACCCAGTTTTCCTGACTACATACCAAGTGACATTTGCCTCTGCTACTCTTAACTTAATGGGCTTCCCAGGTGGCACTAGTGGTAAAGAAGCCAACTGCCAAAGCAGGAGATGTAAGGGACATGGGTTTGATCCCTGGAAGATCAGGAAGATCCCCTGGAGAAGGAAATGGCAACCCACTCCAGTATTCTTGCTGGGAAATCCCATGGACAGAGGAGCCTGGTGGACTATAGTCCACAGGGTCGCAAACAGTCAGACACGACTGAAGTGACTGAGCAGTGTTAACCCAAATGGAGCTTTCTTGAGATTTCTAGAATCCTACTTGCCTCCTGTCTATTTGCCTAAAGTACAATTTCAAGACCCTTCATGTGGTCTGAGGTCCCCTGAAGTGTCAAAATGATACCAAAGGATAAAACTTTTGTTGACCACAGATCCCAAAGGTTTTGAGACCACAGACCTCATAACTGCCAAAGGTCAGTTCCCAGTTTTGCTGTGTTGGCCATATGTCTTTGGAAAGGTATATGCATTTTCTGCATACCAGTTTCCTTATCTATAAAATGGGCAAAATCATAGCCACCTCTCAGAGGGCGACTGTGAAAGGAACGTTGTCTTAGTGATGCAAAGCATTCACCCTTGTAGCCCAGGCCAAGCACGATGTAAATAGTCAAAAAATCTTAGATGGAGACAAAAGACAAAAAATGCAAATACTGCTGTGAAACCCAGTGAATTCCCACCTAAGCCAATGCCCTGGTTGCCCTTCCTTCCTCAAACCAGAATAAATCATAGAGACAGAAATTTCTTGTCACCTCTATGAGCTCCTGCTCTGTGGTGGTCCTGGGACTTTGTGAAGCCACATGGGGAAAGGGCGTCCCATAGCATGAGGGGCAGAGAGGATACCCTGCAGAGCAGGGGAGCTCAGACCCCCCAGCAGCCCTCAGAATCCTGTGCTGTACAAGATCTGAACTTGGAGGAGGTTGTACTCTCAGTTAGGAATTTTCATGGAAACTCTTCAATCACCCATTTGTTTTACACTATGTGGGATGCTGTGAGAAATGCCAAAAATCAAAACACCAATCCAGTTTCTTGAAAGAAATTCCTGGGGGGTGGGACCAACCAACGGACACCAGTTCCAGTAGGAAGCTCGTGGAAGTTTAGTTCAGAATCTCCCACTACGTCTCCTCAGAAACCATCCAGAGAAACAAAGATAATGGATAAAACCACAAATTTTTCGGTAAAGGTGGGGTTCAGATGATGTCCACAAACTCCAGGTTGTGAGCTGGTATTGTTCAAGTTTCATCTGACCATCAAGCCTATGTCAGAAGTTATGAGTGTACTCCAGTGAAAAATGTGAAAAATAAGGAGTTTGGAAGGCGCCTAGAGATAGGCAAGAGCCATAGGAGACATGCGTTTGACTCCTGAGTCGGGAAGACCCTCTGGAGAAGGAAATAGCAACCCTCTCCAGTATTCTTGCCTGGAGAATCCCATGGACTGAGGAGCCTGGCAGGTTAGAGTCCATGGGGGTCGCAGGAGTTGGACATGACTGAGCAACTAAACCCACCACCACCACCACCAGGGATAGGAGAGGTCCAAAAACTGCAGGAAAGGATGTTTATCCGTAGGAGAGTGTCTCCCCAGAGAGGGGCTGCTGTGAGCAGAACTGAGGTGGCACAGGGCACTCTCAGATACAGAAACACAGAGAGATGATCCAGATCCAGGGAAACCCACTGAGGGCAGATCTCTGAGAGACTCTTCCAAAATACCTTCTAAAAGTAGATGCTCCCTTTGTGTGGTGGGGGGTGGGGAGCAAGGGCTGTATCCTGGGACAGTGTGAAGAAGCAGGGCGGCCCTGGGCTCCCCTGAACCGGGCAGAGGCACTGTGGCCAGGGAGAGCAAACACAGGGCACAAGGAAGCCACTGGGCTCATCTGCATTTGCTGACCAACTGCAGAGCAAGAGCAAACTCTTAACTATGTGCTGGGCACTACTCTAAGCACCGCTACATATTAGCTCATTTAACCACAACAATCCTAGGATTCAAGTTCTCTTTTTATCCCCATCTTACTGATAGGAAAGCTGAGGCACAAGTTTGCCCAAGATCATCAGCAAATAAGGGACAAACCCAGTACTCAACCCAGGAATCCCGATTCCAGATTCTGTACTCTGATCCCCTGTCCTGTAAGGCATCCAAAAGGTAGGGAGGGGGATGGAGGAGTACTTCGCACAATTTAAGGAGTCTTTTTCTTATCTCTAGAGCAAGAGAAGTCAAGTCCCTGAGGTATAAACTCTCCAAGTGCCTGGATGCTCCAATACCACAGCATCCTTCTCCTGGTCCAGTAAAACAATTAATATTAACAAAGGAATATAGTTCATATGGAAACAGTGAGAGACTTTATTTTCTTGGGCTCCAAACTCACTGCAGCATATTAAAAAGCAGAGACATTACTTTGCCAACAAAGGTTCGTCCAGTCAAAGCTGTGGTTTTCCCAGTGGTCATGTATGGATGTGAAAGTTGGACTATAAGAAAGCTGAGCACCAGAGAATTGATGCTTTTGAACTGTGGTGTTGGAGAAGACTCTTGAGAGCCCCTTGAACTGCAGTCCATCCTAAAGGAAATAGTCCTGAATATTCATTGGAAGGACTGATGCTGAAACTGAAACTCCAATACTGTGGCCACCTGATGCAAAGAACTTACTCACTGGAAAAGACCATGATGCTGGAAAACACTGAAGGTGGGAGGAGAAGGGGATGACAGAGGATGAGATGGTAGAATGGCATCACCAACTCTATGGACATGAGTTTGAGTAAGCTCTGGGAGTTGGTGATGGACAGGGAAGCCTGGTGTGCTGCAGTCCATGAGGTCACAAAGAGTGGGATACGGCTTAGCGACTGTACAACAACAAAGTCCAAAAATTATAAAAGAAAAGATTGATACTTTTGAACACAGAAATTCGAAACTTCCACTTGGCAAAACACCTCACATACTATTAAAAGGGATAATGTCCCCAATGTTAAACAGACCCTAGAAATTAGTAAGAAATGGACAATCAACCCAGTAGAAATATGGGCAGAGACTATGAATAGACAGTTAACAAAAGCAAACAAAAAGGCAATATAAATGAAATCTTACAAGTGCAAAAGGACATCCAACCTCGTTCAGAGTAAGAGAACATAAGTTTGAAGTATTCTGGCATATCATTTTTGCCTGTCAACTTTGGAAAACCAACATCTGACATGGTACTTCATTGACAAGACAGTAGGAAAAAGGGCATTCTCCTGCACCACTGGAGGGAGTGCCTGTGAGGGCATTTGGGGGGCATATTCAACAAAACGATGACTACATTTAGCATCTGACCCAGAAATTCGAATCCTGGCAATTCATCCTACAGATACAACAGGACACATGACCAACAACGTATACACAGACCTATTTTCTGCAAATATTGGTTGTAATCACACACCTTTGGAAACTGACCAGGTGTTTTGCAGTCTAGAGCTAATTACATTCACTATGGTATGCACACAGGAACAAATACGAACTATTTGTCGGTATTTGTCATCTCTAGGGCACATGGGGTTGGAAAATGAGACAGAAGGGATAGAGGTGAGAGTCACATTCTCATTATTTCTCTTGTTACACCGTTTTGATAATTTTTAGTATTATGTACTTAGGGTTTTACATTTGTTTTCTTTCAAGTTTGGAGACTTCTACAATTTTTTTTTTTTTATAACATTGACTTTTTGAAGAGATCCAGCCAGTTTTTCTTTTAAATTCTGAAAATGCATTACTTTTTCCAGACAAAAAAAAATTAAATTAAAATCTAGGGGCTGTAACAGGAAATATCTAAAGACCAATTAAAAAACATGAACAAGGACCAATCTTAGTAATATTTCATATCCTATTTTAAAACCTGAACATTCAATAAATGAAATGCCACTGCCGAGGGAAAGTGAGTAGATAGTTTTTAAAACATATGCCTCTTTGGAAACTGGAATAGATACTGGTTGAAATGGCAGCAAATTGACAGAAACTCAGATTGATTAGCAGAGACAGAGCATGTGGGCCGAATCTGCACGTTTCCCCTCTGTGTCTGTGGTCAGCAGCTCTCACACTGAGTGAGGCCTCTCTAGCCATCTCTAACCAGCTGCAGGGAGCAGAGGCAGCAAAACCTATCTGGGCCTTAAATCAGTTGCATGCCTCTCAACAATTATATGCCTTTTCTCTCCTACCCACACATGAAGCCTAGAGGCTCAGATGGTAAAGAATCTGCCTGCAGTGCAGGAGACCCAGGTTCGATCCTTGGGTCCGGAAGATCCCCTGGGGAAGGCTTGGCGACCCATTCCAGTATTCTTGCCTGGAGAATTCCATGAACAGAGGAGCCTGGCAGGCTACAGTCCATGGGGTCGCAAAAAGTAAGATACCAGTGAGCAACCAGCAATTTCAAAAAAATTTCACACATGAAGACTCAGAGATCAGGCTTTCATATCCATGGAATCCACTCCCTTTGAAAGGAGTTCCGATCGTCTCCCCAGGCTGGGATCCTCCAGGCAGTCACTTTCTGGCCAAGAATGTAACCTTTTCTCTAAGAACAGTATCCTAAAGATGCTGCGAGAAAGACAATTAATATGACAATAAATGCATTATGCACTTAGAAAAGAGAGATTTTGGAATATAAGCCTCATTAAATTTTCACTATTTACAGATGAAGCAGCTTGAATTACCTTGTAGGTGTTTGAGGTTTTTTCTTTCACAATTTTCTGTTTCTTCCATTATTCTGCATGCAATGGTTTTGTCATTTTAAGTGCCCAAATTTACAACAAGTATTTAATTATTTTGACAGTATATAGCGAAATATGCATCTCACACAAGGAAGAAGCTTTAGTTTTCCAAAACCCTTCCTGTATTGTCCAAGAGAGAAATCTTAAAATCTGAAAGTCTAGTTGGTAAATAATGCCAAGGCCATTAGAAAATAAAAAGGATATGTAGAATTCAGTCATTTTTTTATTGTTCCCATTAACAGTCAATGTGATAACAAAATATAATGCTGTAAATCCTACGGAGTTAAGCGAATAAAAAGGCTATAATAAAGGTCAATTTTACTGCCATCAATTTGCAATGATGGGACATGTGGTTGCCAAAGGAAGCAACAAATGCAACCCAGAATTATGGTATTCCCTGGGAAAAAAAAATAGCACTTCTTGCTATTATGGCAAGAAGTGCTTTGAAGAGATTTACACTGAACCTAACACTTAGCTCTGCTCCAAAATAATGTGAATTCTTTACAAATTGCACCAAACCTGTGCAAAGCAGTGCCACCATGAAATGGAGTTGCTATACAGAAGATGGAGAAGTTATAATGTGTATTTGAAATAAATGCAAAAATAAAGAGGAAAAATGGTAGTTTTTTGAACAGTTAGTACTATCCATAATTACAATGTGCAAACAAAGTAACCACCAGGGGACAACTGCACAATAATGAGATTTGGGGATATTAATCCTTCTCTGAAATGGTGAGGATGCAGTTTTTATAAAACAACAGTCAAAACAAGAGCACAAAATAGAAAGATGGAGATGGTTGCTTTTAATTTCAGGATTTTTCGGTTGGAAAACTGAAAACTAAAATACCAGAGAAGCTTTAAAATACCTGAGTGATGCCATGACCCACTAACCGCCCCCTCTTCTGTGCCTTCACTTGCTTTATCTCCCAATTGAAACTGGGCTTGCAGGAAGGATACGCATATGTTCTGCCTTAATTTATGATTACAGTCAGAACCATTTGTAAACGAGAGAACTTAGAGCAGATATTTATTTGTACATCTGGCTTCTGGGCAGGTAATGGCAATCTTCACACCTAAATACTAGTCCAGTTAAGAAAAACATCTGCTGCTGCTGCTGCTGAGTCGCTTCAGTCGTGTCCGACCCTGTGCGACCCCATAGACGGCAGCCCACCAGGCTCCCCTGTCCCTGGGCTTCTCCAGGCAAGAACACGGGAGTGGGTTGCTGTTTCCTTCTCCAATGCATCAAAGTGAAAAGTGAAAGTGAAGTCACTCAGTCGTGTCCGACTCTTAGCGACCCCATGGACTGCAGCCTACCAGGCTCCTCCGTCCATGGGAGTTTGAGGCAAGAGTACTGGAGTGGGTAAACAACATGCTACATGGGATTAAACATGACAACCAAGTAAGAGAAGGAACTTCTGTCAAGAAAGTAAGAGGAAGCTTTTAAATGGCTTGAGTTTCTCTTCATAATTAACTGTTTCCTAGATTATAAAATGCATGTTCAGTGTAGAAACCAGGAAATATAAAAATTTATCTGTAACACCACTACCAAGAAATGAATACTGCATATTTTAGTGTAGTTATATCTTTCTAGGATATTTTTCCATCCATATATAGGTATGCATATTCAGTCACTCAGACCCCATGGACTGCAGCCTGCAAGGTTTCTCTGTCCATGTGATTTTCCAGGCAAAAATACTGGAGCCGGTTGCCATTTCCTTCTCACTCATACACACACACACACACACACACACACACATGTATTTATATGTATATATATACACAAACATATCTGGGATCATAATTTCTGTTACTGTCCATATCATGATTTAGTGAATTCTGTTTGTATTTATTCATTAAATATATGTTAAGCATCGACCATGGGACCCACTGTTATAGGTGCTGCCGCTGCTGCTGCTAAGGCTCTTCAGTCGTGTCCAACTCTGTGCGACCCCATAGACGGCTGCCCACCAAGCTCTAATGTAGCAAAAATGATCAAAGAACATTTTCTGACTTCAAGGAGTAAAATGATCACTATGATGCATACAGAAGGCTGAGCACCAAAGAATTGGTGCTTTCGAACTTTGGTGCTGGAGAAGACTCTTGACAGTCCCTCGGACAGCAAGACCAAACCAGTCAGTTCTAAAGGAAATCAACCCTGAATATTCATGGAAGGACTGATGCTAAAGCTGGAGCTCCAATACTTTGGACACCTGATGCGAACAGCCAACTCATTGGAAAAGGCCCTGCTGCTGGGAAAGATTGAGGACAGAAGGAGAAGGGAGCAACAGAGAGTGAGATGATTGGATGGCATCATCGACTCAATGGGCATGAGTTTGAGCAAGCTCTGGGAGACAGGGAAGCCTGGCCTGCTGCTGACCATGGGGTCACAAAGAGTCAGATACAACTTAGTGTCTCAACAACAGTGGCGTGGTGCCTAAAATAATTTGTATCACACTGTGTGGAAGTGGTTGTCGATCTCAGAAGAGAGTGGCAACCACTTTCTAGAGCATTTAGGTAAAGCTTCACAGGGGAAGTGACAACTGATAATGGGTTTGGCAGAATGAACAGAAGTTATCAGGGCAGCAAATGGGGACGAGAATTTTAGACAGAGGTAAGAGCATGGATAAAGATATGGAGACAGGAAGTGATGGTGATGTTGTCACAAAGGAAGTATTAAGTCTCCTGCAATTTGTAAAAATTGCTCATTGTAATACTTACAGACACTTGGAAAAGTGGTGTGACCAGGCTTTCTCTAATCAGTGTACCTCCCCCTTTCTTCATCATGTATAACTCTATAAACATAGTTTTATTTATATGTTACTTTTGAGTGTGGCCATGCCATCTGGTTAGGGAAAAGAGACTATGATGTCAAAAACAAGAAAAAAAAATCACCAGAAACAGGTAGATTCTGAACATTATAAACAAATATTTTATATCTGAGAAGAGATATGTAATTTAGCAATCTGATTTTTATTCTAAAATATAGTGGTTCTAATAATTAAAAAGAGGGAAAGAAATTCTAAAAACATAACTCTATCTGGAAGTGTAATAGATCCCAAAGACATAGTGTGTTCAAGGTTATCCAAAGCACATTATCAACTCTGGAAATTCACAGACTATAGCATAAGAGACAGTAATGGATCTGGAAGGGCTGTGTGGGATCAGGTGTGAAGAACTCTTCTGAGACTTTTGAACCTTCAGATCAAAGCTATATACGGTCATCTGTCAGCATCCGTGGGGGACTGATTTCACTGCCTCCCAATGATAGTAAAATTTGAGATTGTGAAGTACCATAGTCAGCTCTCTGCATCCCTGGATTCAATCAACTGAAGACTGTACTTCAGAACCTGAAGTACTTTTGAACTTATTTAAAAAAATTCACTTATCAGTTGGATAGTTGTAGCTCAAACCTGTGTTGTTCATGAGTCAACTGTCTATGTCTCTGTCTTCCAAGTCTCCTTGGAGCTATTGGAATTTATCATTTGACTCCCTTCTTAGAGAGAGTTCATTTGACTTTGGAGGTATTACCCCTAGACAGTAACTTTGGTCTGTTTCATGATGTGACACCCTGACTTTGAGGGTTTCCTCCCAGTCACAATGATAGTGGGTCCCCTGTACAGCTGGTAACCTGCCTGCTGTTCCAGAAAATCTCCATCCTTTCACTGGAAACCTCTTAAAAGTACTGACGATATATTTAGTATAAATCAGACCCACAGGCCAGAGCAGAGCATGTCCAACAATGGCATGGCAAGTAAAATATTTACCAAGCAAGGAGTAAATGTAAGGGCCCCACAAATGACACGTGATGTTGCAAAATTACACTCTGGATTCACACACCACTGTTCTGAGAACTATGCCAATCCATCTTTCAGCCTTAGAGGAAGCTGTACTGGCAACATTCCACTAGGTCAGGAGCCATGCACATGCTTCCCTGTACTCCAAGCCATGAAGACTGATAGAGAGCTACTATCCCCGGATTCCAGGGAATGCATTCATAAAGCATAACAAAGCGATTCCAACAATGAAACAGCAAGCAAGACGATGCTCTCCTCTGATAAGAGGCACCCACTACTGCATTTGTCAATTTAATAGGAATCACTTTAAGCTTTTAGTGCCTGATAAGGGAATTAAATTTTACTTGGTTATTTCCATAGAAACTAAAGAGTTTGCAGAGATATTCGACATTTGATTTCTTAATCACATCCTCCTAAATGTTACTTTCAAAAACCAGCATTGGTTTTCAAAGACTGGGAGCTGGGAGCAGGAAGAGCCTGACGGAAAGAAAGAAGTTACTGTAAACTGCCTGAGTCTATTAATCAGCTGATGTTTTAAAAATTAATGTGTTTATTATCAACTCATTTCAAACCAGAAATGTGCCAATATGCATGTATACATAAGCTGCTTCCAGATTCCCACTTGT
The DNA here is from genome assembly GCA_007570785.1 of Antilocapra americana. Classification (NCBI taxonomy): domain Eukaryota; kingdom Metazoa; phylum Chordata; class Mammalia; order Artiodactyla; family Antilocapridae; genus Antilocapra; species Antilocapra americana. Next base: position 7,162,073 of record ML661900.1, on the reverse strand, counting down.
GGTAAACATGCCTAAATATTTTTCAAGCTATAAAAGGAAACCCAAATAAATACCAGCTGTGCAGGTTTATCTAGGAACAGAAAAAATATGGGAAGAAGAAAAAGAATGCACTGCTATATCATTAGTGCAAAGTGCATCCAGAAGATTGGGAAGTAGGAGTGATGAGTTCGGGTCATAAGCACAGAGAAATAAACAACTCCTTGGTTCTACACTAGAATCGTGTCCTGGTCGTCATCCAGATAGGGCTTCCCCAATGGCTCAGGGGGTAAAGAATCCACCTGCAAAGCAGGAGACACAGGTTCAATCCCTGGATCGGGAAGATCCCCTGGTGGAGAAAATGGCAACCCACTCCAGTACTCTTGGCTGGAAAATCCCACGGACAGAGGAGCCTGGCAGACTGCAGTTCTAAGGGTTGCAAGGAGTTGGACACGACTGAGAGCCTAAACTCACACACGCCATCCAGGTAGCTGACGGTGGGTTCACATAGGGTCTGTACCAGTGAAAAGGCCACTTCTACTTCTTACTTTTCTCAGTTTTCTCTTTCTCTCCTCCTCCTTTCGGTGTCTCTGTCTCTCTCCTTCTGTTCCTCAGTGTGCCTGTGAGTGTGCATGTGTCGGTCTTTTCTGTGCCTCTCGTGTGTGAGTGTTTGTGTGTGTCTCACTCTTTCTCTCCTTCCCTTTTCCTTTCTGTCTTTACAAGGCTCTCTCTCTCCACTACTTCTCTGTTCCTACCTCAGACTGACTTTTTCTGCTTCCAAATAAATAAAAGCAAACAAGAACCTCCTAGGCTTTATTTACATTACCTACCAGAGAACAAAGACTAATGAAGTTGAGTCCCGATTTTAGGCTCCCAAGAGAGCATCTAATGAACCCAGGTCTAACATTTAGCTCCAACATTTAAGGTCATGGAGGGCACATGGAGCGTCCCACTTCAAACATGATCTCACACCCTGGGAGAGGGAGGGACACGGATAGTACTCAGATAAGGGGGAAAGGGCAGGAGCCATCCTTCAGTGCCAGGGACACCTCACACGTGAAGATTTCCCCAATTAAGCCCATTCAAAAAGATGTTCCATTTAACACAAGTATATGCCACATTGACACTTGTTAGTTGTCTTGAGAAGTTATTTTTTCTCCTTGTTAGTAATACCAACTACCCCACTGGACTGAAGACTGAATGTGTGAATATCACCCTTACAACACGAGTAAAGGTTGCCGCTCCTGGGGTTCTGATTTTGTCCTCTGTGCCAGACACAGAACAGGTACTCAGAAATCCCTATTAATTCATCAATGGTGTGAATATTTCTACGGACCTGAGGACTCAAATGAATGTGTTCTATTTCTCATTCTATGCTGTAGAAGGGATTCTGGATGAAAAAGAGGAACCTATGGTCATATATCAAACATATAAGTAAGTAAAGGTAGAAGGGCTCAAGAGACTAGGAAGGGTTCGGGATTTTTCTTTTGCTAGGATGACAGATTTCTACGATGAGCACAGAGAAATAAATGCTGTAGCAGACACTGTTTTTCACATACAAAATAATGCCACAAGTTCTTGACCTTGTGTTGACTCTGGTAGTCCCAAGAATTTTGAAAGAGGATTTGGCAATGTTTAGAGAAAGACCAGAACACCATCAGCAAATCTGCCCAATATCTATAACCACACACACAAAACACACATTTCCTTAGAGCACAGAAGCATAAGATATTAAGAAGAGGTGCAATAATACACAGAAGAACTATACAAAAAATATCTTCATGACTCAGATAATCATGATGGTGTGATCACTCACCTAGAGCCAGACATCCTGGAATGCAAAGTCAAGTGGGCCTTAGGGAAGCATCACTACAAACAAAGCTAGTGGATGTGATAGAATTCCAGTTGAACTATTTCATAGCCTAAAAGATGATGCTGTGAAAGTGTGGCATTTAATATGCCAGCAAATTTGGAAAACTGAGTAGTGGCCATAGGGCTGGAAAAGTTCAGTTTTCATTCTAATCCCAAAGAAAGGCAATGTCAAAGAATGTTCAAGCTACTGCACAATTGTACTCATCTCACACACTAGCAGAGTAATGCTCAACATTCTCCAAGCCAGGCTTCAAAGGTACGTGAACTGTGAACTTCCGCATGATCAAGCTGGATTTAGAAAAGGCAGAGGAACCAGAGATCAAATTGTCAACATCCACTGGATCATCAAAAAAGCAAGAGTTCCAGAAAAACATCTACTTCTGCTCTATTGACTATGCCAAAGCCTTTGACTGTGTGGATCACAACAAACTGGAAAATTCTTAAAAAGTTGGGAATACCAGACCACCTGACCTGCCTCCTGAGAAATCTGTATGCAGGTCAGGAAGCAACAGTTAGAACTGGACATGGAACAACAGACTGGTTCCAAAATGGGAAAGGAGTACATCATTGTCATCCTGCTTATTTAACTTATATGCAGAGTATATCATATGAAATGCCAGGCTGGATGAAACACAAGCTGGAATCAAGATTGATGGGAGAAATATCAGTAACCTCAGATATGCAGATGGCATTACCCTTATGACATAAAGTGAAGAACTAAAGAGCCTCTTGATGAAAGTGCAAGAGGAGAGTCAAAAAGTTGGCTTAAAAAATCAACATTCAGAAAACTAAGATCATGGCATCTGGTCCCATCACTTCATGGCAAATATATGGAAAAACAATGGAAATGGTGACAGACTTAATTTCTCTGGGCTCCAGAATCACTGCAGATGGTGACTGCAGCCATGAAATTAAAAGATGCTTGCTTCCTGGAAGAAAAGCTATGACCAACCTAGACAGTATATTAAAAAGCAGAGATATTACTTTGCCAACAAATGTCCATCTAGTCAAAGATATGGTTTCTCCAGTAGTCATGTATGGATGTGACAGTTGGGACTATAAAGAAAGTTGAGCACCAAAGAATTGATGCTATTGAACTGTGGTGTTGGAGAAGACTCTTGAGAGTCCCTTGGACTGCAAGGAGATCCAACCAGTGCATCCTAAAGGAAATCAGTCCTCAATATTCTTTGGAAGGACTGATGCTGAAGCTGAAATTCCAATTCTTTGGCCACCTGGTTCTTTGGCCAAGAACCTACTCATCAGAAAAGACCTTGATGCTGGGAAAGATAGAAGGCAGGAGGAGAAGTGACTGAAGTGACTTAGCAGCAGCAGCAGCAGCATAACTTATTATCAAAGACTTCAAATCAAAACAAATGAAACTACTTGTAATTCCAAGACAGGTCACCTAACAAGATATAATGTACTTCTTAGGGGTTAATTTTGACATATCAAAACCCTAGTAGCATGAAGAGTTAATAGAAAACATTTTTTATAACCTATACTTTATAGCATGCTTCCATCTGACATGTTTTTCCTTTCTAGTATCATTTTCATTATTTTTTATTTTAATAGAGTGGTGATCTTCAAGCCCACTGTCTCTGATCATAATATATGTTCTCACTTTCAATGAAAATTTGTTCTTGTCACATAAGAACCCACTGTTATTAGATTCTATTGCAATAATTTATTAATATCAAATCCATTAAATGATGACACCCTAGGCATAGAAAAATTCTATACTGAAGGAATAATTTTGCTTCAGAGTTTTTTTTTTTAGTTCTTTTAAAACTATTTGGAAGCACTAATAATTATTTTAAAAGATTTGTCACAGAAAAGAATAAGGCAAACAGTTGAGACTAAGGAAACCCATCAATAAGTCTATGTTAACAATTCTAAATTTACTTATTAGGTTTAATCTTCCTCTAGCCCATCACATTTTAAATGCCTCTATTAAAATTATATGAAGACCTTAAGATATTAAAAAGTCAAGTTAATGAGTGAGAATGGGATTTATCCCTATCCACTGAATTATGTAGAACAGTTCCCCTTGAAATCCCCTCCTCCTCCTCCTCCTCAACTCTTCTAAGTCTTTTTCAGCCTTTCTTGGTCCACCATAACAACTCTGCTCGATTCTGAACACTTTTCAATATTTCTTAGTGTTTCTTGGTCCAGCAACATAATATTTCTGGGGGAGACAAACAGAGGTGTTGATCCTATTGGACACTCACAGGCCACTCTCTGTCCTGCCCAGCTCTCCTGCCCATGACTTTTCTCGCCTCTCTTTCCTTTGTTCTTACAATTTGTCTGCCTGGTCTAGAGAACTCACAGACAAACCTGAGCATTTAGCACCCTGCACAGAGAATGCTCAGCTCATTTTCTAAAACAGATAAACTAAACAGAGCTTCAGTTTACACACAGAAGGACAAAGTCTGACCTGGGGGGAAAAAAAAGTGTATACGCGTGCGTGCACACACACACACACACACACACACTCACTCCACTGAGTCAGCAGTGACTCTCCCTTGGTAAAAACAAATTTAATACAATGATTACTAACAGATCCAGAACATAGGATCATTGTTACGCCAAGCTTTGGCACCACTTTTTAGTGGTAACTCCTCAAGAACATGCGGAACAGTTGTTACCATTACGAAACCATTCTGAAAACAGAATACTAGACAAGCTTCCACTGGATATGAGAATATGCTGCGCTTTAAACCAAGAATGATGCTGTACATCACTTCTTCCATCCATCGTTGGCTGGCTTCCATCACCCACAGAACAAAGTCCAGACCCCTCTCTTGGCATGAAACTACACAGTCTGCCTAATTTTCAAATACATAACCTTATGTGCTAGATATACTGAAGGTGTCAGCTCCAAACCCACCCTCCACTGTATTTGGCTTTGTGATGCTGAGGCTGGGACTTCATGAATAGCATTTCTGCATTTCTTGCATCTCCCTGTTTTTGATAGATGGAGGCTGCTGGAGAAGGAAAGTAGGGAGTATTCCTTCCTGTTTCCTGTGTGCTTCCTGTTTACTTCTTGTTACTGTGTATATTATCCTAGTAACACTGCTTTGGCCCAGAAGTAGCAGTTTCTTCCCATGTAAGGGGCTGAATTCTGTTTGCAAGTTTTCTATCATTTGCAGAACCAGCCTCATAGTGGGCCCCTCAGAGACACCAGTACTGGGCAATTAGCTCCCCTTCCTCAGGTGTCTGAGCCACAACCCCACATAGCCTCTTCTCCAGACTTCTAGGTTTTCATGGTTCCAATTTCTTCCCATTTTCCCCCTAACCTTGGTTGCTGTGATAGATCCCTCTGTAATAAGTTATTGTTGTTTTTATTTTCTTGCATTCTGTTACCTAGGTAACAACTTCATGCTTAGTTAAAATTATTTACACTACATTAAGACATACAGTAAATTAGTAGCCATGTTTACTCTGCTTTAACATCTTGGTATTTTTGTACACTCTCCTGGAATCATCTCATTTTTTCCTCTAGAGACATAGGCTTAAGTATTGTTCAACACCCATCTTAAATATTACTTCTTCTGTGATGCCTTCTTGACCTCCTTAAATAGAATCACTCCCTTTTAATTAGTACAATTTTAGATTGTGCATCCTACTATATGTCAGCTAGCACTATAATAATTTATTTACATATCTTTATGCTCTACTAGACTGTGAGCACCATGGAAGCATAGCCTAATGCCTTATTCATCTTTGCATACACAATATTCAGCCCATTTCCTGGCACATAATAGAACTAGCTACTAAACAAATGCTATTTAATTGACTTGTTTTGTGTAATTAACTACAAGTTTCTCTGCAAAGATTTAGAAATAGTCTTTAATGCCAGTATATAAGGCTTTTGCTCATGTTCTGTGATAGAAGGGGTCCTTAGAAGGATGGCAACTCAAAGAAAATCCCACTAGCCTGTCAACTTTGTCTCCTATTCCATCCTTAGAAAGTACATATCACAGTACCTAGTATATAATTAGCATAAATACATGTTAGCTGATTATACTTATTCAAAAACTAACAATGGTTCCCTATTTTCCACCAACTTAAACACAAATTCCTCAACAGGGGATTTAAGCAATATGGCCCATATTATTTTATCTTCCACTGCCACATACTTTAAGCCTATAAACTAGGCAATGTTCAACTAGATACAGCCCACCTCACAGGCCAAATGCAGACCACCACTTTTGTAAATAAAGTGTTATCAGAATACAACCAATTCATTTATTTATGTATTGTTAGCTCCAAACTCACCCTCCCCTACTACTGTCTGTGTCAACTACCAATGTGTATACTCTGACCTTTATGTATTGTCCACAGCTGACTCCATGCCACATAGGTAGAGCTTAGTAGTGATAACCGAGATCATATGCCCCACAGATTCCAATGTATTTACTTTCTGGTCCTTTACAATCAATGTTTGCCAACACCTGACCTAGATGATTTTCAAACCAGAATCATAATCTACTCTCCACTTTCAATCCACATTACTTTTGCCATTGCTCATGTTATTTCCCCACTTCTGTTTATCATATGCTATTAACCCCTGAAATTTTTCTGACCCATTCAATTTAAAAGCATCATTCCTTTCTTAGAACTTTTGTTTCATATTTTATCACTCATGGTATTTATATTTTTATTTTGAATTATTATACACACATATATCCACACACACATACTTATCATTTTGTTGTTGCTCAGTTCCTCAGTCATGTCCGCCTCTGTGACTCCATGGACTACAGTATGCCAGACTTCCCTGTCCTTTACCATCTCCCAGAATTTGCTCAAACTCATGTCCATTGAGTCTGTGATGCCATCCAACCATCTCATCCTCTGTTTCCCCTTTCTCTTTCTGCCTTCAATCTTTCCCAGCATCAGGGTCTTTTCTAATGAGTTGGTGCTGCATCAGGTAGCCAAAGTATTGGAATTTCGGTTTCAGCATCAGTCCTTCCAATGAATATTCAGGAATGATTTTCTTTAGGATTCACTGGTATGATCTCCTTGCAGCCCAGTGGACTCTCAAGAGTCTTCTCCAGCACCAAAATTCGAAAGCATCAGTTCGGCACTCAGCCTTCTTTATGGTACATTTCTGACATCCATAACAACTACTGGAAAAAAGCACAGCTTTGACTCTACAGACCCCTGTCAGCAAAGTGATGTTTCTGTTTTTTAATATGCTGTCTAGGTTTGCCATAACTTTCCTTCCAAGGAGCAAGCATCTTTTAATTTCATGTCATGCCTGCAGTCACCGTCCAAAGTTATTTTGAAGCCCAAGGAAAGAAAGTCCGTCACTGTTTCCATTTTTCCCATCTATTTGCCATGAAGTGATGGGACCGGATGCCATGATCTTCGATTTTTGAATGTTGAGTTTTAAGCCAGCTTTTTCACTCTCCTCTTTCACATTCAAGAGGCTCTTTAGGTCCTCTTCACCTTCTGCCGTAAGGGTGGTATCATCTGCATATCTGAGGTTATTGATATTTCTCCCAACAATCTTAACTCCAGCTTGTGATGTATCCAGCCTGGGATTTCACATGATACACCCTTATATAAGTTAAATAAACAGGGTGATAATATAAAAACTTGATGTACTCCTTTCCCAATTTGGAACCAGTTCATTGATTCATATCCGGTTAAAACTGTTGCTTCTTGACCTGAATACAGGTTTCTTAGGAGCCAGGTAAGATGGTCTGATAGTCCCATCTCTTTAAGAATTTTCCACAGTTTGTTGTGATCCACACACTCAAAGGCTTTAGCATCGTCAACGAAGCAGAAGTAGATGTTTTTTTCTGGAATTCCTTTGCTTTTTCTATGATCCAATGGATGTTGGCAATTTGATCTCTGGTTCCTCTGCCTTTTCTAAATCTAGCTTATACTCATCATATCCCTTTAAACTGAATACATATTCTTAGAGGAGAGGTTCTAGAATTTCTGTATCATTCTATCTTTTACAGCCCTGAAAATACTTATAATAAATAGATCGATCAGCAGTAGGCTGCTTGTGCTCTTCTCTCAACAGCCTTAGACCCTGTATGATAACACATATCATGGATCAGTTAGTGGGTCAATACGAGTTATGACTAGCTTTTCTCCTTTGATCTTAACAACCTGTTCAATCCCAAAGAGATAATTCTTGATTTGACTGTGGTTAGCAAGTTATCTAAAAGAGATGAACTGAATCATATTTAAAATTATATTTAGGGACTTACAGGAAACCATGACTGCTTTTAAGATTAGCGTGTAAGATAGTGAAAGCCTTAGGATCTGAAAGTCAGATAGCTGTAGCCAGTGATTTGAGTTAATGAGGCTATTAGGTGATTCACCTTACATTTCCCCCAAAGTCATTAGCCAAGAATGATTTTACAGAATTGTTCTGTTGGTGATTATAAAGCAAATAGATTTGAAATCAGGGTAAATTCAGTTTCCTTTTATAATTAAACACTACTGTGGTCTCTCTAATTAACAGAGTCGTTTTTATCTTGAGATAATGGGGCATTCCTGATGGCTCAGACAGTAAAGAATCTGCCTATAATGCAAGAGACCCAGGTTTGGTCCCTGGGTTGGAAAAATCACCTGGAGAAAGGAATGGCAATCCACTCCAGTATTCTTGCCTGGAGAATCCCATCAACAGAGGAACCTAGTGGGCTACAGTCCATGGGGTTGTAAGGGTCTAACACAACACAGTGACAAGCAATTTTACTTCCAGTTTCTATAAGTTGTGAAATCATAATGGTATTCAATTCACTACATGTGTTTGGTAACGCAAATACAATGGGATTACATGTTCTAAAGACAGAAGTACAGAAATGAGGCATTATTTTGTCTTAATAAAATGTGAATTAATTGATTCTATTTACCCTGCTTTAGTTACTTTATTACTTGAGAATTATTTTTTAAATTCTAAAACAGGATAACCTTCGAGAAATGCTTCTCTAACAAAATACCTCCACTTAAGAAAAACAAGACTTCTATACATATTATTTTCACTGACTTAGGTAGTATTTCCTCCAAAGTTTGTTAATGAGCCAAATCATCAGCTAAGACTCCCCTCTAAAAAAAAAAATAAATAACACCCAAAGTTCAAAGTGTATTCTAAAAGGAATACATACGAAGAGTTTGACTTAACTCAGTATGCTTCTTTCTCTTTACTATATGATGATACTTTGGGTGATATTAATCATATCAGAGCCCCATCAATATTACCTGCACTGTTATTTCAACTTGGTAGATTATCCCATCCAACAGCAATGACCAAGCATCTACATGAAAAATGAGAAGATCTCAAAAAACCTGGACTTGATTCTATTCCTCAAATACGGAGGGCCACTTAGCAACAAAAATGTGTTACTACTGCTCAGGAGGACACACGCCTAGCTATCAAATTCACAAGATATAGAATACAGCAACCTGACCACCAAACTATGGGATATGACCCTCGGAGCAAAGCAATGCCTTATATACATATTTCATTGACATAGAAAATAAAAAGTCAAAACTTGAGATAGCAAAAATACTTGATCTGATTCCAACAGTAGTACCGAATGAGTAAATGCACTTTCTATTCTGAAAGAAAATAGAGTGCAAGGAAGATCGCACAAATAACAATTTAGTTTACCAGAACATCGGTACTATTGACTCACTATAATTTTGGTATTTTGATGATGTTTTAGTAGAGTCATAATAACTTGAAAGACTTAAGATATCAAGCAGGCTTACATTCTCCATTTTACAGATGAGAAAAATCAAACCCAAAGAGTTGCTGTGACTTGTCCAAAAATCCCATAGGTAATTAGCAGTAGTAGAACATGGACTATTCCTCTTAAGTTCAGTAGCTTATTAAGGGACACAAACACCACATACCTACTGTATAGGTGCTGTGCTTATGGTAAAGGAAAACTCACTCTCAAACAACAAAATATAAGAAAATAGAATTTTTTTTTTTTAAGGCAAAATAAGCAACAGCAACCCTACTATTAACACTTTCTAGGTGTCTCCGGCCATGAACAGAGACTAGAGTCTTCTTTTCAGTTGACTGACCCTGGAAGCTATGACAGATTTGTTTGAAACAAGCTAACTTTTGGTCCTTTCCCCAAGAATAGTTATATGTGTATATTCTCTAGCATGATGTACCTATTATAAGAAGAAGCATCAATTCTCAGAATTTCATCATAAAATGGTTACAGATTTTCATCAAAACTTCCACAGTTCTCATTGTTGGGAGAAAAGAGAAATATAGAAGGAAAGAGAACTACAAGAAAATATCTAACCTAAAGAAGAGATGTTAGGGGCCATTTGGGCAAAGTTATCAGTATAAATTTCAAAATATATTTCATGCTTTTACTTTGTTTTTATCTTACTGAATATGAATCTTAATAACACTTATCATTTACCTAGCTATTTATTTTTTTGTCTCTTCCTAATGTGCTTCTCATTACTGCACATATTTTTCAAAATATCCATATGAGCGAGAATGTCATTGGGCTGGAACACTGTCATAAGATAATAGTTCGCTCTTGCTAGACAAATGCCAAGGTAAAGCTAGTTACTTATTGAAAGTAAATGTCGAGGCAAATTGAGAAACATTGATTGTAAGAAAATGTTCTAATACAGTAGCTTCATTTCTGCTGTACCAAATGATGCATGTTTATGTAATCATTTTTTTAATAGATCTTAGTGTAGGCAAGTTAAAGTAGCTTACAGTACAATAGAGCAACTACATTTTGATTGTTGAAGAAAACCAAACTTGGCATGATACACAGTCGATCCAACAGCAGTTCATAGATAATAACCCTAGTTCCTACTCCACCAAGCTATGTGTACCAATGATTTCTCACTAGCAGAGGCTAGTTACATTTCAACTGTAAGTAAAGATTGGCTATTGCACATTCTGATTGGTATTTTTCCTTCTAAAACATTTATGTACTATATTCTAGACATACCTTGGCATATATACATATATATGTGTATATACACACAAATATACCTATATATACACAATGTAATGAGAAATGGCTAAGCTCTTTGCCTACCCATACAACTAACTAAATGTGCCAGAACAAGCGTGTAGAAACAAAAATCTAGTCCAGATTTTGAAAATGCAATGTTTTGACCTTTGAAAAATTGGCTCCCAAAATACACATTTGCTATTTTGAAAACACATCCAAAATTTCAGAGAGATGACAGCTCATTGAGTGAATTCTGTTCCAGAAAATTCAACTTGGCATATGGTGGGCCATCCAGCCCGGCCTAAGTGAAACCACAGGGGAGATCCAGAAACAAGAGCCTTCCTTAGAATTGATAAAAAAGTATAATTCACTAAAAGAAACTCCTCACTGAATTGAACCTATGAAGAAAAGAAAGCAAGATCATCTCACAGGAGACAGGTTTTGCTTAAAAAGATGCCAAACCAAATTAATTACCAAACTCCTTCAATGTTCATATGTCTGGAAACAGACGTTGACGTTTTATAGCATATACATATATGTGGGGCCTCTCTATTTTCCTTTTCTCTCCGACTCTCTAACCCGCCCTGTAGCGCTCCGGGACGGGAGTCACAAAGCCGGGCGAGCCCTAGGTCTCAGACAGAAGGACCCTCTGAAGTTATCTTCCGAGGATGGGAGCCTCTGGAAGATCAGCCCCGAGGATGGGGTGAGCGGACCGCCTGCCCCACAGCCTCCCTCGCACGGAGAGAGACATTCAGATGCTGCGGGGGTTCTGTCAAAGTAGTCCCGTTTTATTGATCTGGAGGGCGAGCTTATATAGGCAAACAGCGTGGGAAGGCAAACGGCGAGGGGGGGTTTCAAACGGGGCTTTCCGGGAGCTTGGCCAATCACTGTAAGGGTCATGTATCCAGGTGGTGGCCGCCCCAGTGTATACTGGTCACGTCCCCCGGGCATTGCTAAGTGGAAGTTAGCCATGGCCAATCGCATTTTTTTTTGTAAATAGCCTCAGTCCCGCCCTCTTGATTTCCGCCAAGCACCATCTTGTCATGAGCACGTGTGAGGTGCCCTACACATATACATATATACATATCACTTCTTGGCCTGTTGGCAAAGGTCAAGTGTAGTATGGGGGCTTCCCAGGAGGCACAGTGGTAAAGAATTCACCTGCCAATGCAGGAGATGCAAGAGATGCAGTGTTGATCCCTGGGTCAGGAAGATCCCTTGGAGTAGGATATGACATCCCACTCCAGTATTCCTGCCTGGAAAATCCCATGGACAGAGGAGCCTGGTAGGCTACAGTCCAGGGGGTCACAAAGAGTCGGACATGACTGAGCACACAGCACAGAGCATATACATAAGCAACGTTTGTCAACCCTCTAAGCTCTGGAAGGTAAAAACTGCAAAGGGAACACAACTCATCTGAAGAAAAATACAGTTTGCTGCCAGAGAGAACAAAGATACTGAAGAGGCTGAAAGTGCACAGTCAAAATATATGGCTTCACTTAACTTTTTTGGTCATAGGGAAGTAAGCAGTATGTCAATTACTGTGGTGTGATTGCATATGTGCATGCACGTCCACGTGTGAGTATGCACACGTGCTGAGAATCTATAGTACACTCACTGCCAGGACACACATTAAATAAGTCACAATATCAACCCAAGTTTTCTTGGATTTTAAACAGAACTGGCTTTCTGTTTCTATACCTGATACATTGTATAACAATTTTATTTTATTTTATTTTATTTTTGACTTTAAGAACTTTATTAAATTGCATAGCATGAGGAAATTAAAGGAATAAAATATTTACAAATCTATATAAAAATACTCGCTACAACATATGTTTCTGGGATTGGACAAAAAAGAATTAGACTTATAAGAAAATATCTATAGAAAAGAATATATGAAAATATTAATAGAGGAAAATAGATTAATAGGGGAGAGGTATTGTACTGATAATATAAAAGAAAATTTCCACCAATGTCTGGAACTGGAGAAAGTCAACTTTCATCATTGCAAAACTAAACTATTTTATTAAAAAATCCTTGTAAATGAAATGATACAAGTTAGTAGAACACACACATTTGGGAAATAGATGGAAACTTTTCCAACATGAAAAATCTGTATAACAATTTTAAATGATATAGATTAAGTTACCCAATATAGTCACAAGCTAGATGAGTTGCTAAATAACCTTGGGAAAATTATCTGATCTTAATTGTACATTTCTATATCTCCAAAAATTCTTAAAGAGATGGGAATACCAGACCATCTTACCTGTCTCCTGAGAAACCTGTATGCAGATCAAGAAGTAACATAACCTTACATGGAACAACAGACTGGTTGAAAATCGGGAAAGGAGTGCATCAAGGTAGTATACTGTCACTCTATTTAACTTATAAGCAGAGTACATCATGTGAAATGCCTGGCTGGATGAATCACAAGCTAGAATCAAGACTGCCAGGAGAAATATCAGCAGCCTCAGATATGCAGATGGTAACTCTCTAATGCCAGAAAGTGAAGAACTAAAGAGCCTCTTGATGAGGGTAAAGAGTAGAGTGCAAAAGCTAGCTTAAAACTCAGCATTCAAAAAACTAAGATCATGGCATCTGGTCCCATCACTTCACGGCAAATAGAAAGGGAAAAAGTAGAAGCAGTGACAGATTTTATTTTTTTAGACTCCAACATCACTGTGGACAGTGACTCTGCAGTCTTGAAATTAAAAGACGCTTGCTCCTTGGAAGGAAAGCTATTAAAAAGCAGAGACATCACTTTGCTGACAAAGGTTTGTAAAGTCAAAGTTACGATTTTTCCAGTAGTCATTACTGATATATGAGACCTGGACCATAAAGAAGGATAACTACCAAAGAATTGATGCTTTCAAACTGTGGTGTTGAGAAGACTCTTGAGAGTCCCTGGGACTGCAAGGTGATCAAACCAGTCAAACCTAAAGGAAATAAATCCTGAATATTCATTGGAAGGATTGATGCTGAAAGTGAAGCTCCAATACTTTGGCTATTTGATGTGAAGAGCCGACTCATTGGAAAAGACCCTGAGCTGGGAAAGATTGAGGCCAAGAGGAGAAGAGGGTGACCCAGCATGAGATGGTTGGATGGCATCACTGACTCAATGGACATGGGTTTGAGCAAGCTCCAGGAGATACTATTTGTAAGGCCTCCTCAAACAACAATTTTGCCTTTTTGCATTTCTTTTTCTTGAGGTTGGTCTTGATCACTGCCTCCTGAACAATCTCATGAACCTCTGTCCAGAGTTCATCAGGCACTCTGTCTATCAGATCTAATCCCTTGAATCTATTTCTCACTTCCACTGTATAATCATAAGGGATTTGATTTAGGTCATACCTGAATGGTCTAGTGGTTGTCCCTACTTTCTTCAATTTAAGTCTGGATTTAGCAATAAGGAGTTCATGATCTGAGCCACAGTCAGCTCCCAGTCTTGTTTTTGCTGACTATTTAGAGCGTCTCTATCTTTGGCTGCAAAGAATATAATCAATCTGACTTTACTGGTATTGACCATCGGATGATGTCCGTGTGACCATGTGTAGCTGTGAAAAGAAAAGAACTGAAAGGCAAAAGAGAAAAGGAAAGATCTACCCATCTATATGCAGAGTTCTAAAGAATAGCAAGCAGAGATAAGAAAGCCTTCCTCGGTGATCAGTGCAAAGAAATAGAGGAAAATAATAGAATGGGAAAGTCTAGTGATCTCTTCAAGAAAATTAGAGATACCAAAGGAACATTTCATTGCAAAGATAGGCACATCAAGGACAGAAATGGTATGGACCTAACAGAAGCAGAAGATATTAAGAAGAGGTGGCAAGAACACACAGAAGAACTATAGGAAAAATATCTTCATGACCCAGATAATCACAATGGTGTGATTACTCAGTTCAGTTCCATTGCTCAGTCATGTCCAACTCTTTGCAACCCTGTGAACTGCAGCACGCCAGGCCTCCCTGTCCATCACCAACTCCCGGAGTTTACCCAAACTCATGTCCATTGAGTCAGTGATGCCATCCAACCATCTCATCCTCTGTCACCTAGAGCCAGATATCCTGGAATGCAAAGTCAAGTGGGCCTTAGGAAGCATCACTAAAAACAAAGCTAGTAGAGATGATGGAAATCCAGCTGAGCTACTTCAAATCCTAAATGGTGATGCTGTAAAAGTGCTGCACTAAATAAGCCAGCAAATTTGGAAAACTCAGCAGTGGCCACAGGACTGAAAAAGGTCAGTTTTCATTCCAATTCAAAGAAAGGCGATGCCAAAGAATGCTCAAACTACCACACAGTTACACTCATCTCACACGCTAGTCAAGTAATGCTCTAAATTCTCTAAGTCAGGCTTCAATAGTTTGTGAACTGTGAAATTCCAGATGTTCAAGCTGAATTTAGAAAAGGCAGAGGAACCAGAGATCAAATTGCCAACATCTGTTGGATCATAGAAAAAGAAAGAGAGTTCCAGAAAAACATCTACTTCTGCTTTATTAACTACACCAACACCTTTGAGTGTGTAGATAAAAACAAACTGTGGAAAATTCTTAAAGAGATGGGAATACCAGACCACCTCACCTGCCTCCTGAAAAATCTGTACACAGGTCAGAAGCAACAGTTAGAACTGGACATGGAACAACAGACTGGTTCCAAATAGGGAAGGGAGTATGTCAAGGCTGTATACTGTCTCTCCCTGCTTATTTAACTTATATGCAGAGTATATCATGAGAAACACTGGGCTTGATGAAGCACAAGCTGGATTCAAGATTTCCAGGAGAAATATCAATAACCTCAGATAGGCAGATGACACCACCCTTATGGCAGAAAGTGAAGAGGAACTAAAAAGCCTCTTGATGAAAGTGAAAGGAGAGTGGAAAAAGTTGGCTTAAAAATCAACATTGAGAAAACTAAGATCATGGCATCTGGTCCCATCACTTCATGGCAAACAGAAGGGGAAACAATGGAAACAGTGACAGACTTTACTTTTTTGGGCTCCAAAATCACTGCAGATGGTGACTGCAGCCATGAAATTAAAAGACGCTTACTTCTTGGAAGGTAAGTTATGACAACCTAGACAGCATATTGAAAAGCAGAGACATTACTTTGCCAACAAAGGTCCATCTAGTCAAGGCTATGGTTTTTCCAGTAGTCATGTATGGATGTGAGAGTTGGACAGTGAAGAAAGCTAAGGGCCAAAGAACTGATGCTTTTGAACTGTGGTGCTGGAGAAGACTCTTGAGAGTCCATTGGACTGCAAGGAGATCCAGTCAGTCCATCCTAAAGGAGATCAGTCCTGGGTGTTCATTGAAAGGACTGATGTTGAAGCTGAAACCCCAATAATTTGGCCACCTGATGCGAAGAGCTGACTCATTTGAAAAGACCCGGATACTGGGAAAGATTGAGGGCAGGAGGAGAAGGGGATGACAGAGGATGAGATGGTTGGATGGCATCACTGACTTGATGGACATGGGTTTGGGTGGACTCTGGAAGTTGGTGATTCACAGGAAGGCCTGGCATGCTGCGGTTCATGGGGTCACAAAGAGTTGGACACAACTGAGAACTGAACTGAACTGAACTTCTATTTCCATTGATATTGAATGAGTCAGAAATGATCAGAGGTTGGAAAGGAGCTGCAATCCTGGGACAGAGACCACCTATGAGACTTGAGTGTCTGCTGAATAAACCTCTGCAAGAGGACACTGTCTGGTTAATCCACCGCCACACCGGAGTAGCGGGTTCATCTATCCCCAGTTTTCTCTCTCATAACTTTGTATAATGACAATGAAACCTCTACT
Source organism: Antilocapra americana (assembly GCA_007570785.1). Lineage (NCBI taxonomy): Eukaryota > Metazoa > Chordata > Mammalia > Artiodactyla > Antilocapridae > Antilocapra > Antilocapra americana. The sequence goes on along the minus strand of ML661900.1, from coordinate 7,145,461 downwards.
GACCCATTTCTTCTTCTTTCTTTTCATGTAGGTTGAGACAGAAAGGAAACTATTTTAAAGTAAACTTTTTAACAATAAAAGAAAACAAAGAAGGGCAAACTTTTTCTCCACCTTTCTAGTCTTCATCTTTGGTCTTAGTATTAATCTCTCAGTCATGTCTGACTCCTTGTGACCCCATGGATTGCAGCCCACCAGACCACTGTGTCCATGGAATTCTCTGGACAAGAATACTGGAGTGGGTAGCCAATGATTTTTCTAGGGAATCTTTCTGGATTAGGGATCTAACCCAGGTCTAAATGCATCGCAGGTAGATTCTTTACTGGCTGAGCCACAAGGGAAGCCCTCTATGGTCTTAGGCTACTGAGAAAGAAGATTTTGATGTTGGATGCTTCTTTCATCCTTCTTCAGGATTGTTGATTAGTAATTAGGGAGAATTTATCCTACCCTCATGTCTAACAGACTAGGTCTATGCAGCCTAAACATCATAACTTAGGATTTTACTTAAGCTTGAAATAAGGTTGTCAGAGAGCAAATCTTCCTAAATTCTTCCCAAGAAAAAATCATAAGTTTCAAGAGACACTAGATACTCTTAGGCATCTGTCTCCAAAGAATAAAGCATTCAGATAAAAAGTAAAATAATCAACTGTATATACATAAAGATAATTGATTTGCTTTTTAACTTTTAATCTAGATGTTCAAGCAACACTGTGCATTTGCAGACTAAAATAAAAGAGAAAAAAGCAACAGGTACATAAATAGGCTTGAATCTTGAATCAACAATAGAAGATCCTTTGATCATTCACTTAGAGTGGTTCTCAACCATAGCTAAACATTAGAATCACCAAGGCAATTTTTAAAAATACTATGCCTGGGCAGTCCTCACCAGAGATGCAGATTGAGCTCATCTTGGGTAAGGAAAAGATCTGAGTATTTTAAAAGATTCTTCAATGATCCTAATGTGCTACCAGTTTTGAAAACCAGTGACCAAAGGGATCATCCAAGAGTTTGTCTTCATTTTAAACATCCCACAGTTACAGCCTTTTCACTACTTTGCCAATAAAGGTCTGTCTAGTCAAGGCTATGGTTTTCCCAGTAGTCGTGCATGGATGTGAGAGTTGGACTATAAAGAAAGCTGAGCATTGAAGAATTGATGCTTTTTGAACTGTGGTGTTGGAGAAGACTCTTGAGAGTCCCTTGGACTGCAAGGAGATCCAACCAGTCCATCCTAAAGGAGATCAGTCCTGAATATTCATTGGAAGGATGGATACTGAAGCTGAAACTCCAATAATTCGGGCACCTGATGCAAAAAATTGACTCATTTGAAAAGACCCTGATGCCGGGAAAGATTGAAAGCAGGAGAAAGGGACGACAGAGGATGAGATGGTTGGATGGCATCACCGACTCAATGGACATGAATTTGAGTAAACTCCGGGAGTTGGTAATGGACAGGGAGGCCTGGCGTGCTACAGTCCATGGGGTCACAAAGAGTCAGACACGACTGAGTGACTGAACTAACTGACTGGCTGACAATTACAGCAAAAAAGCAGAAGTTCACACATACACCCACCAACTTCGAGCAGCTTGTGCATGAAGAAATGTGATCTAATAACAAGAACAAAGATTTGCTAGAGAAATTATGGCGGTCTGTTTTGGGTTTTTTTTCCTGTGTTGGAATTTGAATAGTTTTATGTTCAGAACAGAAGGGAAATGAATGTAATAATGAACTCTATCCACTGGCAAACAGGACTAACACCTGCCATGCAGGCTAATGAGGGTTATGATGTGAACCTTCGGGTTACATAAAGCTTGATGCAAGAGGATTTTCTAACAATTTCTCCAGGAAGGACCTCACTGCAGAAATTCTAGCTTAATGGTTTTCTGTTTCTGTTTTGTCCAAGTCACAAAAAATAGCCATTATTATGACTACACAGCTTTAATTGATCATGTAGATTCTTATCTTCAATGGACAACACTGGACTGGTTTCACTGGAGTTCTGAGCTAGCCTGTCGATGATATGATTACAATAGATATGGAGAAACCTAGTTCTAGTGCAATATTGATCAATGTCCATGAACATGTCAAGTTGCGTTATTTTTTTCTTTACCTATTTTTTTTCTGAAGTATCCCACATGCTCTGATGGCAGTGGGCAGGGTTTAAATTGCAAACTAAGTTAGACTTTTCTCAAGCTTGGCACCAAAATATTTTTAGAGTTCAGTTCTCTCTCTGACATTTGTAAAAGCATGTAGATTTTTGTAGATTCATCACAAAATATTCTCCTGATTGATTGGCCCTGATTCTCCTTCCATCAAGAGGTGAGGTCTGTTTTCTTATCCCTTGAATCTGGGCTGGCTTGTGACTTGCTCTGGAGAATAGAATGTGGCAGAGTGACAGGGTGCAAACTCTGAGCTTGGCGTCAAGGGATCCAGGATGCTTCGGCTCCCTCCCTCTCTAGGAACCTAGCTCTTGCCAAGAGAAACAAGCCTGAACCAGCCTACTAGGTGATGCAGGACCACATGGAAGAGAACTCAGCTGTCTCATCCTAGACCAGTCTGCCCCCAGCAGATTTGCATCTAGCTACAGTCACAGGAAGAAGCCTGTCAGAGATCAGTTAAACCTACCTGAAACCAGAAGCCCCACCCACCAGCCCTGCATGTTCATGAGATAAAGAAGCTCTTACTGTTTAAGCCACTGGGTCTTGTTATCTGTTACACAGCATCAACATGACTGATACCTGAACCAGCTCATTTGTTAAAAAAAAAAAAAACCAATAAAAGACAAAACCTTTTCTAAAAGACTACTGAAGTACAATTCCCACACATGTCCTGAATCACCACAAGAAAGCAAAGAGTGTTTAGTCTGGTCATCCCCAATCATACATTCCCACAGTTCTAAACAAAACTAAATTACATGTGAATTTTGGTGCCCCACAGGGATGTAGTGTCATAACTAAGACCAGTCATGAAAGAAAAGACAATTGGCTTTGAACACACAATTCAATTTAGCACAATCCAGTCTGGCTACAAAAAAAACCCAAAACTGTTTTTTTTTTTTTTTTTTTATCATACTGCACTTTTATTACATGTGTGCTAGGCTGCAGAATTATTGTTCATGTTTCCTCCATCTAATTGGTAAAACCCAAGCATCTTCAAAGGATAAAGTCAATTGTTTAGTTCCTGATAGCACATGTTGGTGCTAGAATACTCTGACCTTGACCTTCTGAACTGTTTTGAAGCCGACCAAACACAACTGTCAGCCAAGAGGGTTTGGGGATGGGACAAGGAGACTGATTAAATAGGTGTCTGAAATAGATACTGTTGAACTCATTTTGCCTTTTGTCCAGAGCATGTGATTCCTAACCTAGCCACTGAGCTGTGGCATGAACTTAATTAAAACCTAATAATATGATAATTATGGAAGGAAAAAGAAATGGTTATTTCAGGTTTATGGATGAGACAGGGCTTTCTCAAATGGCCTTTTCTCCTTTAGTGCTGTTTGTTCAGCTCATCACTTCAGAGTATGTACAAAGGATCTATCTTGCCAAATGATGAATGCTGGAAGACATATTTTTAAAGGAAACTTATCAGTAGTCCATTTCAGAGAGAATTCTCACTGCAGTCGGGCTCACTGCATTTTCACCTAACAGGAGCAAAGCTCTTCCGTGTGATTCTGGCAGGTTTAGAGCGCCACTATGTGGTCTGTTTGTGAGTGTGTGAATATGTTTATATTTTTTTCAAATATAGATACACACATACATATGACATATACACATATATGGCAGAACAACAACAAAAAATAATTGTGATGTTTTTCTTATAAAAACAAGATCTTCATTCTCGAGAGTACGGGATGCAAATAAGCTTTAAAAAGAGTAAATGAAAGCTTTGCATTTAATTGTGCAAACATAAAAATAATTTGGTAGCTAATTTTAACAAATGGAAAAACACCCAGACCGTTTTTTTTTCCAAGAGACTCTATCTTAATGCATTTTGCTATTGTGTTCATCTGCATGTGGTACATTACATTTAATGGAAATCACACAGTCCAATTATCTCTCCTGGGGGAAGAGGAGAGAGGAAAGGAGGTAGGGAAATCTATTGTAAGCATAGGGAGATGCTTTTGGCAGCTTAACAGGAGGAGAGAAAAACAGACCTTGCTTTTCAGCCACCACATATATCCCTCACACTTGGTGACTCTCCAGATGGGAACTCCCAGAAGGGGCCTCACCGGAAGTGGAACCAAGAATGTATTTGCCCCTTGGAATGGACTCTGGAAAGAGCATAGTTTTGTTGTTAGTAAAACTGCTAAGAATTCCCCTTTTCTAGCAGCTGCATAAACTGGGCGGGGGCGGTGGGGAGTGGGGAGGTGCTCAATTGCTCTTTTGGACACTCAATCCAAAAGACTTGAGTATCCGCACTGGACGCTCAATCCAGAAGGATAACTCTGGAGCCCATGTCTCCTGAAGGATGCTTCTAGTTGCCTAAAAATATAATTAAGCTTCTAGAAGTTTTCAGTTTGAAATGAATAGCTAATGATATTACAGTGGATTTGGTTGGGATTCTGAGGATATCCTGGGTTTTTCATGTAAAAATCAAGGGCCCAGGCTGCTGGTCAATCCAGTAGTCAATAGCCACTCATGGCTATTTAAATTAAGGTATTTCTTCGTCACTCTGGTCTTAAGTTCTCAATGCCCTGTGAATGGTGGCTACAGTATTGTACTGCACAGACAGAAACATTTCCATCATGGCAGACAGTCCTATTGGGGGCAGTGCTGTTCAACAGCAATATCTGAGCTCCTGCCTGCATTTATTAAACCAAGATACTGGGTGACAGCCTGGGTTACAGCATCATCTTATACATTTCCCCTTATGTGGGATCTATGCAGCTGTGGTTATTTATCCCTACTGACTGTAAACCTGCGAGCAGTCCCATATTCCAGGTGAGATGATAAAGAGAGAGATCTTCTGTGGTTATGACAGTTGGCAGGAAGCTGCAGGAAGACGACAGATAACTTCCAAGGCAAAGAGCAAAGACTACAGTAGTGAGGGACCCATCCCATCCATACCCATCATGTATCTCTTCAAAAGTGGGTGGTTTTTGCTATGTTTAGAGAGTGGCCAAACTGCAAGAAAACTGTAAATTCTATGCTGGGGACAGAGGTTTCCTGATGTCTGTGTAAGTCTTGGTTTAAAATGTATCTCTGAGACAAACCCTTTATCTTTTCAGAGGGCCCTCTCTGATTTTAAACTGCAAATTTCCTCTGACTTCATTCCCTGACACTTTCAAGTCTGCATACATTGTCCATCTCTCCTGAAAGGTTCAGGAGACATAGATTTTTGTCTTTGTGATCCTCTGATCCTTTCAAGCACTTAGGAAAGCATCCACTATCCATGTGGTAAGCTCTTAGTAAACATTTGTTGAGTGAATAAATATATTGCTCATCTCTATTGTGACTCTCTGTCTATCTAGGGATAATAAAATCTCCTTAGTTACATAAGTTACCCCAAGTTCTCAAAGGAGCACAGCTGTGAACATCAACTCTTTGATTCCTATATCATATTATGTACTTTGAGATTCTTATCCATCTTCTCCAATTTATCTCCATTCTTCTCAACTCTATCTGTACTCTGAGAGTCCAATTCCTTCTCCCTGAGTGTCTGCAGTAGCTCCCCCAGGCCTCCAACTTCTGGCCTCCTACCCAGAGGTATCCATTAACTCACAATCCAGCCTTCATAGCACTTCAAGAGTTGTCTAATCTCCACGGAAGATCCTGAATGTAGTAGACATGCAGAGACCTCCATGATCTGTGCCACCAAATACCTTTAAGCCTTGTAAATGTCTTGACCATAGGTGCCATATTAATTAAGAGTCTCTTGGTTGCAAAGAACAGGCTACTTTGGGCTAGCAGCCCAAAGAAGCTCATTGGCACTGGGATCTAAGGATGGACTGAACAATCCAGCTACACGAGGCTCAGAAGGGTAGGTCAGTCTCAGAAACAGCAGAAGACAAGGATTTCAAGACTCAAGATTCTGTCTCTCACCTTTGCTCCTCTCTGAGTATCAGGGTATCTGTCACTGCAGACGGCCTTACCACCACTAACTCCCAAAGTTTCTATCTCACACCTGCATCTCCAGAAGAGAGAGAACACAGTCTCTCTGATATCCCAAGGTTTATATTTCCTGGCCTGGGACAGTGGTTCCAGGAAGCACGGGTCCTCTACCATAGCATGCAGGCTCCCTTGTTACAGAGAAAAAAGGTGGGGAAGAAAAACTCTCCCAGGAGAACCAGTCTTTCTCAGTCTTTAAAAGATATTTGTAACACAGGGTCTCATATATTTAGATGCTCAATCAGTATCAATATTTGTTTAATTGTGATGAAAAGTCATTATTTTGACAGCAAAATACAAAGAAAACTCAAGGAACTCTAACACATCCATATCACTGTTTTACCAGTATTTTAGTTGAATCTCATGGTAACAAGAGGCAGGACATTAAAAGTATTCTTTGTTTCTAGAAATCAACTATGTCAACAATATTCCAAATGACAAGAAGAAGCCACTTTGAAAATAATGATAAATAATTATTGTAGTTTGTTCTGCTAAGAGCTTCACACACATTATAATATAGTGGCTAATGTCAGATTGTAAAGTTCAAATCCTGGCATTAGCACTTTTTAGTTACATGACTCTGGCCAATCACCTAACCTTTAAACACCTCTGTTACTGCAGTTATCAAATGGCAATGAAAATAGTACCTATTCAAGGCATAACATAAACAAGGCACTGGGTTTAGTACCAGAGATAAATGAAGGCAGTGTTTCCAAAATGAGTCTGACTTTGCTCCTCTAGGGAAATCTGGAGACTTCTCTGGTTGTTACAGCTGCATGGGGGTAGGGGTGATTACCAACATCCAAAGGGCAGAAGCCAGAATTGCTGCTAAATATGAGGCCCTGCACGCGGCAAGCCCCCACAAGAAAGAATTATCCATCTGAAAACATCAGCAGTGCCGCAGCTAAGAAACCCTGTATTAACGGATCATTCAATGTTACTTGTCATTATTACTGGATATAACCACCATAATAGCAAACTCTTACACAAGACTTTTCCAGTGCCTGATGTGTGACCCAGCAACTGAACAACAACAAGGCTTTCAGCAGACCAGGAACTGTCCTAAACATTTTACATATAGTTACCAATTTTAATCTGTAGCAAAAGAGAAAAACCAAACTTACATGGTAGATATTATCAATATTTGTTTCTCTAGCTCATGAACATGAGGGTGTAATGACAAGGATTTAGTTTCTGTTTCTCCCAGATGGTAATCAGAACCCACCAGTTCAATTACAGTAAATCTTTGTGAAAAACTATTCTCACTGGGAGATAGGTTTTTATTGTGGCTATAAAGATTTTGGATACTCTTCCCTTCTCCCTCTTCCTACTCTCACGCTCCAATTCACATCTTAAGAATGCTGGAGTTCTCACTTTTGTTTGTTTTCAATTAGATACGCAAACCTAACGATTTCCCTCCTTCCTCATTTCCCAGCCCCTCCCTGCCCTATTAGAAGTTGCTTTGCAAGGATTAGAACAAATAACTAATGAAAAGATAAGAGATTCGGGTATTTATTCTAAAGCTTAAGTTGGCTTTCCTGCACTTTGATGTATAAGCCTCTTTCTGAATTTTCTCCAAATTTGTTGAGTAATGCTGTGAAAGCACCTTCCAAGGCAAAGGTCTGCAAGATGGCGACAGAATGTTGAACATCCCAAGTCCTTTGGGGACACTGGGGATGAAAAGGCTTCTTTCCTGGATTAACACGGTTGTTTGAAAACTGATTAATTACTGAGCCTTCAGCTTATTTTTAAAGATCTCATTTTACTTTGGAACAATGCTCTGCAGACTGTATTTTTAGGTGTGTGTATGTGTGAGCATGTGACTGTGTTTTTACGTTAAGCTGACAGAAACTAAGGTAAATGTGATCAAATGGCTGTTGTCAGGACCCAGCTTGGTGAAAAAGCAAAGCATTCAGCCAAATCCTTAATCTCCCATAGGAAAATACCTTCTTCTCAGGCAATACAGGTAACCTTAAGAAAATGAAAAGATGTCCATTTATCACCAAGATTCCAAAGGCCAGGCTTTTTCTATATCTACTGACCTTTATACCCTTTCAGTGACCTAACATTTCCATGATGAAATATAACACTTTACAGAACCATCTGAACATGGCACACGCAAGCTGGCACGGGACTCAAATTTTAATCCAATCAAATTAACTCTATCAACAGGTGTGATTTGCTTAGATTTAGAAAAAGGTACTGGGGTCCAGGACTTCCCAAAACAATATCCTGCAAGCACCCATAGTTAGAAGATTTTAAAAAAACATGAATGCTTTGCCTGGTTCCATAATATCTCCTCTGATACAATACACTAAAACCAAGAAGTCAGAAATCTCAAGGTCCCTTAACTCCAAGGGAAACAAAGAGCAGGGCTTCCACAATTATAGTTGGTGGGAAGAGCACTCAGTAAGATCTCCTCCTACCCCACCAAGGACCCAGCATCCTCAAGGCTGTAATTTCTCTCACCATAGTACTCCTTCCTGCAGACTCCTCAAGTATAATCTCTATCAGGCCTACTGTGAAACTCTCTCCCATATGGAGTTTTTATAAAAAGAAATGCAGTATCTGACATGATAGTAAGAAAAAGATCTCATAAAATGCTCTGTCAAACCGGTCCTACTTCATATAGAAATGACCAGGGTCATTTATAAATGAGGGTCTCATGTAAATGACCCTCAAGGGGTTCACATGCTAGACAAGCCTTTGAATTTGGTGGGTGGCTGAAGAGAAATAGAATGTTTGACTTGTCTGGCGATGAGCAGAATTGCAGAAGAAATAAACATATCTTTACATTGGCCCAATTACTCCTTAACATAGCTTTGTTTTACAGAATGTTTTCTGGTAAAGGTTTTTCATGAAGAGTTTAGTTAATGTAGCATGATTTTGAAACATTTAAATCAGTGATAAATCTGTCAGGTGAATGCCAGCATGTATCTGAGTACTGACTTAAATGAAAGAGAAATATTGTATCTTTAGAGATGCTCCTAAAAGTTCCATTCCTGCTCCATGAAATGTGGAACAAAATGGGACTTTCTGATACTCTAAACAGTAACAGATTGTTTTTTCTGTCTTATTCTTGAGTCAAGCTTAGGATTGGTCTGTTTAATCACCAGCCTGCAGGAAGAATACTTGATCATAAAAATGCCAATTTATTTAAAGGCGGTGAGACTAGACCCGCTCATACTAGGTCATAGAATGATAAAACCAGGAAGTTCCTCTGGATTCTCTAACCCATTGTCCTTTTAGAGTAGTTCAAGGTCACTGAGACAGAAGCTCAAGGTCAGCACTGAGGTCTTTACTCCTAGAACTGTGTTTCTGCTACTATGTTACACCATCACTTTTATTTTATCCACTTGGAGCAAATCTGCTCACAAGAGCCAAGCAAATATGCACATGACCATTATTCCAGAGTCTAAAACACGATGAGAAACTGAGCAAGAATCAGGCAGCCAACATGAAGGTAAACTGGGCACCAGTTTAGCTCCTTATCGTTGGTTTGCTCTCATATCTATCTCTGCATGGCTATTAAGTAAATTTGCTGCTATAGAATCTTGCATTCCTCACCTCACAAGTTGAGGAAGATTAAAGGAAGTGGATGCCGTAGGAAAGTTGGATGAAATAAGGCAGATTTGAGAGGCTATACAGAAGATTTTAGGCCTAATGGGCTTTGGGACATATTCGCAAAGCTGAACTAGACACTGGCCTGGTTGTCATGGAAACCAACAGTGCTGAGAGGCAGAGATGAGTGCTACCGTGAGGAAGGTTCTCCCTAAAGTTCTGAGGGATCATATAAACTCCCAACACACCTGTGGGCTTGAAATCAGCCTACTCTGCTACCCAGCAAATTTGCAACATGGCGCTGAAAACAGTTTTGGAGTTAAAAGTGTTCTGTGACTTCCTTTGTTGTGTTTTGAAAAAAATCTATATGTGTTCTGGGCTCCTCCTATCTCTTATCTACTACAGAACAGGAGCCAAGGAGAGAAAGACAGAGCATTGGCAAAGAACGCACTTGGCAACGTCCTATCGATTTCCACTTCCTGCTTCATCAAGTTACAGTTAAAAAAAAAAAATGTTTTTCACAAATGGTACTCATGGGGTGTCAATTGTCAAAATGTGTTTGCTGAAAAATTCCTTTCACAAAAGATCCTATTGTGCCAAGGAAGTAATTTTTAGCTTGTGAGGACCGCTTGCTACTTTTTACCTTTTAAATCCTAAGAATTCATGTTATGGGATTTTTGGTTTTTTGGTTATGCTTCTTTGTCTTAGTTTATGACTTCTGTGTATATGTGCATGTATGTATATGTGTGCCTCTATGTGTATATTTGAACTCTTTTACTTCTCCCCCGCTTTCATTGTAATGCTTAGTATTATATTGCAGTTGGTATAAATTATTTTCAGTGCTTTGGAAATGTTTACATAATCATGCTTCTTAAAGGGGCTTAGTGTTTTGTTTTCATTGATAAGAAAGTAGTTAATATTAATAAGGGAGTGTTATCACAGAGTCAGGCTCACAGATAATCCTGCTTTTAGTACCTTCTCCCCATACGCTCAAAACATAGTTACATTGCTTTTATATAATTATGCAGACATCAGTATAGGATATTTAAAAAGAGTTAGAATCCTGAAAAAGCACCGCGGAAAGTATGAGGGATGGAGATGTCTGTGGATACCAACTTAGTCTGGACAGTTGGGGGTGAGGGAAAGGAGGGGCAGAGAGGTCCTGAGGATCAGGTGGGATTTGGGGCTTGGTATTGATAGTTGCTTGCTCTTTGCCTCCTTGCCTGACCTGTTCCAGTCAATGAGTCCATTTGCAGCCTTAGGCTGCCTTGTAAGTTGAAGCTCTGGACGAGGCAAGCATTAGAAACCCACAACTCCGAAAGGGGCTTGTCTGTGTTCAATTTCCATTTCTGTTGCTGCCTACCAATCTTTTACTATCTCCCTTGTTTGAATTGTGACAGCTTTTCACTGTACTCTTGACTTAAGCTTACAATTTTCTGCCACTCGGTTTCCCAAAGCTGATTTTCCCTCTCTGTTGACTGACTCTCTCTCACCTCTGTATCCCTGGTAACCATTCTACTCTACATCTCAACTGATGAGCAACCTCATCGCAAATCCCTGGTCTGCCTGAATCTTCTGTCTTCCGATCTGGGTGTTAGCTAATTGCTGTCTGGATTTCCTTCAGTGTTTATATACACACACACACACACACACACACACACACACACACACACACACACACTATAAAGCCAAAAAGCTAAAAACTACATTTTCCAGTCTCCCATGCAACCAGGGTGCTGGAGAGGAATTAGAGTCCACATATTAGATGCATTTGGATGACATTTTAAAAAACAGAAGCAGGTCCTTGGGGCAAGAAGGCCATGGAAGTGTCAAGTTCTTCTGCAATGCTTCTGTAGCATCCATTCTTCAGCTTCCTAGGAGGTGAGGAGGCACTTGTAGGGGAGACTCCATCACCAGTTCATTGTGGGTTAAGCACCAATGGCAGAGGTGGCAGAAATGGAAGCTGCTTCATCTCTGAAATGCAGTCTCCCCTAAACCTTCTGGAATCAGTGGTTCAGCAGAGGCCTCAGAGGCAGTCCAAGTGTTCTGGGAGTCACCCCTGGAGACCAAGGCCAGAACCCCTACCCCTAGGCCTCTCAATGGCTTGGGAAGGATCTCATTCCTTGTGATAAATAACCATGGTTTAAAATATCTGCTGTGATTCCTGCTTCCCAAACTGAATTCTGGCTGATACAACAACCAGCAGTTTGGGCTCCGTGGGAAGGCAGGGAGGCCTAGAGACCAACAAAGCCAAAGAACTGAGTGGATGAGAAGTTTCTAAGGACACAAGTCAACACAGAGAGCAGACCAATCAGGAGGGACAGAAAGCTCCACTGGTCCAGGCAGGCAGGCAGGCCCAGAGTCACAAACGCAGACAATGAGCTTTGACCTTAGATAAGAAGCTCTTTTCAGTCTACCTTATGTCATAGGAGGGTTTAAGCCTTGCTGGCCCCATAAGGATCATTAACAGGACAAATGAAAGAAATTATTCCGGGGCAGAACCAGCTAGATCTGCTGGTTTGTTTATTCTATTTGTATTATCCAGCCTTCTCCAGAAAACAGAACCGATAGGATATATGGAGACATATAGAAAGAGGTTTATTATGAGGGGTTTATTCATGTGATTATGGAGGCTCAGAGGCCCACTATCTACCATCTGCAAGTTGGAAGCCAAAGAAAGCCAAGGATGTAGTTCCAGTTCAAACTGAAAGGCCTAAGAACCAGGGAAGCCAATGTAAGACCCAGTCTGACTCTAAAGAGGGTCGGGGAGGGTAAATGATGTGCCCTGATCCAAATCTAAAGGAAGACCCAAAATCAGGAGCACCAAGGTCTGAGACTAGGAGTAGATGACTTTCCGGCCCAAGCAGAAGGATTTACTTTTGCATTTTTCTTCTATTCAGACCCTCGATGGATCAAAGCCTGTCATGCACTGGTTCCCTTCACTCTGTCTGCAAATCCAAACACTAGTCTCAGCTAGAAACACCCTCATGGAATCCCCCAGAAACCACATTTTACCAGCTATCTGGACATCCCTTAGCCCAGCCAAGTGGACACAAAATTAACCATTATACCACCTGTGATAGATGTGTCCCTAAAATATACTTTTGAGATGAAGTTACTTAAAGGCTATGATGACAGAGAGGGGATAAGTTGGAAAGGGTAAGAGTTATATGCCCTTGTCACCAGCATTGACATGGGTTTAGAGGACAGTGTCTGCCACTAGCTAGAGCTATTGTTTGCTGTTTAGTCGCTCAGTCATGTCTGACTCTTTGCAACCCCATGGACTGCAGCCCACCAGGCTCCTCTGTCCGTGGGATTCCCCAGGCAAGAATATTGGAATGGGTTGCCATTTCCTTCTCCAGGGGATCTTCCCAATCCTGAGACCTAACTTGCATCTCCTATGGTTCCTGCACTAGGAGTGGGGTTCTTTACCACTGAGTCACCAGGAAAGCTGAGCTAGGGCTATTACTTTCAAGTTAAAACTGCTCCCTAAGCCTCTCAACATCTGCATGAGCTTTAAAATACTCTTGCTCCTTGCGAGGATCTCCTCTGGATCCCAGAAAATGAAGAGGAATTACTAATATTAATGAAAAGTATAAGGTTCTAAGTGCCTTATATATACTATTTAATTTAACCTATATCAACCTATGTGGTAGATAACATTAAGTACTACCTAATTGTATTTACTGTAAGGTAAATAGTTATGCTAAAAGTAGGTATCTGAAAGGTAGATGCCATTGTGAAGTGAAGTGAAAGTCGCTCAGTCATGTCTGACTCTCTGCAACCTCATGGACTATAGCCCACAAGGCTCCTCTGTCCATGGAATTCTCCAGAACAGAATACTGGAGTGGGTAGCCATTCCCTTCTCCAGGGGATCTTCCCAACCCAGGGATTGAATCCAGGTCTCCTGCATTGCAGGCGGATTCTTTACCAGCTGAGCCACAAGGGAAGCCCAGATGCCATTACTAACATCCTATTAAAGACTATAACTTAGCGAGGTTAAGGAAAGTGCCAGAGATCTCATGGCTACCAAGAGGCACAGCTTGGATGTGAAACCACTGCAAGCCTGTCTCTGTCTTAATCTCTATGAAACCTGCCTCCCTAAAGACTCTCCTGTTCTATGGGCTCTGACTGTATGGAGCAACCCTCAACAGATCTTGGGTGTATTTTTTTTAATTCCTTGTCTCCATTGGCCTCCCTGACATAAACATACAACACATTTTCAGGAAAAAAATCTGTCCTGTGATCTTCCTGAACTCTCCTGGAATGGGACAGTGGCATGAGGATTTCTTGAGAACTTTACAGGATCTACCCTACCAGGGGGAAGTAACTGTTCTCTTCTTTAGGGCCCCTGAGCATCAGGACCACTCAGTAGTGTCCTACCATCCTCCTCCATCCAGCAGGCCATCAAGGTCCCCTTTGCTATAAGTCACCAATGCCTGTCTCCAGGTTTTATATTGCTGCTTGAGGATGAAGAGCTATTCTGCCAGGGAAGATGCTGCCCAGATGGAATTTAAGGAAAAGAATGAAACACAAAATAACTCTCAATTGCGTGTGGGAGAACACATTTTAAGGTAATAGGGAAAGTCACAAAATAACAAGAAAAAGTTTCAGATATAATGCAACATCCCCGTTGCTGCTATTGACGCATCTCTCTTGGATGTATGTTGGCCTTGTTTGGCTCTACTCTATTATTTCCCTGCTGAGGTCCCCCTTTCCTCCCCCACATCAGCAGGGGCCTTTCCTCAGAGGGTAAGTCAGCTCTGGCAAGAGGCAGTTTCTCAGTCAGGAAAATGAAACTGGGAGGGAGAGTCTTGGGCAGAAGTGAGAAGAAAATCCAGTCATACCCTGGTTCCACACCCTTGGGTCTAGGCCCAGGCTCCAAGATGCTATGTCCCAAGGTGGGGACCACCCACCGAGGCATAACAGTAGTTAGAGTAGGTCGAATCCTGGAAGCCCAGGAAATAAGCCATCCCTTGGAAACCCAACTATGTGGATTTCTGCTCCTTTCTTTGTTGATCTCTTTTGCCATCTCCTGATACGTAGTAGCATTTTCGTTATAAATATAATATCTAACATTTACTGAACATTTTACTATGTGCCAGAGACTATGCTACATTTTCCTAGAATTCTCTCACGTGATGCTCACTTTAATTCCAGGAAATGGGTATTACACGCATCCCTATTTCATATATGAACAAAGTGAGACCCAAAGGGGTAGTGACCTGCTCAGGCAGACTGTTAACAACTGGCCGACAGTGACTTGAGCCTAAGTCTGTCTGACGCCGGAAACACTCGTAGTCACTTGCCTCATTGTGTATATGCGTGTGCTCAGTCGTGTCCAACTCTGTGAAACCCCATGGACTGTAGCCCCCCAGGCTCCTCCATCCATGGGTTTCCTCAGGCATGAATACTGGAGTGAGTTGCTGTTTCCTACTCCAGGGAATCTTCCTGACCCAGAGATCAAACCCGCGTCTCCTGTGTCTCCTGAATTGGCAGGCAGGTTCTTTACCACTTTGCCACCTGAGAAGCCCATTGTTCAAACAAACAAACAAAACAAACTACCTTTTCTCTGTTGATCTTGTCTCTACTCTGCTATGGAATAGTAGCAAATCAGCATCTACTCTTGGCCAAAATGTTACAGAGGTAGAAACATATGGAAGGGCTACATGAAGACGGCAAGCATAGGGACTTGAGATTCCCAAGAGTCAGGTGAAATTTAGGAGATAAGAACAGAGCCTCAAAGGTCTTTCCCTGTGCTATACACAGGTAACCTAAACAGGAAGAACTCCAAAAGAGAGAGGATATATGTACATGTATGGCTGATTCATTTTACTGTAACAGTAGAAACTAGCCCACCGTTATAAAGCTACTATACTCCAATAAAAATTAATTTAATAAAAGATCTTTCCCATTTCCCTCTATTACCACATATTAAGAATCTAGGTTTATTGTTATAATAAAAAATGAATTAATTAAAAAAAAGAATCTAGGTTTCATTAACAATAAAATGTTACTTTCATCATATGAAGCACTCACGGCTTGGGGTAGAAATGAGATTTTCATAGAATACCAATATTTCATTTGGGGTCAGCAGCACACCTAGACTCTGTAATGTAGTTTGGTGCTTTTTATTTGCTGGTGTGATGTAAATGACTGAGAACATAACCATGTCATCTTCTCAGCTTATGATGGAGAAAAATAGCATGTATACGTCATAGACCTCCAAGGAAATGAGCAACTTGAATGGATAATACTCATGATACCCACTGTGTTACACAGGAACAAACCTGGCTGCAGAATGGGTTATATTTCCCAAGAATCACCCATAAAAAGAGACAGTTTAGCAGTCAGAAGGTCATGTTCAGGTGGCCTCTCACATTAGCCATCCAAGAGTTTTCCAAGGGATTTTCAAGTTTTCCAAAGTGATTCATTAACTCACTTATTCACTCGGCCACAGATGTCTAGCAAATGTATTCCTCAGGCCAGGGATTATGTTAGATACTGGGGTAGAGCCAAAAAGGTACCTTTCCCCACAGTATACAGATCCTCGGGGTTCTCCAATTCAAGCATGCTATTTCCTTCCATTGTGGGCTGGGAAAATACCGATGTATGGAGCCAACAGAATCCAACCAGTAAATAAAAAAGTCCAAGCACAATTACAAAATCCAGATCAACTGCTCACCCAAATGGAATCCTAGCTCTCCATGGGAATGAAGAGGCTTTGCTCATCTACTTCTAACCTTGAAATGAACTTCCATTTACACAACTGTGGCTACAAGCAGCAAGAGGTTGAGAAAATGCCAGTGGGTTGGTCTTGCAATTGCGAATCACTGGCATAGGCAAGTTTTTTAAAGTCTGGATGCCCTGACTGATAAATAGCAACAGAGAGTACAGGCACACATGCCCAGGGAATACTGGTCCCTGACCTCTATGCTGCGCTGTGCTTAGTTGCTCAGTCATGCCCGACTCTTTGTGACCCTATGGACTGTAGCCCACCAGGCTCCTCTGTCCATGGGGATTTTCCAGGCAAGAATACTGGAGTGGGTTGTCATGCCCTTCTCCAGGGGATCTTCCCAACTCAGGGATTAAACTCCAGTCTCCTATGTCTCCCACATTAGCCGGCAGATTCTTTACCACTGAGCTACCTTGAAGGTCCAAGAACACTGAAGTGGGTAGCCTATTCCTTCTCCAAGGGAACTTTACAACCCAGGAATCAAAGCAGGGTCTCCTGCATTCCAGGCAGATTCTGTACCAGCTGAGCTACCCAGGAAGCCCAGCTGACCTTGAGCCAGACAGTACCTCCAGAATTTACTCCAGACCTTCGATTTAGCCTCATAAATGTGTTTTTGATTGACTTGCTTTTTACCATCATCTTTCTAGGTCTGTATTTAGAGGGTTTTTTTTTTTTTTTGCTAACTTTGTACTCTTCTGTAGCTTCTCTTCAATTAGCTTATTTGAAGAGTTCTTTGAAGATGAAAAGTCCTATGTTAAATGCGAAGCATCAGCTCTACACACTCTGCAAACAGATAATATGAAGGTCATGAAAAGCCAGTGCACTAGAACAGAAGCAAATGGGAAAAAGGCAATTTCCAAAAAGAACATAAAATTTAATAACAATACTAATAACAGCTGAGAGTTTAGGATCTCCTTTTCATGTGCAGTCTTGGGAACACTGCAAATAGCCCCACAAAGCCAAACTTAAGAGTTATCTACTGTCCAGTAAAAGGAAGCAAGAGAATTCAAATGCTTGCCCCAAATTCTTAGAATAGAGGGAGTCAGAGAGAAACAACCCTTATGACTTGATTTACATATTTCCTAGATTGCTCTCCCTGAAGATGTAGGCTTAGAGTAAGACAGATGAATGGCAAAATACCAACTGGCTAGCAAGCAGAGGAGCAAAAGTTGAGCTTAGTTTGAAAAGCCTGGAGTGCCTCTCTTTGCTCTTTTCTCTGCTTATTTTAATCAGTGGAGATTTAGACATATCTTGGAGGCAATTCCCAGATCTCATCTAAATTCAGGAAGTAGCCTTTATGCAGCACACACCTGTCTTACCATGTGTGCCCAAGAAGTATTGGGCAACAAGTCATGTGGCCCCTTCTAGATGTCTGCTAAGTCTCCTCTTGTAAGGGGGGAGTCTCCGGGACATGCCTGGGAGGGTGGCTCATTCTAGGAGCTGAAGGAGGCGATCATGCTGGTGAAGGGCTACAGAGTCCACCCAGAGGCTGCTAAGGAGAAACCAACGACCCACAGAGCCTAGGACCGTGGCGCTGCCTCTGTGGTTCTGGGACTAGGTAGGACTGTGCTCACTTAAATAATAAGCCATGTAGACAATGTGATATGTATATCTGCATTCACACACACAAATACATATACACATACATACAATTGATTATTACTCAGCCATTAAAAAAAGAATGAAATAATGCCATTTGTAGCACCACAAATGGACCTAGAGACTATCATACTCAGTGAATTCCAAGAGAAAAACACCGATTCCATATGCTATCAATTACATGTGGAATCTCAAATATGACACAAATTAACTTCTCTGTGAAACTGAGATAGACTTACAAAGAGCAGACTTGTGGTTGTCAAGGGAGATGGTGAGTGGGGTAGGGATGGAGTTGGAGGTTGGCGTTAGTAGATGCAAACTAGCATATATAGAATGGATAAACAAGGCCCTACTCTATAGCACAGAAAACTATATTCAATACCCTGTGATAAACCATAATGGAAAAAATATAGAAAAGAATGTAGGTATAACTGAATTACTTTGCTGGACAGCAGAAATTAGCACATTAAAAATCAACTATACTTTAATTAAACTTTTAAAAAGATATGTAGAGAAGGATAATAAAACTATCCTTCTACTAATGAAATTATAATTGAGATCAGAAATAGGTCTGAAAAGCTTTCAAAGAGATGGGTACGTGTCATAGACAATAATTAAGAACAGTCTTAGAGAAATCTTTCAGCCCATTCAACAGTATACTGTTCATCACAGAGTGGAGGGACATCACAATGTGAATAAATCTCACAAACCTGATGTTGAGTAAACACAGATACAAAATAGCATACACTGCATGAGCCCATTCACATAAAGTTTTGAAGGAAGCAAAATTAACCTATGCTATCAGAAGTCAATATTTCTGATGGTAAAGAGCTTGAGTATGTTTTTGTGGTATTAGTAATGTTTCTTAATCTAGGTGCTGGTAACATAGGTATTTTCATTTTGTGAAAACTCAATGAGTTATATACATATGGTACGTGCATTTAGCTATATATTTACATGCAGTTATAAAAAATCATATAAAGTTCATTCCAGATTCTCTTTAGGTGTTCAGTTTCAGTTATGTGTCTGTTTAGCCCCAATAAATTCCTTCTACTTGAGATGCAATCCCTTTTTCCTTTTCTAGCTCTTTGATGTAATAGGCACATTGGGCCAAGTCTCTTTTTTAAGCTAAGAAATTATTCCTTTACCCCTGTCTTGGTAACACTTTAAAGAACTACTTGTATCTTGTCCAATGGATTTAGATACCATGTTTAAACTGCCATTTCCCAAATCTGACCTTTTCTGTGGACTCCAGTTATCCATTTTTTCCACCGTATTCAGATGCTCAAGCTGAACACTGAGAGGTCATCCTTGACCTTGCTGTTTCTCTTTCATTCCACATATAAATCCATCAAGTCCTAGCCACTCTTTGGCCAACCCTGTCTAGTAGGGGTACTATATCCTCATATATTTCTCCATCATCTCTCACCTGAAAAATGGTTCTAGGCTTTTAGCTGGCATCTGTGCTTCTAGTCTTGGCCCTAACATAAAGTCAGATTATCATTTTCTTGCTTTGAATTCCTCCAACAGCTTCTCATAACTACTCAGGACTCAGTCTGAACTCACTCTGTCCTTTAAAGACAGAGTGTACTTCCTGTATTTCACTGCACATCACCTCTGCCCATGTGCTCTCACTAGTTTCTTTTCCTCCTTAAGACCTTTACACATTATATCTGCCTGAATGGTCTTCCCCCATATCTTTGCCTGGCTAGTCTTTCTTGTCATTTGGGTCTCTGTTTCCTCAGAGACGACTTTACTGGCCACCGGGTTTATAACGTTTCTCAACCCCTGGAGCTCACGCTGTCTATCATATTATCTTGTTTAAATTTTCTTCACAGCACTTTTTATGGTATCTAATTTTCTTGCTGTATTCCACATCTTGCACATATTAAGCACTCAGTAAATGAGTGTTGAATGAATTAATGACCTGTAGATCCCAACAGTCTGTAAAGCACATCCTGCTTCTAGGAAGAAATACATTGACTCTGCTCTTCATTACTTTGGTGAGAAGGTATTCCTGAATGTTTTCATGCTAAACAAATATCATGTCACAGCTGAACCAAGTCCAGTGGCTACATCGTGGCTGTCACACTGAGAAATAAGAAGCCACAGGTTACGAACTTAAGACGAGGAAGACAAAGGCAGGAGTCCTGGGCAGGCTTCAGCAGACAAGGCAAGATCAAGATCTGAAACTGAGGAGGGAGTTGGGGAGCTGTGATGCGTGAACACATGAAAGATCCTCAAGAGAAGGGCCTTGATGTTGGGCCAAAGTTTCTAATGCCAGAGAAATGGGATCTTTTCTTTTTAGGACAGAAAACAATCTCCAAGCATGGGTAACCTTGGATAGCAAGGAGATCAAATCAGTCAATCCTAAAGGCAATCAACCCTAAATGTTCATTGGCAGGACTGATGCTGAAGCTGAAGCTCCAATACTTTGACCACCTGATGGGAAGAGCCAACTCATTGGAAAAGACCCTGCTACTGGGAAAGATTGAAGGCAGGAGGAGAAGGGGGCAACAAAGGATGAGATGGGTGGATGGCATCTCCAAATCAATGGACATGAGTTTGGGCAAACTCCAAGAGATGGTGAAGTACAGGAAAGCCTGGCATGCTGCAGTCCATGGGGTCACAAAGAGTCGAATATGACTTAGTGACTCAACAACAACAATGGGTAACCTGGAGGCTAGCTATGATATTATGTAAGAACAACAACAACAAAACAGTTTAGCAAGCAAACAGGTAAATAGAAGAGACCTTGCTTACGAAGTCTGATCCCTAGATGGTGATCACATAGCTTAAGACACAAATTTGGTGGACATACATTTCATTGAGAAAAAAATGGACCTTCAAAATGGTTAATGGATTCACAATATATTTTATAGCTAGAGATTTCTGCCCAATCCATTTATTCTTTTTTTTCCCTCCAAACGTGAATTGCAGGAGGGCTTCTAAAGTAGGTCAAAAAGAGGGATTCAACTCACCACACTGAGTTTTCACTGTCTCATTAGACCAAATCCTGTGGTCTTGGTTGCCATCCCCGTAAAAGATACGGCACAGCTCAGCACTACAGCTGGTGTTACACAACTTTGCTACTTCCTGGCCCACTGCTCTGGTCCCTGTCAGGCTGCACCGAGCAAGGCTCACAACCAGAAAGCCATCCACACCCAGGAGCAGTTGATGCAAGTAAACCCCAGGCCACTGTAATGTTATTGGGACATAAACCAACAAATAGATGCTGCCTTCACACCCTTTTGAAACCATGAACATGCCCTAATTTAAGCAGACACAGCAGCTCTGCAGACACAGCCAGACAACAAATGCCGGGGCTGCCTGTCTGACTCCAGCTTCCCGGTTACCGCGATGCTTCTGATTGACATAAATTCATTTGTAACTCACTGTTCTCCACTTTGAATGATGGAGCTTCGGCCTCTTTAGCCTATCTAGCCTCTAAAAGGTTTGTATCAGACAAACGTGGAATTTTAAAGGACATTCCACCCAGGGGAGGAGTCCTCTATAACATTCTTTGCGTCATGTAGCCTGTTTAACCAGGGTGTGAACAGGGTTCAACTAAGCCAGGGTCACAGATGGTCAATCCCAGAAATTCATGAAGGGGTAGCAGATTCAGCCTGTCATCCCAGAGAGTTATGGGCCAGCAACCAAGGTCAACCTTAGAATCCTGGCATAGAAATTTTAAACGGAGCCCACATATTTGCACCATCTCTCCCTACCTAAGTTAGAGTTTATTTAGAAATAAATGAACACACAGTGAAATTCGAGTGTGGGGAAGTGTTTGATGTTTGACAAATCTAAAGATAGTAACTCAGTACAACACTGAAATTAAAAAATCTCCAGATGCTTTGCTTAAGATGCCCTGTAAACAGGCAGAGATCTGATGGCCCCCTCTGGCAAACTCCTACCACCAAACATGCTGCTGCCCTGGAAGAAAGCAGAGTGAAGCCAGAAACAAACCACGGGTGAAGAGGAGGCAGGTAATAGGAAGCATGCATCAGTAGATCTGCTGTTTTTAAACATCGCCTCAAATTTTTTCATACTCCTCGCAATGAGAAGTGGAGTACATACCCCTCTTCTTAAAAAGTGACTGGGCTGTGACTACTCCAACCAACAGACTGTAACAGAAGAGACACTATGGAACTTCTAAGACCACTCAGCTTCGACCTGGTTCCCTTGGGCTACCTGCTCTAGGGGAACTCTGTCAGGTAGGTGCCAGGTAAGTCCGACTACCCTGAGGCTGCCACGCTTGAGAACCACATGTAGGAGCTCAAGCCAACACTCCTTACTGAGCTCTCAGTCAACACCTGGCATCCGCTGCCAGCCATGCAACTGAACCATCTGGAACATCCAGCTTTGCAGAGCCTTGGGTTAATGCACCCAGACAGCAACTAACCGCAGCCTCCTGAGAGATCCCAAGCCAACTACCCCTAATTCCTCACCCAAAATCCTGAGAAAAATTTTAAAAACATAGTTTCTTTAAAAGCCTACTAGTTGGGGAACATAAATAATAACTAGAACAATGAGGTTTAAGCTGCTTGGCTGAAAGACATTGTTCTCATGGTGATGGGGTACCTGCCCATTAACTAGAATCATAAAGCATCCTAAGAAAGACACTCTGGGCAATGCCTTAGGGTGGACAGTCAGAACAATGACTTCCAGGCAGCTTTGTCTTCCCTACTTTGAGCTGAGCTCTGTCTCTGTGTACCTTTCACCCCTCTGTCCTAGATCTGCTTTCAGATGCCTTAACAAGTCTTTTCTCTTCTTCTATGTGACATCAGAAAAGATTATGCAAATATAATAGGTCAATAGAAAAAGAAATATCTTCTTTGTTCGCAGGTCCTTTGAAGCATTAAGACATTAAAGAAGTGCTCTCTCCTGAGAGTTCCCTGGGGGTCATAACATTTACACATTCTTTGCATATATACTATTTCTATGCAGAAATGGGAGAAATGACTATATGTGAAAAAATGTTTCCATTACACATATTTTTTTCTTGCGATGTGTTTAAACTGTCCAGACTGCAAACATCAAGAAGAAAACTGCATACCAAAAAAGTCAGCCTGGGTTAAAGAGTTAAATGCAAATAGCTTAATTTGTTCATTATGAAAGGAAGAAAAATATGTGTGAAAAAAAATACATATATTTTGCAAATAAGGGAGGGTCTTTCTCAGCATAACTTCAAAGACTATAAGAAAAAAACTGACAGAATTAATTACATATAAATTAAGAACTTCTGCATAATAAAAACATTCACAAATAAAATTTAAAAGGTAATGATACATTAACAATTGGTTATGGCATGTAATAAAGAAAAAGATTAAGAATCTTAATATATATTTTAAAATTTTCACTTAGTAAGAAAAAAATGAAGATGCCAGGGGAAGGGTAACACATGCAAGGCAAAAAGAAAAACAAGTCACTCTAGAGAAAGTACAAATGGTGGCCTGTAAGTGTGTGGAAGGACTTCCCAGGTGTCTCAGTGGTGAAGAATGCCTGCCAGTGCAGGAGGCACAGGAGATGGAGGTTCAATCCCTGGGTGGGGAAGATCCCCTGGAGAAGGAAATGGCGACCCATCCCAGTAATCTTGCCCGGAGAATCCCACAGACATAGGAGCCTGGTGGGCTACAGTCCATTGGGTCGCAGAGTAGGGCACAACAGAGCACACATGCACGCATGCATAAACATGTGCAACATCTTCAACCCCCCTTTTGTTATCAGTGACACAAAACTCAGGTGACTTTGGTCATAGTCTTACTTCTCTTGTGTGAGTGCTAAGCCGCTTCAGTTGTGTCCCACTCTTTGCGACGGTATGGACCATAGCCTGCTAGGTTCCTCTGTCCATGGGATTCTCCAGGCAAGGGTACTGGAGTGGGTTACCATTCCCTCCTCCAGGGGATCTTCCCGACACAGGGATCGAACCCATGTCTCTTTCACCTGCATTGTCAGGCAGGTTCTTTACCACCATACCACCTATTAGGGGCATTTTTAAATTACCGATAACCATAGATGCAGGAAATGTGTCCTTTCACAACTTGCCTATCAGCTACTTACTGCAGATAAGGCCTAATCTTTCTGCAGAATACTTTGGTAGTATATTAAATCAATAACCTTTAAAATGAGCTTCCTCTACAACTCAGTAATTGACATCTACCCTTTAAATGTAGAAACAATCAGTAAAGTGTGCAAAGTTTTATCTATGACATTGTTCCTAAGAGCATCAGTTACTATCAGGGGGAAAAAAGACTCAGTAAATTTTAATAGGAAAGTGATAGAATAAAACATAGCATATGCATGTAATACAATCCTATCCAGCCATGAAGCATTCTGCTGTAGAAAATATTGATAAGAAAAATACAAATGAATATTGTTAGTCTGTATAAGCAGGTTATAAAATATGTGGCTATGATATATTCTAAATATTTAATATATGTAATAGATGATATGAATATATAAATATATAATGTATAAGTTTAATATGTTAAAAACTTAAGTACATTAAAATAAATGTTAAATTATGCATAATGTATATTTTATGTAATTAATAGATATAAATATATAGGTTATAATTATGTATATAACTAATAAATAATACATAATTTATACCTCACTTTTTAACAGAAAGATAAGGGTCCCACCAAAATGTTTATAGTAACTATCCACAAACATGGAAAACTATGGACAATTTTTATTTTCTTCTTAGAACTGTTTGAAGCTTCCTGAATTTTCTACATTAACTATTTTAATCTTGAAAGAATAGATATATGGACCTAGGCAGATAAGTTTAATATTTTGAGAAGTCTGCTAACTGCTCAGATTGTGTATCAACAAAAATAAAGAAGCCATTTTGTGATGAGGACCTATTTAGTAAGAAAGGGAATAGAAAGAAGAGGAGGCCAATGAAACACAAAAGAACAATGCAGACTCACAAGCACCAGAAATGAATCTCTTTTGGAAGGATACTGAGTAATGGAGCAGAAGGAGATCTGAACTGGGAGTCAGGGAGCTCGAGGCTGAGATGTGATCCTGAGACTACTGGCTCCGCGATCCAGAACATAACACTTCATCTAAAAATAAATGCCTCGCAACTAAAGGAATCTCAAATTCCAATTTAACCTTAAAAGAATAGTTTTTTGATGAAGTAAGAGATGATTTGCCTTTCAGCAGATTTTCTTTAAGCAGATAGTATCATAAGTAGAGTTCCCAGACAAGATGAAGGATGCACAGTTAAGAGTTGAATTTCAAGTAAACGGCTTGAATAGTGGCTTCCCTGGTGGCTCAGACGGTAAAGCATCTGCCTGCAATGCGGGAGACTGGGGCTCGATCCCTGGGCCGGGAAGATCCCCTAAGGAAATGGCAACCTACTCCAGTAGTCTTGCCTAGAAAATTCCATGGAGAGGAGCCTTGTAGGCTACAGTCCATGGGATTGCAAAGAGTTGGACGTGACTGAGTGACTTCACGTCAAATCATGTAATATTTGGGACATACTCAATATTAAAATACATATTTTTTCCTTTGCCCTCTAACAGGCAATCTATCTAACACTCCCATTTGAGAAATGCTTGTCTTACAGAATATATACATACTAAAAGATTTATTGTTTGTATCTGAAATGTAAATGCAACTGGGTATCCTATATTTTCATTTGCTCCCAGGCGGCACTAGTGGTGAAGAATCTGCCTGCCAATGCACGAGAAACAAGAGACATGGGTCAGGAAGATTCCTTGGAAGGGGAAACTGCAACCCACTCCAGTATTCCTGCCTGGAGAATTCATGGACAGAGGAACCTGGCAGGCTACAGTCCATAGGGCTGCAAAGAGTGGAACACTGCTGAGCACAGGCACACACACGACCTTAGCTGGCAACCTTAGTTATCACCTCCTTGGCTTATGCAACTGACTCTCAAAGAGTGTTCAAGGAAAATTGTGCTTCCCTATCTTGAAATTATTTTATCTAAATATCTTTCCTTTCTTGCTCACCTCCTATATCCAGGCCAATGATAAATTGCAAGTAAATCTGTTTATCCCTGGATAACCCACTTGATACCTATCATGTTCAGACATTGGCTGAAGCTGCTGTAGGGGATGAAAAAAAAATCCTTTTTTCTCTACACATCTTAAATTCTCCAGCTGGGGCCCTATAAATCATATGGACAAAAGAGAGTACCAAGAGAAAGACAAACAGAAGTTTATTAACAAGTGTATCACACACGTACGCACAGGAGTACCCAGTGATGAGTAACCCAAAGAGGCGGGTAGAACTTGAATTTATACACCACATTAGGCTGATCAAAGGAAAAGGGCATCTGGCCTTCTGAGTGTGGAGGCAAGTTACAGGAAGGTGTCCAGGAAAAGTATGGTAAATACCGTTGTTTAATAAGGTTTATTATCAAAACAAAAAGACAACCCACAGAATGGGAGAAGATACTGGCAA
The DNA here is from genome assembly GCA_007570785.1 of Antilocapra americana. Lineage (NCBI taxonomy): Eukaryota > Metazoa > Chordata > Mammalia > Artiodactyla > Antilocapridae > Antilocapra > Antilocapra americana. The sequence continues at coordinate 7,119,018 of ML661900.1, read as the reverse complement.
ACGACGCGACTGACTAGGGATTCATCTCTAAAATTTATAAACGGCTCATGGGCTCAACATCCAAAAAACAATCATTTCAAAAAATGGACAGAAGACCTAAATAGACATTTCTCCAAAGGTATACAGATGGCCAAGAGACACATGAAAAGATGCTCAACATCAACTAACTATTAGAGAAATGCAGATCAGAAATACACTGGGATATCACTTTATGCCAGTCAGAATGGCCATTGTCAAAAAAATCTATAAACAATAAATTCTGGAGAAAGCATGGAGAAAAGGGAACTGTCCTACACGACTGGTTAGAATGTGGTACTGCCACTATAGAGAAAACTATGGAGGTTCCTTAAGAAATTGAAAATAGAGCCACCATATGATCCAGCGATCTCACTCCTGGGCATATATCCAGAAAAGAGGATATATACACCCCAATGTTCATTGCAGCCTTGTCTTTACAATAGCCAAGACATAGAGGCAACCTAAATGCACACAGACATACAAATGGATGAAGAAGATGTGGTACATATACACAATGGAATATTAGCCACTAAAAAGAGTGAAATAATGCCATCTGCAGCAACATGGATGGACTTGGAGATTATCATACTAAGCAAGGTCAGACAGAGAAAGACAAATGTCATATGATTATCACTTAAATGTGGAACCTAAAAAAAATGATACAAATGAACTTATCTGCAAAACAGAAACAGACTCACAGACTTAAGAGAATGAACTGATGACTATTGAGTAGGAAGGTCAAGGAAAGGGAGAGATTTGGAGTTTGGGATTGACACGTACATGCTGCTATATCTAAAACAGATAACCAAGAAGGACCTGCTGTAAAAAAATAATAATAAAATACATATAAGCATTTTTAAAATAAGATAATAAAAGTTATATATAAACATCAAAAAATTAAAAATAAGGTTTGTTGTACGGATTTAAGTTCCTGCCTTCTCCACTGCTAAGTGTTCTGTGCTATGCTTAGTTGCTCAATCATGTCCAACTCTTTGCCACCCCAGCTCCATGGGATTCTCCAGGCAAGAATACTGGAGTGGGTTGCCATGCCCTCCTCCAGGGGATCCTCCTGACCCAGGGATCCAACTCACATCTCTTATGTCTCCTGCACTGGCAAGCATTTTCTTTACTAGAGTCATCTGGGAAGCCTCTTAGCTCTTCCAAGCTATACCAAAATGAGTTCAGATTTTGCCTAAGGGTCATTGTTCACCAATTCCTGATTCAAAAGCTTACTATTCTCAGGATATACTTATGATCTGAGTTCAAAGTTCTCAGGCTAAAGGAATGAAATCCCCTTACAGTGGAGCTCTGGGAATGAGTAATTATCAGGAGAATAAGGAAACATCGTTATCAAAGAATATTGTGAATATGCAAGAAATACACAAATAAAAACCATGGCTTAACCTGGTTCTTGTTAATTTTATGATCCAAGTCGAGTATAGAATAGATACCATTAATGCAGCTATTACTTGAGTAGCTTGGTTAGTCAGATGTATAGCTTTCAGAAGAAAAGGCATTTTGTTTTTTATTTTAGAGATCTGAGATTTGGATGATAAAAACATTAAGGTTACCCATACCTACTTGTGTCTTGAAATTATCCAAGAGAGTATAGGGCTTCTTTGATAAACATTTAGCTAGTCTTCCAAACTCAAAATGTAATCCGACTGCATCTATTAAAGGGAACATATTCCATCCTCCATCACTAGAGCAGTACACGACTCAATTTAGTCTTCAATGTAATCCTTTAGTTGCTCTTCTCATCCTCTCTGGAAGCTGTTTCCTCTCGTTCCTTACAACATCCACAAATCAAACAGTCCAAACACTAGGTCCTGGCTGAAACTATTAGCTGTGTGATCCTGGCCAAGTTACATAATATTTCTAAGGTTCAAGATCCCCTTCTGAGAATGGGTACAAAATTATCTACATCATTATGTTGCTGGGAGACCTAATATTGATAACTTAAGAAAAGCTTTAGCACCATGCTTAGCATGTAGTATATGTTCACTGAAGGATATCTGTTATATCCTTATCACTTTGAACACAAGTTTTAAAATACGTCTCCTCTTATACGACTGTGAGCATCTTCAGGTCTAGGATGAACATTTACCATCCATGTATCCTCAAGGTCTGTCCCATAGCAGGCTTCAGTCAAGATTTGTTGAACTAAATGAAACCATCACACAGGACTACATCCATTAATAAAGCTCCTAAAATCTTTAATGATAAATTCTCTGAATCCATATTTAAAGATTCAAGACTACAGACCAGTTGATATTGGAATTGTCCTCAGAAATTCTGAGTTGCTATACTTCTACCAAGAATAAGAAGAAAAGTTGCAAATAACCATAGGGCACCTGAAATTGGGTCACTGCTTGGAGAATGCTTTATTATTGGTGGATTAAAGATGAAGCAGGCCCCTAATTGCAGCTTTAACTTCCATATGTCGGTGTCAGCACTACTCAGGGATAAACTTCTAAAATGATAATACTTTGATTTAGTATTAGACTTTTACCATTCAGTGCACTTTGCCACCTATTATTTTCTTTTATCCTTACAAGGAGCCCAAGAGGGAGAGCAATTTTACAGATGAGCAAATAGCAGCACAGCAGGTTAAGTGACCAACAGCGGGGGTCACAGAGTGATTTGAATAGTAGAGCTGGGCTCCCAGACAAGCCTGAGACTCCCAGTCCTGCACTTATTTCTAAAATTCAGGTGTACCCTACACATACCCAGAGGACAGGGCTTCTCTAGTCCTCCAGGAACCAATGCCAGTGCAGTGCTGTTCAAGGTCTGCAGGGCATCCAATAAATGTCCGGGGAAGGAAAGAAGAGAGAAAGGAAGAAAGGAAGAGAGGGCGGGAGGAGCAAGCGAAAGGAGGAACTAAGCTGGAAGGAAATGAACAATGTAGTCACTTCTGTGTCTGGAGAATTATGGCAAGAGAGCTACTCAGATATTTTAGTGGCAGGCATCTCAATGTTCTTTAGAACCTAATAGTGAGGTCTAGATTAGAGGTGTGTGTGTCTGTGTGTGTGTGTGTGTGTGTGTGTGTGTGTGTGTGTGTGTGTGTGTCTGTGTGTGTGTGTGTTGGGGGCAGGCGGCTGTCAGTTATGTCTGACTCTTTACAACCCCATGGACTATAGCCACCAGTCTCCTCTGTCTACGGAGTTTTCCAGGCGACACACTGAAGCAGATGCCATTTCCTATTTCAGGGGATCTATCACCAACCCAGGGATAAAACCTGAGTCTCTTGCATCTCCTGCATTGTCAAGCAGATTCATATCAGATTTGAACTCTTATACACTGGACAGTTTTCTATGAAGCCATGTTTACCAACCTTGCTAACCAGCTATGGACAAGCAAAGTTTATTGATTCATTGTTGGTTTTTAAAGGCCCAAATCACAATTTCTTAGTAAAGAATCCTGCCCCCATATACAACAAGGTCATCAGGATAATTTAAGGAGTCCAGTAGATTTATGTCAACAGTATCTTACAGATTATAAAACACCTCTACTAGAAAATCTTGATCTCTCTTGGATCATCTTGAGAAGGTGTTGAAAACTATGGACTCTGTTTCCTGGGGAAAAAGAAATCAAAGGCATTATGCACATACACAGACCCAATTTTACACACAATTCAGAGGATATGGGAATTCCTCTACATCTTTCAGCAGAATTTCTTGAGAACCAGTTAAAGACTTGTCATTTATAAACTGTATCATTTCAAACAGACAACAGCTTTGTGAGGTATGGAAGCAGCCATTATTTATTCCATTTTACACATAAGGAGATTAAATAACTCAGAAATGTAAGTGACTTATCTAAGGAAAACTAGTTAATTTGGTAGAACTGTTATAACATCAGCTCTCCTAACTTCTCTCCTGGAGCTCTTTTGCTCCATCAAGGTATCCAAGTTACAAGTGAATATCTAAAAATTGTCCTAAGCAGCGATTTGACCTCTCAGGAGTTGAGTCAGTTCAGGAAAGCAACAGTTTCCCCTTCTCTGTCACAGATGTTATTTAAAATATCACTCTGTAAGTCTCCAGGTATCTCCACATTCACCAAAAAATTACTGTCCCAAAGGCCTGAGATGTATATCCATCACCAGACTTGAATTCATAACCACTTAATTCTGAATGAGTGATGGAAGCATTTTTCAAAGGTTAAATGAAAGTGTCAGAGCAGGGAAGTGCTACAGTAGGAGCAGGCAGGAGATGGGCTGTGGAAGTACGAGGAGGGGAACGGGGGGACAAGGATCCAGGCAAAAGGTGCGCAGAACTGGTCTGGGTAGTGGTAGAGCAGTGCGGAGGCACCAACAGATCCCACTCACACTTTAAATGCCAGGACCTTCCTGCTGGCCCAGTGGTTAAGAATCTGCCTGCCAATTCAGGGCACACAGGTTCGATCCCTGGTCCAGGAAGAGTCCACATACCATGGAACAGCTACTTCAGCCTACGGCTCTACAGCCCATGTGCTGTGACTATGGAGCCCGCGGCTCTAGGGTCTGGGCTCCACAACAAGGGAAACCACCACAGTGAGAAGCCTGTGCACCGCCAACCAGAGAGCAGACCTCGCTCACTGCAGCTCGGGGAAGTCTGCGCACAGCAACGAAGAGAAAGCATAGATAAATAAATAAAAAGTAATTTAAAAATAAATGAATAAATGTAAAGCCAATCATTTGTTGATGAATAATTGTACATGTGAGCAAAAGGGAAGTCAGGATAGCTCCAAGGTTTTGGCCTGAGCAATTGGAAGGTTGGAGTTGGCATTAACTGAGATGAGAAATAAAGTTGGACCGTAAAGAAAGCTGAGCGCTCAAGGATTGATGCTTTTGAACTCTGGTGTTGGAGAAGACTCTTGAGAGTCCCTTGGATTGCAAGAAAATCAAACCAGTCAATCCGAAAGGAAATCAGTCTTGATTATTCATTAGAAGGACTGGTGCTGAAGTTGAAACTCCAACACCTTGGCCACTTGATGCAAAGAACTGACTCACTGGAAAAGATCCTGATGCTGGACAAGACTGAAGGCAGAAGAAGGAACAACAGAGGATGAGACGGCTGGATGGCATCACTCAATAGACATGAGTTGGAGCAAGCTCTGGGAGTTGGTGATGGACAGGGAAGTCTGGCATGCTTCAGTCCATGGCGTCACAAAGAGTGGGACACAACTGAGTGAGTGAACTGAACTAAGATGAGAAAGAAGGAGACTTGGCATTCCCTTTGGGACCTGTTAAGTCGTGTGTGGCTACTAGATATCTCAGTAGAAATGTCTAAGAGGCAGTTGATATACAAATTAACTTTAGAGATCTGGGCAAGACAAACATTTGGGGGCTTTGGTGTCTAAGTGGTTTTTAAAGCCATGAGACTAAATGAGGTCACCTGAAATTTTAAGAGTTTAGACATTAAACAAAATTTCAATTTGGGACTGTTACCAGGAGTATGCCATTGGGCAATTACTGAATGGTTAAAAACCTGTTGCTTTTTGCTTTTAATATGTGGATGTTTATTTTTTGATTGGGGTATAGTTGTTTCACTGCTGTGTCTGTTTCTGCTGCACAGCAAAGTGAGTCGCCATATGTATACAGGTATCCCTCTTTCTTTGGATTTTCTTCCCATTTAGCTCACCACAGAGCACCAAGTAGAGTTTCCCGTGAGGTACAGTAGGTTCTCATCAGTTATATATTTTACAGATTTGTTGTTGTTGTTGATCAGTCACCAAGTCATGTTCAATTCTTTGCAACCCCATCGACTGCAGCATGCCTGGCTTCCCTGTCCTTCACTGTCCCCGGGAGTTTGCTTGGATTCCTGTCCACTGAGCCAGTGATGCTATACATGTTAATTGCAATTTCCCACTTCATCCCATTCCCTCCCTTTCCCCCATGGTATCTATATGTGTGTTCTCTACATCTGTGTCTCCATTTCTGCTTTGCAAATAAGATCATTTTACCATTTTTTCTAGATTTCATATCTATACTGTAAATCATATTTATTTGTAAAATGACAATAATATTATTTCTTGATACCTTAAGAGCTATGTAGAAGCAATCAACTCAGCTGTGACATACACCAGGCTCAATGAAATGCTTGATACATAGTAAAATGTGCGAAAATATTATATACTATTCTTTACCTTAGCCTGAGTTTCCTGAAAGTATGTGTGCTGTGCTGTGCTAAATCACTTCAGCCATGGCTGACTCTTTGTGATCCTATGGACTGTAGCCCTCCAGGCTCTTCTGTCCATGGGATTCTTCAGGTACGAATACTGGAGTGGGTCAGCATACCCTCCTCCAGGGGATCTTCCCAACCCAGGGATCAAACCTGCATCTCTTGTATCCCCTGCATTGGCAGGCAGATTCTTTGCCACTAGCACCACTGGGGAAGCTCCCCCTGAAAGTATAGCCTGAAGCAAAGGCCCATGTACACACTGGTTTGGGATATAAGCCCAGGAAGTGGGAATACAGAAAGGATAGAAGCAAACAGCGGAAGTGGTTCCCATTGCAAGTGATGGGATGAACTGCACAGAACCCCAGGGAGAACCTTTTGAACTGTGCCTCCTAGATGACAACAGGATGGGGCTTGGGGAGCTGTCTCCATCAGCGTTCCTGATGGATCAAAGATGCTCTTCACCCGCCTTCCCTCAACTGAACTCCCCCCACATTTCCAGGTCATGAAAGTATGGGCCCTCGGTCATGTAGATGTCCTATGCCACTGCTTCAGATAAGACCTAGGGCAAGAAGCAGGGGTCACAGGCCAAGGTGCTGCACTGTCAGACTGTCCTGGTACAAAGCAGATTAAAGCCAGTACAGAACTGGTCCCTGAAAAAGTGGCTGGGAAGCAGTGAAGCTGAGAAGATATAAGATGAGCTCAAAAGGCATGTGACAAACTGCACTGTCATTATCATTAGGCAGCCTTCCTAAATCCTTTTATTTAAGATTCTTATCCATGGTCCTGCTCCATCAGATTTGCTCCAGGAATGCAGGGTAAACAGCTTTTCTTCTTTCTACACCTACTACTCAGTGTTTTGCAAATAGAACATGGTCTGTATCTGTTCAATTAACATGCATTAATATGACATGAAAGCAACCAAGATGCACAGGTATGAAGATTTATCATTGGGAGCATGTGTGTTTGGGGTATGTGTGTGAATGCTCTTTCATCTATACTTTCTTTTGTCCTCTAGCAATTTGAAGGCAGAAATTTGGTGTTAAGGTCTTGGACTGCTTTATTTCCTTTGTCTCTGTGCTGGAAAAACAACAACTGAAGCAACAAAACCCTGATATTGTACAAAAGGCAGTAAGATTCTGAAAAAAAATTCTCTTCGCTAATTGCTTCCCCAGCTACCTTTTCTAGATTTGTGGGTATTAGTGCTGGGAGAGGCACAGCTCAATTGGTGGTACAGAGCTGAGCTCCTCTGAGCTTCATTATGGCCAAGCAAGAGGAGGGCTGCGGGCAGAAGCCTGTCTACCCCCCTGACTGCTCCGGGAGCCTCACATATGCAAAGGTCAGACTCCTTCCTTCGCCCCAGTGTTGACTGAGCCGGTGGCATGTTCCCACTTTTCACCCTGGTTAAGTAGAATTTCATTAGCTGGATAAATAAGACTGGATTACATTTTATGTGGACTCGGTCTGTTCAGTATTTTCCCCACGTGTGAATGTATTTTTTATTCTTTTCAGTCTCCATATGAACTCTGCACAGAGATAATGTAAAGATAATGGGCAAGGTCAGCCTTATGCGTAGACAAACTAAGCCACTAGCCACACTGCATAATTAGAGGGCAAATCCTGCCATCAATTAAGGCCTGAAAGTCCATTATGGAGTACTTCACTTCTCTCGGCTAACGGTTTCCTTCCCAGGTATCTTCTTTGAGAAAGATTGCCCAGTTTGAAGAAAAAGAGGCTTAGCAGACCCTGTTGTTAACAGGGTCACTGATGGGCTTGCTCAGGGGCTCTCTAACCTGGGTAGCAGAGAGTGACCAAGGGAGGCTGAAGGTCAAAGGTGAGGAGAGTGGGCTAGAGAGCCTGGAAGAGATCCAAGACACCGCCAGTGGGTAACCCAAGGATTTCACTAGCCAGTCCTGAAAGTGAGACATAGCCAGGCCTTTTCAAATCCCAAACTACAGTGCAGGCCCTTTGCTTTTTTAGTGGTCCCAAACAGCTAGTAGACATTGCCTTTGACCACAGAAGGCAGTTGGGCCAGGCACGAACAACTGACCGAGACAAAGGAGCATCGCAGAGGGGGCACAAGTGTCCTCCCATAACCCTCCCTGGGTTTTGTTCTTTGGATGAAAAATCACTTTAGAGTTATCTGTCCTTATCACCTTTCTCTAAAATGGCATTAACTCATTGCCAGGTCTATCACCTTTTACAAAACAAAGCACTTAGCAATTTTAAGCACAATTTACAAATGAAATGTTCTCCCTCTATTTCTAAAGGCCTCTATCAGATTGTCCTTCAGAGAAGGAACTTTAGCATAAAGAGGCCATTCTCATCCTTTGCTTGTCCTTAGCCTCCCTTTTCTGCGGACTCTCCCCAACTCTGCTGTCTTCCTTTCTCGTAGATCCCTCTGCCTTTCTGTCTCACATTCTTAGCAGAAGGGGATTTGGTCTCTGTTTTCAGTTTAATCCATCCACCACCACCACCACCTCAATCACTCTCTCATGAGGTTTACATTTGTAGCCTCATGTCTAATTATGGACTGACAAGTTTCCAAGACTGTTAATGGTACTTCAGAGAGTCTCACCAGTTAATTGTTCAAGCAACTGATAGTTTTTGATCACCATGAAAGTGCTTTGTGTTTTAGGACTACAGAGATGAACACACAAGATTCTCTCCAGAAGGAGTCTGTAATCCAGGAAAACTATTAATTAAAAAGGAGCCCATCGGACTTGAGGTACCTGTAATGTGGGGCAGCCTGCATCAGCAACCCCAAAGTTTACACCAGCAAATGTCTCAAAGTCACAAAATTGAAACCTAAGGACAACCAATCAAAATAGCCAACAAGGCTCTAAGCTATAGCCAATCAGTAATTTCCTTCCTTTGCTTCTACCTTCCCCCAATAAAAGCCTCTCCCCAATTCCTAAAGGTGAAAAACTCCTAACCGCACCTGTTTCAGCGCTGCCTGACTGAGAAACTGGTCGGTGTCATTCCGGGGGCTTCAAAGAGCTCTGCTACCATAGTCCTGTATGCTTCAATGCAGAATTTAGTGAGAGGCTAAGTGATAGATGAAAAAAGTGAAGTCACTCAGTCGTGCCTGACTCTTTGTGACCCCATGGACTGTAGCCTACCAGGCTCCTCCATCCATGGGATTTTCCAGGCAAGAGCACTGGAGTGGGTTGCCATTTCCTTCTCCAGGGGATCTTCCTGACCCAGGGATTGAACCCAGGTCTCCTGCACTGCAGGCAGCCACTTTACCCTCTGAGCCACCAGGGATGCACTTTACAAGTGGGTGGGCCAGAGACGTCACTCCCTGAGAACTCCCTGGGCTACAGTTTTATAATCAAAGGAAGAGTGGGGAAGGGGAAAAGAACTTCTTTGTCTTTCTTGAGTAGGCATGATGCTTCCATCACCAATTCCTCCTCCAGGTTGAGCAGAGGAGCTTTCTTGTCCATACATGGTCAAGCTAGGTCCACAAATTATTGTTTTCTGTACGTACACAGAGCCTGGTCTTAAGGGTCATGAACTTACTGAGCTCACAGAGCAGGATATAGGTCTCCTGCTACTGCCATTGTCTTGTTTGAGGGCCTATCTCGTGCTTCTGTCAAAGGTTTTGTTGCTAAGCTGTCCTCCCGTGGTTCAGTCAGGGTTCAAGGCAGCCCTTAAAGCTCCCTCAAAATGCCCTTCTGACAAAAGACAATGGAGGGTGTGTGTGTGATTTTTCCATTCCCAGGAGAACTGCCTTCTTCCCTTTAAAGTCCTAACTTTCCCAATTGTATTCAAATCTACACCGGTATTTGAAACTTGAACTTTGTCTTAATTTGTTTGCCATTTGAGTTTTTTTTAAGCTTTCTTCCACTTTATCCACTCAGCAAATACTTGCTCCCAGCATCTCAAAAACCAGCTGTCTGTATTTTAACTAGAAAATATTTTTCTTACCTAACAGCAACTTCCTTTTTAGGGCTGCCAGTCCTGATAACAGATGTTGGAACATTTCAACTTACTTTTTATTTCTTTTTTCCTCAAGATTTTAAAATGGGTTTTAAAAAGATTTTATATAGTTTTTAGCCTCAATATGTTTTTTCTTAACATTATTACTCCTTTTCTCCCAATGAATAATAAAAAAATTAACAGCTTCTGCTACTGTTTATTCCCCATCTGTTGAAGATGATATAAAATTTCAGATGTGCTTATAAAATACCTACCAAACATGCCAAATATAATCTATACTATACTAAACATTATGTTCATTGTATATATTTTATGCACCACTTCTGGCTAAACTGTGCAGTATTATAGCATGACTCATCCTGCTTAACCTATTATAATCTTACCAGACTCAACAGTGGCACTGAAATTGAATCGGGATGTCCTATAATGTCATATATACATATAGTACAAAGTACTTGAACTTTTTCTGTGCTTATATAGCAACTGCATTTTATCTGTCTTAACATCAAAACCGTGGTTAATAAGCATGTTATATTCCCATGTTAAGTATGAAGTTGAAGAAATTCAGCACATGAAATAGCAAAGATGCTATGATCAATTTATTTAGAATTTTTTCCTGACATGAATGCAATTCTAGGTTGTTTGAAACAGTTGGTGAAATAATAATTTCCACCTTAAATCTATCTGTGGATTGCCTGGATACAAAGCAAATGTTGGCAAACGTTCCCTTCACTCCATCACGTCACCCTCACTTCACACTCTTCCTGTTGATGAAAAATAAGCTTCCAGAAGATTGAAGGGAGCTGTCTGTTCATTTTCTTGCACAAAGATTGGCAGCCCCAAAATACTTGTTAGAATAGATCTATGTTACTATTAGTAAACTTCAGGTACTCTTTAAACTCAACCTGGAATAAATACTTTAATAAAAGGGAAATACTCAACTTCTGCATATCCCTTCACACGAGTAGATACTGTAGCACTGTATTTTTCAGGCATTCTGAAACATTTATGAGCAATAAGTACCTACCCACACACACACACACACACACACAGTCCTGTTGTTTTGTCATGGAAACTCATCCATCCTCTTTCTCACTATCTTATTTCTGCTTCATTTCCATTGATACTGCAGTGGTTTTATTCAGCTGTCAAAGTTAATAATGATAAGCTAAACAAAGTATGTTCATACTTTACAGTTGTGCTCTGTTATTGTGTATTTATTTGAAGTTCCTTATACAGTTTCATGTAAATAAACCCGCTTTGCTTAATTCTTAGCTGATAAACCAGTGTCCAACATTGTTACTCTGAGGGAAAATAAAAAGATTTATATTACGAGTATTCTGGATTAACTCTGCACTTTCATCCAACTAACCAACTAGCCCAAGGGTTCTCAAAGTAAGATCTGATAACCAACCCCTGACAGTCTCCACGGCCCTTTCAGGGGACCAGTGAGGTCACAACTACTTTTGTAATAATACTAAGAAATGATAAGATTATTAAGAAAATTATTTTATAACAATAATGTATTTTTCTTAAGAAAATTATTTTATAACAATAATGTATTATTCTATAATAATGCTAAAAAACTATTTCCTAAGAATTTATTTTATAATAATACTAAGAAACTATAAGAAAATACTTACCAGTTTGTGAAAATACTACGAAATTATTTAGCTTATAAGTGTACAGGGGAATTTTTCCACAGGTTACCTGACATGTGATATTTTAACAAATTGAATGCAGAAGCAGTTATGAGAATCTAGTTGTCTTCTGTTAGGCCAAACATTAAAGAGACCAGTAACAGATTTGAAATACTGCACTCTTTTCCTTAATATTTTATTCTTTTGGAAATATGGCTATTTTCATTTAAATATGTTACTTATGTTAACAGGTGAGTGTTGTTTATAAGTAATTGAAATAAACATTTTAACAATTTCTATTTTAATTTCTAATATAGTAAACACTGATTGATAAAACCTATATAAACAAAAGTTCCATAAGATGTTCAATAATTGGTGATAGTGTAAGAGGACCTGGAGTCAAAAAGTTTGAGAACACTGTCCTAGTTTCCAATTAATTCTTCCATGTTCAACTCCTAAAGCACAGAGAAGGGAGAGAGAAACCGGCTTCCTCAAATGCTCAGGAATAACATACTGGAAGCATTAATTTGAATCTCCATTGAGACCCTATCATCTCTTACTAATAAGAGAATTAAGGCTCCAGGAAGTACTTATAATCTCCACAAAGTTTGGAGACTGCAAGCGATGGAGGTGTTATTTCAGTCCAGTTCTACATCAGGCAAAAACTCTTGCACTAACTAGACCAGTGGCTCTCAAACTTGAGTTCACATCAGAAACTGTTCTACCCTCAGAGCTTCTGACTCAGTAGTTCTGGGGTGGGCCCAAAGATTTGCATTCCGAACAATTTCCCCTGAGTCACTGATGCTGCTGGCCCAAGAACTACAGTTTGAGAACCTCTTAATGGCAACCCACTCTGGTACTCTTGCCTGGAAAATCCCACGGATGGAGAAACCTGTAGGATACAACCTATGGTAGACTGCAGTCTATGGGGTCGCAAAGAGTTGGACACGACTGAGAGAGTGCACTTTCACCCCAGAGACCAGACTTGTTCCACCAAGAACATTTATAATCATGACACTGTCTTCGAGTGGTCTAGGATATCTTGACTTTGCTGTATCATTGTTAATATTGTAGCACTCCATTGCTGTAACTTTTCCTATTCCCACTGTGATATTTAAGATTACTTCCTTAAATTTTGAACTCCAAGAATGATCTTACCAAATAATGGTTCAAACTCTTGCTTTATAAAAGTTAGGAAACAAGATAACCCAGTTAATTGATATTAAAAGATTTCTTTACCCAAAGCTTAATTCTTTTTTTACATAAATCTTTTCACATGATTCCCACCTTATTCAAATATAAAACCTTACTATAGCCAATGAAGACCTTCACCCAGACTCTTACTTTCCTTCCTTCCTATAACTGATCTACACACAGATATCAAGTCCAGACAGAAAATGTTGGCTTTCTCCTGGGAATCCAGCTTTGGAGTGAGTAAACACTGTTTTTCATTTGCCTGAAATTTTGAGATCACCATGGCAAAAAGACGGAAGGAAGGGAAAAATTAGTTTTCTGAATCACACTGAAGAAGAGTCACCTTTGACTACCGAGCTCCATTCTCTAATAAAAACTCAGTAATGTGATTGGAAATTGGCAAGGTATTAACAATAGGTGGAGATAAGTTAGTGGGTCAAAACAGATACATTATGAATATGCAGAAGTACACGCCTAGCAGACTCTGTCCTATTTTCGATTATTTAGGTAAGATGTGCCTTACCTAAATGTGCCTTACCTGATGTGCCTTGATCAGCGTTGGTCAAGATAAAAGGAAAGACAGTGATGGGATGTGAGGAAGGAATTGATATTCTGTTGCCTCTGGAACAGAGACTGGGCACTAATAGACAGCATCTTAACGAGAAGCATATAGCCAGAATAAGAAATCACAGACAAACAAACACACCACATATAGTCTATGTCAGGAGTTCCTCTTCCTTTCCTTCTAAGGGAGAAAAAGTCCTCTGGAAGCCAGGATTTCTCCTCTCTCTCTTTTCTATATTCTAATTATCCCCTCTTTGACTTTTAGATTATTATTTATTCAAGAAGTTAAGGAGAGAAATGAGAAGGCTTTTGGACAGTAGGTTCTTTTCTAGTAAAGGAATTTTATAGTGTTGTATTTGAAGGAAAAGATTTTTCACCGAGGGAAGGAGAAAAAAAAAGAGGAACTCTGATGTGTATTGACATATTTGGGTTAGGTATTTGGAATGACTGACAAACTATTAGAAACCTTTGCTGCTTGAAATATGTACAACTTGATCTGTTCATGTAGGAATATTAATATCCAAACAGAGAGGGTTAAAAAATCTTCTAACCCTTCAATGCTATGAAAATAGAAATTGAACACTGAACCAAGGTGCCTGGTTTCAGTGTAATTTCTCCAGGCATGAACTGCTCAGTTCAGTAATTGCTCATCAAGAATCTTCCTTTTGCCAGTCACCAAGCTAGGTATCAGTGACAGAAAAACAAATAGGACAAAACCCCTGCCCTCAAGTTGCTTTTGGTCAGTCTAGTGATTAAGCCTGGATATTCTATTTCCCCTTGGATGTTTACTGCCTAGCTAGGCAGATTCATCACATATGGAACCTCTTTAGTTCTACGCCTTCCTCGGACATACGTACAACTCAAATACATCCTAGTGAAAAACATTCTTCCCCCTTTCCTCCCTACTGTTTTACAGCTGTACCCAGAATGTTCCAAAAAGGGGCACCATATACCATAATTTCATAAACTCATCTTTAAGAGCAGAGTTAGGCAGAAAAGCTGCCATTCGATTGATATAATAGACCTCCAAGAACAAGCTTGAGTGCCCGACTGTTAGAGTCGTCAGCAAAATCCACAGATTTAATTATACCCAAGTAATTGCAGAAAAGATCATCCATTATTCTAACTACTCTGAAAGCAAAAAGCCCATACTCTGAAGCTACTTTGTAGTAGCATAAATGGAGATCTATTCATTAGGACCATGAAATAAAATGGAAATCTCTTTTCTTTTCAGAGCAATGCGATTACCATCACCAGTAATGATATTACGGGAGGAAAAACATACTATCTCTCAGGACACACAATTTCCTTTCTGCCTGGGCCTTCTTTCTTCCTTTGAAGTGATCATGGTAAGTAAGACCTGGACAATTTAGGCTCATCCCAAACATTTCACCCTGGTGCTCAGATTTGGTATTTTTTAAACGAAAAGCTTCAGAATCCTCAATGTACAGTCACTTCTCTTCAATTGTAAAATCTCTTGGGTTTTATTTTTTTCAGACCCCTTTGGTTATATTCACAGCATGCAGATTAAAAGACTAGTCCAGCATTATTCTTACAGAAAGACTCATTTAAATTGGAAATAGAACTAGTATCAAGTAGTTATAGAGGATAAAAAATGAGAAATAAGGTCTTAGCAGGAGAAGGCCTAAGTATTTGATTTTTTTTTTTTTTTTTGGTAATATAAAAGCAGGATTTGGAGCAAGGATTATAGAGCAGGAGTAAGCAGTTTGAGGAGGAGAAGAAATAATAAGGTGATATGTGGCCAACCCACAAAGAAGCTTGTATTTAACTTCATTTTAATTAAGGATTAAATATATTCGTGGACACTGAAATTGTGATGAAGCCACATGGACCTAACAGAACAGGAGCTATGATTTGAAATTTTAAAAGTTTTTTTTTTTCTTGCTAGAAATGTGACAGCTGGTTAGGGATGAAGAGGAGGGTCAATACAATTAAAAGAGGGGCTTTAGGTCTCCTGGCTCAGATGCTGGGCCAAAAAAGAAAAAAGAGTGAAGGAGACTTGTAGACAGAACGAATGATAAACGAGATGTAGTTAGGACAGAGTGAGCCTGTGAAAATGAAAGAAAAGTGACAGTGTTAATAGAGGAAGCAATCCCACTGTCTCAGGCATGGGGAAGGTGTCCCCAGACAAGGAATGCAGATCACTGGTCAGAGGCGCAGGTGTTGCTTTGTTTGCTTTTTTCTCTAAAGTCTTAAGTGTATGTATCTACAAAGCATATAACTTTTACAGATATTTGGCATTCATTCTCTTATCAATCCAAATAACAGTCTTCTGAAGCAATTAGCAGAGGTACCCTGAATTTTACAGGTGGTAAAGGTGAGGCTTTAGATGACTTCAAAATCACATTTAATGGGAGGACTGACAGTAGATTGCAAGTCAAATGATCTCAAGTCCAACTGTTAATATGAAGATGCTCTCTCTATAGATGCATGCCCTCCTTCATCCCTTTTCTGGACCCAGGTAAAGGGTCCATACAGAAATACCCAACTTAAAAAAATTAGATTGTCACCACTGAATTCTAAAGAGCAGTCAGGTAAAGGAGACATTGCGCTTACTCCATCTTCACACAAAAGAACCAAGAGTAGAGGGTGAAAGTTACAAGGAGGCAAATTTCCGTTCATCATTAAAAAAAGACATTTTAATGCTTAGAACTTCCTAAAAACAGCATAGTTTCTTTATTAATAATGAGTTCCTGCTTACATGAGATATTTAGGTAAAGAAGAGATGGCCAACTCTCAGGGTTATCATAGACAGTTATGACCTTGTTTGAAATTTGGACTTGAGACATCTAAGGAAGCTTCCAGAGATTATATGGCTCTTTGGTTTTTGTTCTTCACAGTCTCACATCCACTAGAACAAGGCAGTCATCTGCTGAGCCAGGGGAAATGAGCAGAGAAAAAATAAATAAAGCTAGTAATCCCCTCTACTCCCTTTGAATTGTAAAGACTAACAAGAATCTTTCTTGGGCTAACTGAAAATATTTCCTCTATTCTTTTCCAAAAATTCTTTGACAAATTTCTCATGGGTCAGATAGATTTCATAGATGTCATCTGTTTTCTCAGCACACAGAAGTTGTGATCAAGATGTTTATATATCTAGCTGTTTGAGATATAGCTTTTAAATATCCAGAAAATTTGTGAACATTCACAGGAATGACTTAAAAATAGTTGTAATATCAGCTTCATATGTGCTTAATTTTTCCTGAATCAAAGCATATAAAATAAAAGATTTCAGAAGCTGGTGAAATCCTTAAAAATCCAAAACTTCGGATAATTATTGAGCCATAATTAATAGATGTTACTCAGTCTCTACTGCACGTCACTCTCCATAAAGTTTCACTAGAGTTAGAGCTACTGGACTCAGTTTAGATTCATTATCAACAAGTTACAGTCACTGGATCTAATTTCTTTATATAAAAGGGTTATTAGATTAGATTGCCTTAGCATGCAGGAAGCATAGCAAACATGGCCACGGTATGCCTGGAAGTTAGTGAGGGGTTTAATGAGGTCAGCCACCATGATCTGAACAAAAGCCTGGTGTACTGAATTGGAAATAAGAATCTTTTAACAATTTTCAACTATCCAGATCCAAATTGTACTGAGTAATGGACACAGATAAGGAAGAAGTGTTTCTTCTCTTTAGTTGTGGCATTAGTTATTGAAATTGTCTTGGATGGTAACTTATCACACTTTCAGGTAACCTAAAGCTCAAGATGGATAATCAACATCCAAAGTGTTTGTTAGGCTGGACCAAGAAACTGGTCTTGATAAGATAAAGTTCAACAGAGATAAACATGTGTGCATTTCAGACAGGAAAAGCAACCAAGCCTGAAAAGATGAGGTAGTGATATGACACAGCGGCATGGCACCTGATAAGGTCTTAAGGATGTTAGTTGACAATAAACTGAGTTTGAGTAGAAAGAGTAATGTGATCCCTCCAGAAAAAAGGAGAGAAAGAAAGAAAAAAGAATGACCAGGTGTGTGATATTGCAATTTATAATGAGAAATATACATTTGGTCTCTGCCCCCATTACTGGCACTGAACTCCTGAAATCACTGTAAATTCCTAAGTAAGAGCATTAAGAGCAAACTTTGTTCTGACCAGCTAACTCTGGTGGCCTCCGGGATATATTCTGGATGGGGACTGGTCACCAGAAAGACCAAGCCATGATCAGAAGCTTGGAATTTTTAGTCCCAACCCCGTCCTCTGGAGAGGGGAGAAGAGATGGAGATAGAGTTAATGATTGGCATACAAAGTCTCCCTAAAAACCCCAAAAGCACTGAGTTTGAGGGGCTTCCAAACTGATGAACACAACCATGTATCAAGAGAGTGATGTACCCCAGTTCCACAAGAACAGAAGTTACTGCACCAGGACCCTCCCAGACCTCATCTACCTACCTCGTCATCTGTATCCTTGATAATTTCCTTGAATAAACTGGCAAGCATGCGTGTTTCTGTAAATTCTGTGAGCTGTTCTAGCAAACTAGTTGAGTCCAAGGATGGAGGAGCTCCTGGGAACCTCTGATCTGCAGCCAAGTCAGACAGAAGTTGCAGATAACCTGGGGACCTACTACTTGTCACCAGCCTCTGAGTAAGGGGCAGTCTTGTGGGACTGAACACTTAACCTATGGGATCTGACGTGGGCTCTGATGCTATCTCTAGGTAGACAGTGTCAGAACTGAGTTAAACTGAAAGGATACCCAGAAGAAGAATTGTTTGATATGGGGGGGGGCATATACATCAGTTGTCAGAAGTGTTATGAGTGTGGTAGGAGTATGACAGTAAAGGAGATGCGTGAGGATGACAGAGGTCTTCAAGATGATGTTCACAGAAGCACACACTCTAGAACAGAGAAATTTATAAACCTATACTTCCATGTTCAGACAGTTCCTAGAGAGTTCCATTTTTTTGGACTTTGCATTTTTTTAACCGAGCTTAGTTAAAAAGAATATCACTTGGAAAGATAAAACAGTAAGGTTAAACCTTCAGTCCCAACTGATGGAGGAAATATTGAAGAACATAGGACATTTTAACTTAAGGAGAACATGATTACCATCTTCTAACATTCTCATGGCTTGGATGTCACATTTATATTGTTTGTTACATATGGCTCCAAGGAGTAAAACTATTGAACTACTGGAAGGATGATAAAACAGAGTTTAGTTAATATAAAGGTGAATTTCTAATAATTAAAAGTAGGCAAAAGTTGAATGGGTTGCCCCACCATAGGTTTTCAATCAAGGGCATCTGGACTGTGTAAACAAAAAATAACCAGAACACCATAACAAAACCAAACCTTCCCATGCTAAAAGTATACAATCCGAGGACAGATGAATGAACGCCAGGAGATTAAAGCTCAATTTCTTCCCTTTCCAATTTGCCAAAATCATTTATTTTCTCTCTACCTCTATTTTCTTGCTTGTGAAATGAAGGTAATTCTTTTTGCCATCTTAGGCCAGATGGGAAAGTATGTAATGAGTTTGGAGCCTAGAGTATTCTTTACTATAAATTCTCTGTGTGTTTTTCTGTTGCTGTTTTTCAGAAGGAGATTCAAAGTTTTCCCCTTGAATCAGAATTGGATCCAAAGTTTGGGAGAGCTCTCTCAAATTATTTCCTTTTCTCTCTTGAAAATTAAAGTCAGGTATGATCTGAGCCCACCAGGTTCCTTGATTGTACAAATAGTAACACAACTGTTAGATGTCCCCAAGGCTTTACACAGATAGTATTCAACTAAACCAGGACCTCCCAGGTTTCACTTAAACACACTGACCTGGTACCAGTTCATCCATCACACCAGCCTCTAAACAAACAAGGGCCAACCTGCTGAGGTAGAGCTGAATAGGAAGCAACTGGGGGATTAAGAACCATTCCAAACTGTACTTTCAATACATTTCAAATAGTAACTCCATTTTTAACAATTTTTTTCTTGGATTTAACATTTCCTTTCTCAGACCCATTTGCCCCAAACAAGAGAGCAAACTCAATTATTGGGGATGGGGTGGGGAGGGGAGTCGCAGAAGGGAATGCACACAGAGTTCTTCCTTGACTCAAACACAAAGGTGAAGGAGAATGGAAAATAACTAGGCAAATGTGACCTCCACAAAATGCTGAGGCTTTCTATTTCAAAATACCCGACTTCTAAATTAAACACCCCTGTGTTGCCATAATGGTTATGAATATCAGAAAGCTTTTATTTTTGACATCCTACTTACTTCTGTTGACAAATTGGTTTTTCCCCCATTTTCTTTTCCTTTTTCTGTGTTGTTTGTTTAACTCAAAAGGGAAAAAATAAAACACTCAATTCTGCCAACATAGAAAAAAAAAGGCAAAGAATATAGGCTATTTGTTTCGGTTAGATACACTGATTGAAAATGTTCAATTTTTAGTAAGTGGAAGAAAAAAATCTGCATTAATTTTGTAAAGTGTGAAAAGGGCTCTGAAAAAAAGAACCATCATAATGCATAATCATATGGGTAGGTTGTCAGAACAGAATGAAAAATAAATACCATACTTTCTAAAAGATATACAAATTATGCATCTGAGTGAAAGTTCTTAAATAGCTCCTAATGTTTCTGCCAAGAGAGAGAACTCAGAGCAGACATTTGTTGTTTAACCATGAATTTGTAATTTTAGTTGACTGATACCATTGATTGGAGCTGTATCATCTGTTTTCCTAGAATTCAATTTTTCTGTTTTCTCTATATTATTTATACTCAATTTGAGGACTGATATTCTCAGTAACTAATCTCTAAGAAAACATAGGAAAGGATCTCCCAGTTTTGTTGGTTTAGTTATGTTATTGTCACTGTTCAGTCACTCAGTTGTGTCCAACTCTGTGACCCCATGCCCTGTAGCCTGCCAAGCTCCTCTGTCAAGAGGATTTCCCAGGCAAGAATACTGGAGTGGGTTGTCATTTCCTTCTTTAGGGGATCTTCCCAACCCAGGGATCCTCTCCTGCGTCGGCAGGTGGATTCTTTACTACTGAGCCACCAGGGAAGCCCCTTAGCTATGGCATAGTCAATGCCTAAAACTAGAGTAACCGAGATCTCAATAGAGGTCAGGAATGTTGTAAAGTAATGACTCTTGTTTGACAGAAACCACAAGAAGACCTTTAAGTTCTCTTTTAATGCTGATGGAACATTACTACTGGATCCTTAAATTTTACAAAAAGAAAAGAACAAGCTGTGGCATTGCAGAGCCATCTGTGCACCAGTGTCCAGCTAAGAATGAAAAGTCCCACCTCAAAAAATTTGAGCTATTCAAGTATTTTGTAGATTAACCATTTTTTAAAGTAATTCTATTTTGCTTTACTACAGTTAGTTTCAGTTGTGGACTAGAAAGAAAAGGTATTAAAAACTCAAGTGGGTATTTGGCAACTATTTGGGATACTGTAAGAAAATACCACAGGCCAGATGATTTACAAAGATATGTATCTCTCACACTTCTGAAGGCTGAAGAGTCCAAGATCAAGGTGCTGGCAGATTTTGATCAGGCAGTTGTCTGATGAGAGTTTGCTTCCCGGGTCATTGACAACTGTCTTTTTGCCATGTCTTCACAGGGCAGAAGAGGCAGGGGAGGTCTTGAGGTCTTTTATAAGGAGCCTAATCCTTTTATAAGGGCTGAGCTCTCATGATCTAATCATTTTCCAAAGGTCCTACGTCTAAGTGCCATCACACTGGGAGTTAGATTTTAATATACGATTTTGGGGATGGGAGGGGAAAGTGGCACAGATATTCAATATATAGTAGCAGCTACTTGATCTATGTATTTGATCAGTACAGATTAATAAAAGTGGGATGCAATCAGAAGTTGCCAACTTTCTTTCTGGAAATGGTCAGAGACCCACACAGTCTCTGAGTCTCTGTGGCAGTTGCTGAACTCTGCCACTGAAAGGAGCCATAGGCAATACATAATGGAGAGAGTCTGTGTTATAATCAAGCTGAATCTTCAAAAACAGGTGGTAGTCCATATTTAGTCTACTGGCTGCACGTTGCTCATCCCTAACAGATAATCAAGGTACCTGAATCAAATACCTAAAACTTAATGGAACCTAAGTGAATCATATGTTTCAGGAAGTTATAGAGGTATAATCTCCAGTTTTGAACATCATACAACAGAGTTTCAAAGTGATTAAAGGATTTTCCCTCAGCCATGCAAAATAAACAGCTCTCCTACTTGTTTAAACAATGACTATGTCTTTTTTAAGGGTACCAAACTGAATATCCTGATCACCTACAAATCCCCCACATAATCATCTAAAAACAGATCAAGATGAAAATGATTTCATCTAAATGATAGGTTTGAATTGGTCCAACTAAGGCCAAAGACTGCCATTAAAAAGTAGCCTAGCCGAAATTGACCCATCACAGGTAAATTTCTTCTGGACTATTCAAAAAATGTTGTATTATGAAAACTCAATTCAGAGATTTCTCTTTGTAGATGTGGTTCACAATTTGGAGTAGAAAAAAAAAAACAAAGAGGAAGAAACTGTAAAATCAATCAAAAAGCATTTTTTGAATAATGAACCTTTAACCAGTATGGCAAGTATGAAGCTTTTAGAGTCATAGCAACTGTGATCTCTTTGATAAGCTACAAAGTGGAGGGGTGTGTGTGTGTGTGTGTGTGTGTGAGTGTGCGCTTGCATGCCGGTACAAGCTTTCTTGCTTCGGTCGTGTCCAAATCTGTGAGATCCTGTGGACTGCAACCCAGCAGACTCCTCTGTCCATCGGATTCTCCAGGCAAGAATGCTGGAGTGGGTTGTCATGCCCTCCTCCGGGGTCTTCCCAACACTGGGATCAAACCGGGGTCTTGTACGTCTAACCTGCATTGGCAGATGGGTTCTTTACCACTAGTACCACCTGGGAAGCCCACATAGTGGAGATGTTCTGATCTAAAGCTAAAACAAGCCTTAGATGGGACTTGGGGCAAATATGTAGGAAGGTCAGTGATTAGGGGATGAGCAAAGAGCAAAACAACAGCTGTCTTGAGTGGCCTGATCATACAGATGGTAGACACTTCACTACTGAAAAAGGAAAGCACACAAACAATGAAAAAGTGTCAAGAAACATCCTCCTATGGGCTTCCCTGGTAGCTCAGCTGGTGAAGAATCTGCCTACAGTGCAGAAGACCTGTTTGGTCCCTGGGTTGGGAAGATACCATGGAGAAGGGAATGGCAACCCATTCCAGTATTGATGGCTGGAAAATTCCATGGACAGAGGAGCTTGGCAGCTTTGCGACCACAGGGTCGCAAAGAGTCAGACATGACTGAACAACTTTCACTTTCACGTGCTATGAACTATAAGCTTAACAGGAAAAGAAGGGAACTATAAAAGATGGAGCTGGAGAGTTGGGGGGGCCAGGTCACAGGAGGTCTTGCACACCTAACCATAATTATCAAGAGGCCACATATAAATAGTATAGGTTTTTCAATTCTGTGCCCATTTGATATAAAATCCACATCCACCAGCCACCCACACCAACACCATTATATACCCACACAAAGACTCTGATATGTCCCCTCTGCTTAGAAGATGCAGAAGAGAAGTCTGACAGAAAGAAATAAGAAGGAAAAAACTAAAGATTTTTACTCAAGTTGTTAGTGATTTGGTAAAATCTTAGTTCTCTTTCTTCCTCAAAATCTTTAATAAAATTTATATTATTGCAAATGCTTTCTGGAGTCAGATTTTTTTTCTGAAGATTCCATGAATAGTTTGTCTTCAAGCCTGAAACCAGCCCAAGAAAAGAGGTTCTCAGTGAGGCCTAGTCATCAACGGGTTATATTAAGAGTTTCATAGATGTCAGACTATGATCAGTGCTATAGACAGAAAAAGATGAATTCTACTTTGGGAGACAGACACAAACAAGCAATATCATAATACTATGACTTTTTTTTTTTTTTTACTAATTTTAAGTGTTTGAAAAACATAGGCATATACCAGTGATATGGAAACACTGAGGAGGGACTAATTAATTTTCCCTAGGGATGTCTTGAGAAGGCTTTGCAGAAGAGATAATGTTTGATCCAAACTTTGAAAAATAACTGAGATTCAGCAAAAAGAGAAGGGAATTAGGAAAGTCATTGAAGAGAAAGAAAAACATATACTTAGAGAAAACACTGTGTTTTACAAGACTGTGTGTAGATTTGAGTGGTTGAAGCACAGGCTGTGTGAAGTTGATGAGTCAGGAGCCATATTATGAAGTCAGGGAGAAGAGGTTTGTGAGAAAAAAATTTGATGTTCCAGAAGAAGGAACAGGATCAGTGAGGTCAATACATATGACCTGAACTAAGCCCTGGAGAATGAGAACCATGATCAGAACAACCAAGAGATTTCCAATCACATCTTTTATCACTTCTGTATCTCCTTTAATCTTTAAAAAGTGCTGAGGTCACAATATTTTGCAGTTTAGTTGACTGACTAATTGTCACAAATACCACTAGACGCCTATCCTGGATCTTCTGTTGTCCATGCAATTACTTAACCCACAAGATGTACAGAAGAAAATACATTCCAGATAGTCATCAATATGAAAGAAAGCTGACAGGTACTTCAAAAATTTGCAAGGATCTTACGATATATATGGGCTTCCCATGTGGCTCAGCTGGTAAAGAATCCACCTGCAATGCAGGAGACATGGGTTCAATCCCTGGGTTGGGAAGATCCCCTGGAGAAGGGAAGAGCTACCCACTCCAGTATTCTGGAGAATTCAGTCCAGAATTCTCAGTCCCTGGGGTTGCAAAGAGTAGGACACGACTGAGCACCTTTCACTTTCACTTCACTATGATACATATTAGTTTTTAGAAAGCTGCATCTAAAATACTGGAGATCATATACTCCTCCTTGCTTTCAAGGAATAACAATGCCCATATCATACAGCCCACTGAACACATATCCTGCCTCTCATAGCCATTAAAAATTCATTTTAAAAACATTCACTGAGTATCCACTATGTAACAGGCAAAGCGGATGTAATACTCTGTTTACTGGTACATGAAGATTCCATAAAACAATGATAAAAGATTATAAAATAGTATATAAAATATGATTGTTTTTATTAAATTGTTCACATATATATGTTACATTCGTGTACGTGTTCACACAGACACATTAAAGCTTAACTAGTTCCTTTTAGGAGCTCTTTCCTTGTACCTACCCTATTTCTCATGTTATGTAGTGCAACATCATTTCTTAAAATCAACAAGAAAATTAAGTGGTTGAGCATTAATTAGCTTTCTTTATATGATCTCTTAGTGCCAGAATAAAAGAGCGCATTAAATCTCAAAACTTCAGCAACAGAAGAAACAACAAAATTTTAATGTGAAATATCCCTGTGCTCAGAGCACAGAAGATATGATTTTCTTAAAGGGATAGATATGCCAATAACCTCCTCTGTGCAATTAAACTGGCCCATTTTTTCTAAGAGTTCAGGGCCAGACTTCCAGACTCCATACTGCAATGGTAGAAGTTTGTCCTCAAGAGGAAATAAATCTCTGCCACTGACTGCTGTTATCCCAGCTTCAAATCCCATTTCAGTTTATCCATTTTAATCACAATATTTATGTTCTTTATCTTTGCCAAGAAGGTTTGTAATCCCCCTCATTAAGATTTTTAATAGATAACGCAAGTCTTAGAGCAAGAGCCACTAAGAAGCAATTTAAAATAACAACCATGTCAGCCTTATAAGTTGTGTTGGACTGGAAGAAAGAGATAAGAATATAATATTAATAAACAAGAAAATTTCAACTCCTAACTGCTTTGCCATTCTTTCAATCCAAATGTTTAACATCCTTGTGTATAAAGACTGCATTAGAGATCTTCAGTGAGGTTTTGTGATATTGAATAATGTTAATGAAAATATCAAGTATGTTTTAAGTGTAGATAGTTTTCACATATATTGGGGTTCAGATTAACACCATCTCTAAACAATTTCCCAATAATATTAACATCAAGCATATCATTTTTGTTTATAACAGCCTGAGGAAACTGGGGAATTAGAAGACCAGAAGCAGTAGATATGATGGACAAGTATAATCTGAAGGAAAAAATCAGAAGTTATATCATACGTGGATAAATTCTTTTTAGAAGAGAAATTTAGAAATTTCTTGGAGGATTTTGAAAGACTCTGAAGACTCTATTAAATCAGTGGTACTAAGTCATTTAATTTGGTGAGGTATCCTAATAGTAAATTCCATGTCTCTCTATTAACTAATCTGTAATTGGCACTATATGGCTAAGATTAATAATAATGTATTCAATTTTGCTGTTTAAACTTTTACTGTCTTCTTATATTTGCAGATAGAGTTCTACTCCTGTTTGCTGCTATTTTAATCCAAACTATCCGTATTGATTGACTGATCCATAAATTGATAGAGAGATGATAGAGCTTTATCTGAGGCCTCTTATCTCAGTTCAGATTTTTGGAT
The DNA here is from genome assembly GCA_007570785.1 of Antilocapra americana. NCBI lineage: Eukaryota > Metazoa > Chordata > Mammalia > Artiodactyla > Antilocapridae > Antilocapra > Antilocapra americana. The sequence goes on along the minus strand of ML661900.1, from coordinate 7,093,059 downwards.
AAGAATGTTTGTATGAGATCGATCATGTACCTTACTTAGGACCTGATAAAAATATTCTTCTTGTCACATTTCCACTTCCTCTTACCACCCAGACTTGTCATTTATTTGTGGAGTCTTTGAGCCACACTTAGCTTTTCTCAGCTTTATAAAATGAGCAAACATAAGTAAAGTCCGTATCTTTTTAAAAGATTAGAACATGTCTTGTTAGTTTAAAAGATGAAGCGCTGGGAGACTGGCGTCCAGCAGAGTCCAGGAGAGGACTGAGCGCTGGTACCACCTCGGGAAGGAAACCCCCTGAGAGAAACGCCGTTTCCCTGAACGTGGTGAGGGCGCTGCAGACTCCCGGTGATGCAACACTCTGGTTCAGAGGTTAATTAGTACCTTCTAACTCGAGCAGTGGCCCACCTTCACTAACCAGTTAGCCTGACCCAAATTGAGGCTTTCTATGTTTTCCGCCACCGCGCTCACTTAGATTTGCAGAGCAAGTCAGTTTTCCAAGAACTGCCGCTTTCTCTCCAGTTCTCCGCCTGCCCTTTGAGTGTGCTGCTGCCAGCAGGGGTGGCACCTCCCCTGTGATATGAACAATAACCGCGATGGCAGAAACGACCAGCAAAATACAGTTGTGAACTTTTGAAGGGAAATCATAAATGACCTAATCCAATAGTTTCCAAGCATCATGCTCCTATTTAGCTGAAGAGTCCTCTCCAGGGGATCTTCCCCACCCAGGGATCAAACCGGCATCTCTTGTGTCTCCTGCATTGGCAGGTGGGTTCTTTACTACTAGCGCCACCTGGGAAGCCCTCTGCAACTCTGCTCTCACCTAATTTGGTATGGAACCTTGAACGTGGCTTCCTGTCCTCTTGATATTGAAGTCCAAGCAGCTCTCTTCCCAATGGTGGACACAATTCACTTCAGTCTCTGCATCCTTTAGCAAGTGCAAACATCCTCCGAGGGGTACAGCTCATCTTTCAGAGATTTAAACTGTTTCTTGCATGCAGCTTGACAGAAACCATGAGAGACAAGATTATGACCACACCATATGTCTGCTTCTCCAGGACTCTGTGTGTGCATGCCTGTGTGTGTGTGTGTGTGTTTTCCCAATGAGAGGGGAGTATGTTTTCTCTTTTCAAGGAGAGAGAATCTCCCCTCCCCTTAGGTTTCTAGCTGCTGGATGATTGCTGATTAATTTAAATCTACACACAACTGGTTTCCTTATTAATGATTCTGCCAGTTTTCCAGAACATAGCAGTATTAACCTGCTCTGAAAACAGACTGTTCTTTTTTAAAGGGGCCATTGCCTTCTCATGAAAACAGAAGAGGACGTAGAGCATGGTGATACCATTGTCTGTTCACAGAGAATACCATGAGTTGTCTCCAAAACCATTACAAAACAGCTGTGCCCTGCAAGTCAAAGGTAGCACAATCCCCTGCCATCATAGAGAGCAGCCATCTCGGGGAACAGACCCAGAAATTCCCTAAACACACTGCAGTAAGCCAGGAGTGTCTCAAACTCCAACTTGGGCAATTGGGGAGACTCTCGAGGAGGCGGAGTGAGGCTGAAATGAGACTGTAACTCAGTTCAGCACAAAGCCAAGCAATCCCCTTAAACCATGTTTGATGAACAATCATGTAACTAGCAGGAGTTTTACAAGAAATAACACAAATTCAAAGGAGAGTCACAGGAACAGACATTGGGGGCACTCACCCAGGCATCATCTGAGAGAGTCAGAACGGCCAGACCCACTTCATGGGAGATGAAGTGAAAGTCGCTCAATCATGTCTGCCTCTTTGTGACCCCATGGGCTGTAGCCTGCCTGGCTCCTCTGTCCATGGGATTCTCCAGGCAAGAATACTGGAGTGGGTTGTCATGCCCTCCTCCAGGGGATCTTCCCAACCCAGGGATCAAACCCAGGTCTCCGCAATGCAGGCAGATTCTCTACCATCTGAGCCACCAGGGAGATGAGAGGACCCAAAGATTTTGAATTCTTAAAAGTCTGACATCAAACTCACTCTGGGTCTGATGTCAGACTCGCCACACCAGTTTCGTGCATAGTTTAAAGGTGTTCGGTGGGTAAGGCAGAAATGAATGATTCTGGCCCATTGTGTGTGTGTGTGTGTGTGTGTGTGTGTGTGGTGGGTAAGGCAGAAATGAATGATTCTGGCCTTGTGTGTGTGTGTGTGTGTGTGTGTGAAATCTTGTTAACATGAGTCAGCTTCAGCTCTCATCTCAGTGCATTTCTTCTTCAAAATGCTGAGTCTTGCATCCGAGGAGCAGAGCCTGAACCCTAGCAGACTCTCTATGATAAATGACGCCCATGAGCATCTGGCTGAGAGGCTAGGCATCTTCCTATGTGCAAGATAGGTTTGCTTCCTTATGCCTTCTTGAACCACCACAAAAACAAACAAGAAAAAAACAGCAACTTCCAACACACTCACCTCACAGAGCTGAAATGAGCACTACATGAGAACAGTAATCCCGCTCATAGCGAATGGTTAGTAAATTCTTAGTTATCATCTTACATGAGGTCTCCTCTGTTACACCTTATAGGGCATGAGAACGTCAAAAGCATTCTATTTACCTGTTATTCTAGTTTCTGAGATCTCAAATAAAGGGCTTGTGGATGACACACATTACGACAAGAAGTGTGTTCTGGTTTTTCCTATAGTTATCTGACAGCCACAAATCAAGTCACAAGAGACAAGGAAATGTAGTCTTTTTAAAGTAGGGAAAAGACGAGGGATTAAATATTTCCCCTTGGTTGCTAGATGTTCTCTCTGTTACTATTCTGGAGCTGAAAACACCAAGCAAAGAAACTGCAGACTATAAAATGCAACACAGATAGCAGGTTTGGGAGCTGTCCAGCTCTCTCTCTCCATTCCCACCAAATCCCATACAGTTCCCAGAGCTGAGATTTCCTCTAAATCCAGGATTTGGCCATGTGTCTCCATGGCAAACCTAAGGTTCAATTCCAGGAATGAAGTTTGGCCTTCTTCCTAGTGCATTAACAAGACTCTAGAAAGAACTACAGACTGTCAGCAAGACAAACTCAAGGAAAGATCAGCATAGTCACAGGATCTTCCAGAAAAGCCAAGCCATCCTGGAAATGATATATTTGGATCTGAAACAAAGCCAAAAATGTAATGAAATAAGAGAAGACCCAAGGGAAAAAAACAGAAGGTCAGGAATACAAAATAATTTGAAACCCTACATTTTCACTAAGTGCATATGTACGTCAATAAAAAAAGAAAAACCTGGAAAGCAACAACACTTGGTTCTAACACAATTCAGTTTCCAGTTTTTCTAAAAAAATAAGCTTTTGTGTGACCTCTGATTAGCTGAATGGTGTGAAAATCTCAGCCAAATGACAGATTCTGCTTAATGTTTGTCTCAGCAAAGCAACTGACCCTTCTCAAAATTATCTTTTCAAATAAGAAACTTGATGAAATTTCCTGGACTCTGTTCATCTTAGAAATACAACATCACCCTTTACTCCCTTTCATCTTGGATTATCTTAAGAAAATTAAATTTCTAATGTGTTTCCACCAGAGGGCAGTAAATAAAAAACAAACAAACAACCTGTTCATTGAACACGTCTTCTAAATATGTGGATGGAAACAAAATTTTATTTTCCTGTTAACTTGCATGATAGGCTCAGAGATGATCAGTGCTGAAGATGCCTATTTGATGGCTCCTGGCCTTCTCTTCAGCATCCTCATTCTGTCACTGAGAGCATGACCTGTAAACATATCCTGGGATGAAATAGGGAAGGCTATTTTAAGAAAATGAAAGAAACCTTCCTTCACCTTCAAAAGCACCCATTCTGTCCATTCACCCAGTGTCTGATTAGGTCTGAAATCCTGCCCCTGTGGGTTGAGGGGCTTGGTGGGCACCAGGGGCTGTGTGTCATCAACGTAGGGAGAGACACCGGCAAGAAGCTGCAGGAGACCCTAACAGGAGCTGTGAACGCTCAGCAACTATCTGCCTGGAAAAGGAAGGAGAGGGATGCCATCCAGTGGTCAGCCGGCTGCCTTGCCGTCTGTGTGATCCACAGCATCCTCAGATTCGTCACCAGAAGCCCTAGAATACAATTTTCAGGCTCTGAACCTAGAAGGTAACCGGGACCTAAAGACATCATTATTCCAATCTGAGCACATCTCATCTACACAGCCTACTTGTCTCAATTGGCAAACAAGAATAATGGAAGTATCTTTGCGCAGAGCCCTGGATGCTTACTTGAAAAGCACAGGCCAAGGGGCCCTTGAGAACAGCCATGCAGCCTCTGCAACGCTGATCCCTGGGACCACCGAGGCCTCTGGAGTTACAGCCGCCAGGGACGAGGCTTGAGAAATGGTTATTTCTATTAATAAAAAGATTGCTGGATGATTCTGATGCAGTCAGTCTCACCTCATCCCGAGGCCGCCTTGTGGGAACCCAGGGAATTAGCCCATTCTTCCATCTTTAGGCAGGCTGGTGCTTCCACTTCCCCAGCTCTGCAAGCTTTCTTCCTGATTCTAAAAGCTTTCAACATCTATTCCAGTTATCCATTTTCAGTGTCCAAAATCCTGAACCATCAGGGACTTCTCCTTTCTGGTCCGAGTCCATGCTCTGCTGCTTATTAGGTGCATAACCCAGTGTTGGAACGTCTCAGTCTCACATGAGTAAAGGGGGTTATGACAGTACTTAGCCTGTAGATTTCTTGGGCAGAGTAAATTGCTTAGAGCAGTAGCTGCCACTTAATAAGCACTAAAATGCTTATTATTTGTCTCACTTATTATTACTCTCTTCTGGTTGCTCTTTTAGCACCCTGTTTTTCATTTTCGGCCCCCAAAGATCATGACCGTGCTAAGTCCGGGGCTTGATATCTGCCTAGCTGTCGTCCTTGCCTGCCCCTACCTTCACCAGGCCTTGTCAGTGACAGATTTACCTACAGGCTCTGTTTGCGCATCTTCTGAGCTAATGCTGATTGCAAAAGGAGCTTCAGAGCCCTGTTGGCAGATACTGGAACGGAGAGAGGACCTACTATCCATTTCTTGAGGGCCTACTATGTGCCTGGTGTTAAAAAAGACACATTATGTGTGTGTATGTCTACATATATATATACATATATAATCTCATTCAATTGTTCCAACAACAACACCACTCCAAGGCAGGCACTACGTTCTCTAATTCATAGAGGAGGACGCTGATTCTTAAAGACCTGAATGTGTAGCACAATTTCCTGGGTGCCTCCAAAGGCCAGGAAATGAATTGCTCCCTGTGATGAGCTCTGGGCACATCGAGCCAGGTGTGTCTGCCTCTAAACGCAGCTGATGGCCCAGTCTGCATATGCAGGGACCCTGCCCCGCATCCAGGTCCTTGTTAGCACAGCTGACTGGTTGCTTATCTAGGATGCTTTGGCTAATACCTGCAAGCCCCTCCCCAGGAAGCTGAATCCTGTGTCCTGCATCCCTTGGTCCTGGCATATGCACAGTTCTGATGGGTAGATCTTCCAGGATGTGACAGGGCAGCCTGCCTGACCTCAATAATCACTCACAGCTCACCTCCTCCAGCGACACACCCCTCAAATGCACAACCACCGGGGGAAGCAAGACCACATTTGCTGTCTCACAGACACCACACACACAACTGCCTGGCTGCCCTTTCCAAAAGGCCGGGCTTACAACTGCTTCCAATTCCCCAGCACTCTGTTCTTTCCTGGCTCTAACGTTTCTGAGTCCCTGCCACCAGAAGCTCCTTGTGCCTGAGCCTCTCCAGTCACGGCATCACCAGCACACTGTGTGAAGAAAAGCATCCACCCACCAAAATACAAGCCATCCAGCCCCCCAGCATGCAGAATAGAAGAATATGAATCAGGATAAGAGCAAATACAAAGTGCCATGAAGCTGGAAAATGGTAAATCTATGTTCTTGAAACACATTCAACCTCACTCAAATTAACAAAATATTTACAGACGTGTCTAAAAACACAGTGAACAAGCTATTGGGCCATTTACAGCAACAATGGATGGACCTAGAGATTATCATGCCAAGTAAGCCAGACAAAGACAAATATCGTATGATGTCACTTATATGCGGCATCTAAAAAAAAAAAAAGATACAAATTAACTTATAGACAAAACAGAAACAGACCCACAGATGTGGAAGACAAACTCATGCTTACCAAAGGGTAAAAGGATGGAGAGGGATAAATTAGGAGTTTGGGATTAACATCATCACACACTATATATAAAATAGATAACCAATAGGGCCTACTATGTAGCACAGAGAACAATATTTTATTTTTAATAACCTATAAAGGGAAAGAATCTTTATAGAAGATATATACATGTACATACATACTATGTGTGTACACACACACACACACACACACACGCACACACACATATATATGGCTTCCCAGGTGGCTCAGTGGTAAAGAATCCGCCTGCCAATGCAGGAGATGTGGGTTCGATCCCTGGGTCACAAAGATTCCCTGGAGGAGAAAATGGCAACCCACTCCAGTACTCTTGCCTGGGAAATCCCATGGACAGAGAAGCCTGGTAGACTACAGTCCATGAGGTTGCAAAGAGTCAGACATGACTGAGCAACAGCCTACAGCATGTATATACACATATAAAACTGAATCATTTTGCTATATCTGAAACTGAGACAACTTTGCAAATCAACTATACTTTAACACATTTAAAAATTAGAAACAAAACACCCCACAAGCTATCAGGTAAGGTATTATGGGGGATACTAAGAAGACCAAGAGAGAATACTTGCTTTTAAGGAATATATTTTAAAATAAAAGCACACAGTTTTCAGTGTTAATGTTGTGTTCAGTCATGTCCAACTCTTGGCAAACCTTTGGACTGTAGCCCATCAGGCTCCTCTCTCCATGGGATTTTCCGGGCAAGAATACTGGAGCCGGTTGCCATTTCCTCCTCCAGGGAATCTTCCCAAACTAGGGATCCAACCCACTTCTCCAGTGTCTCCTGCATTGGCAAGCAGATGCTTTACCTCTGAGCCACCTGGGAAGCCCAGTGCTAATATTAACACAAGGCAATGTAGGTTAAGGATGGCATGAGTCACATCTTTAGTGTGTGCTGGAGGAGTTGATAGAAGATTTTGCCACAACCTCTGGAGGTCAGAAGGCAGCTGCCCAAAAGAAGTAGTTTTTCTACTGGGCACTGTAGGATGAGGAGAAATTACTGAAGTGGAAGAGCTGTGAGATGGTCCACCAGAGGTCACCAGAGGAAGGAACTGAATGTGGCCAGTGGAGCTGGAAGCCACTGAGAGCACCTTAGCACCAGGGTTGCAGATGAAAGGTTTGGGCTGGACTGTGGGCAAAGCTGAATGTAGGGTGGAGGAGTCTGGAGTTAGTCCTCAGGACAAGAGGCTCCCCATGTGACCTTCGATAAAGGAATGACATGGCAAAAGGGTACTGCGTGACAACTTATGCAGCAACAGTTAATGAGAGAATTGGAGGATATTCTAGAAGGGAAGGTGGTCTGGTACAGCACTGCCCAACATATATTTTGGCATGTTCTTTGGAATGTGGATATTTTCAGGTGAAATAAAGGAAGGCTATATTAAATGACCTGGAGGAGGGCATGACAATCCACTCTAGTATTCTTGCCTAGAGAATCCCCATGGACAGAAGAGCCTGGGGGGCTACAGTCCATGGGGTAGCAAAGAGTTGGCTGCGACTGAGCACAGCATAGCATACTAAGTGAAGGGCTTCCCAGGTGGCCCAGTGATAGAGAATCCACCTGCCATTTCAGGAGACACAGGTTTGATCCCTGGTTCAGGACGATCCCCTGGAGAAGGAAATGGCAACCCACTCCAGTATTCTTGGCTGGGAAATCCCATGGACAGAGGAGCCTGGTGGGCCACAGTCTGAGGGGCCTCCAAGAGTCACACAAGCTGACTGACTGAACATACATATCATCCTTATAACTGGTCTCTTCCTTTCACCCTGTACTCCAATGTTTTGTTTCGTTCTGTTTCTTTAACAAAGAAGTCAGACTGATTCTTTTAAACAGTTGACATCATGCTTCTGTTCAAAACTCTGTGATGGCTCCCATACAACTCAGAATAAAAGCCAAAGTCCCAACAATGGCCTCAAGACCCAGCATGTCCTTAAGACCCAGCATGTCCTTTCCCTCTACCCACATCACCTCTTAAGCCTCATTCCTGCTATCGTACCCTCCCCTGCCACTTAACTCCAATCCAGGCACTCTGACTCCCTTTCTGTTCCTGGAACAATCCAAGCACTAACTCAGAATGTTTGGCTTACTCTCCCTTCCACCCAGAATTCTGCGTGTTTTATGCTGTTTTCTTTTTATTGCCTGTCCACTGCCAATAGGAATATATGCCCCAAGAGAACAGGGGTTCCTCTAATCCACCCCATTCTGTTTTATTCCTGTGCCTAGCATATGAGAGGCATTGCATAAGTTGAAATAGTTAATTAAATTCCTATAGCAATACTGTGAGTCGGTTGAAGAAGCCATTATCTATATTTCAGAGATAAAAGAATTGAGGTCAGAGATGGGACGTGATTTGTTCAAGAGTACAAGTTAATGGTTGTTAATTTACTATTTTATAATTTTCAGATTAGAATATAGGTCTATTGACTTTTCAGCTACACAATAATATATGGCCATGGAAACAGAAAACTAGCTTCAACAACTCAAAATGGCTAAATTAATGGAATACAGTAGAAAAAAAGAGAAAATTACATGCTAAATATCATCGATTTCTTTAGCTTCTTAGGACTGTTCTATATAAAAACTTCACTTATAGTCCATATACTATGTCAAGCAAAGAAAATAAACCTATCTTAGTGAAACTTCACTCTACAGAGCTCCATCACAAGTATTTAATCATCTAGGGGACCCCATTTACATTGCAGACATCTTAAGGGTCTTTTTCTATCCCCGGGAAGGGGTAACATCTATGCTGGTAAAACCTAAGATGCAAAAATGAAAAATGATATGAAAACAAAAAAGCAATAATTCTTATAATATATATCTATAAAAACAGCCACCAAACAGCTTAGCATTCCAGTGCCTCCATCAAAGCACGAGGTATGAGTAAGAACTGGGAGAAAAGTGGAACTGCAGTCTTTCCCATTAGAGGCCACAAAAGTTCTCTAAGCTGGACTTGTTCCCTCCCCAATACCCCAAGGGTATCTCTGCAGGAACTCTGCACAGAGTAGGCCAAGAAAGGCTGGAGTTCACTTTTAGTTAGTCTGAAATGCCCTGCAGCACTATTCTGATACCTAGAGATATAGCAGAACTGATTTTCCCCAAGAAAAAATGGGGATGGGGTGGGATGAAAGAAAGACTTGTGGAAACAGAGATACTCAGACTAGAAGTGTGAGGAACCTGTTTGAGAGAAGACAGCTGTTCCAGACCAGTGGTTCTCAGGATTTAGCATAGATCAGAATCAGGAGGAGAGTTGTAAAAAATAAAGATTGTTGGGTTCCACCCCAAAGTTTCTGATTCAGTAGGTCTGAGAATTAGATTTCTAATAAGCTCCCAAGAGATGCTAAAGTTGCTGGCAGGGAATTACATTAAAGGAATCACTATTGTAGCTGTACCAGTTACCCAGATAGAACTCCATCTTGGGAAAATGTAACAAGAAACATACAATCTCCTAAATCCTATAGAGTCTTAAAGTGTTAGAACTTGAATGGCTCCTCTGTTATAGGGGGCCAAAGAGGCTACTTAATGGGCCAAAGGTCATGTTTTACAAACTACAGGTTGAAACCCACTCAAGGATTATAAAACCAGTTTAGGATACAGTGACCAGGAAAATAAGAAAAAGGATTATTTACAGAAATGAGAAATGAGAGAGCGGACATCACTGCTGCTCTTTCAGAAATAAAATATCAAAAGGAAAAACTATGAATAATCATACACCAACAAACTAGATAACCTAGGTGAAACAGACACATTCCTAGAAAGTCACAAATTCGACTCAAGAAGAGATAGAAAATCTGACTAGACTATTAAAAGTGAGGAGATGAACTAATAATCAAAAACTTTCCCCAAAAGAAAAGCCAGGCTTGATGGTTTTACTGGTGAAACTTAACCAAATAACATCAATATTACACAAACTAAGTCCCCTTCTCCAAAAATGAAAGAGGGAACCCTTTCCAACTGAAGGGTAAAAAGACTGATATTACTCTGATGCCAAAATCAGAAAAAAGACAACCATCCCAAGAAAAATAAACTACAATGGACAAAAATATAAAATTTGTAAAAAAAAAAAAAAAAGATTACACTATACCACGATCAAATGGAATTTATTTCAGGAATGCAAAGTTGTTTTAACGTATGAAAATCAGTCTGTTCAATACAACATAGTAATAGAACAAAGGACAAAACAATGAGTGATCATTTTAATACACTCAGGAAAAAAGCTTGACAAAATCTGCTTTTTAATTTTATTATTTCATAGACAAAAACACTCAACAAAGTAGTAAAAGAAAGTAAAGTTGTCAACTTGATTTAAAAAAAAAAACAACTCTATGAAAAACCCATAGCTAACATACTTAATGATAAAGGACTGAAAGCTTTGTCCTAAGATCAGGAAGAACACAAGAATGTCCCCTCTTGCTACTTACATTCAACATTATGCTGAAGATTTTAGCCAAAAAATTAGGCAAGAAAAAGAAATAAAAGGCATTCACATTGCAAAGAAAGGAATAAAACTATTACTATTAATAGATGATATGATCTTATACAGATAAGATACTAAGGAATCAATAAAAACAGATTAGCTCAACAAGATTGCAGAATACAAAATCAATATACAAATGTCAATTTTTCTACACATTAGCAAAGTGTAGAAATGCAAAAATTAAATTAAGAAAGCAATTCCATTTACAATAGCATCTAAAAAATAAAAACTTCAGTATAAAATTAATAAAAGGAATTAAAGCAAAGCATGGGTGAGAGAAATTTTAAAAGATGTAAATACATGGAAAGACATTCAGTGTTCATGAATTGAAAAACTTTATAATGCTAAGACAATGATATTTCCCAAGTAAACCTACAGACTCAATGCAACCTCTATCAAAATCCTTACTGGCTTAGTTTGCAGAAATTGACAAACTGGTCCTAAAATTCATGTTCAAAAATATTGGCATCTAGGGCAAGACTATAACTCCATAATTTCTTCCCATCAAGCCTATGAATTTATTAAGATAGTATGAACAATTAAAACTTTTAGTGCATCTTCCAAAAATCTGAGCTATGAATTTCAGATGTATTCTTTGATGTTAGAGAATAACAATGGATGGTTAGTAACATGAGAAAATATAGCATGATAGAAACATGAAGATACATTTTTTTTTAATTGTAGAGGATAAAGCTAACTTGTTTCTCACTAGAAGGAGAGAAAGTGCCTTTGATAGTGAAGGCTGCCTCCAAGCACGTGGGTGAAGATTTGCTGCAAAGAGAAAAGAGACTTACCAACTCTTCCCATCTAGAGGGTGCTGTGATTGGGGAGCCAGTCTGCATGACAGAGTGACTCTAAGCCACCCAGATTCATCTCTAGGTTTCCAAACAGCTTCAGGTTCCCAATGGATTCATGTTTGTGAATCTGTTTTGAAAAAGCTCAGGCGAAGTAGTCTTGACCTGATTTTTACCTTCCCAGGGAAGAAGAACATGAAACTGTTCCAGGCTTGCTCACACCTGTCATCGCAGTCATGAATCAGATGGAAGCAAAGTCCTTGATTTGACTTTTAATTTTGTCACTAATTTTTTAATCTCTAACTTGGAAATAATAAGATCTGTATATTGTGATAATTAAAATACGATCTGTCTGCTTGCACCTCAGAGTAATTTGCAAGTTAAACAACAATGCCCTAATTTTTTAAACGGAAAACAAATCAGATGCATCTATTATTTGAATGTTTATATACTTTCCTTTTGCTAAGAGTGCTTTGGGATATCGCTGTGAGGATCCACAGCAAATTCCTCCACTGTTTTGGGTTTCTCCTTCACTTTTTAAGACAAGGAAGGAATAAAGGGGAAAGCATGCAAATATTAGAGCACTGCATTCCTGGGCTGTCTGTACTGTTATTTTCTTCCCTGAATGCTTTTCCTAGCTCTGCCTCTCAAGTTCAAATTCAAAGGGGAGCGATGGTACCAGCTGTTGGTGGCACCCACGCTGACTGATGGCACACACCTGTGTGACACTCTTTGCACAAAACTGACACCAAGAAAACTCCTCCAGTGCTTCCATTATCTGAAATTCTGTTATTTCCAAAAACATCTAACGTTTTTCTTCTTGATTTTCGATTCTCTACCCCCTTTGAATTATGCTATTAGTTCTTCTCGTTATATTGATCAGCAAGCAAAGACATGTATTTGTTTGTTTATTCAGTGACTCAGAAACGTCAAGAGCTTTGTTCAGAGCACTGTGTAATCCTGAAAGTTTCTGCCTTCTCCATTCAGTAACCAGAGTGACAGAAGATTTTTACCTCATCTATGGGTTCTCATTTCAGTCTTCCTAACCTTCACACATAAAATGCTTTGAAAAGGAAACTGGTATCTGGTCAGGAAGATTCTCTTTTTAACTGGGGGAAAAAGAAGGAGAAATAAATTTCACTCATCTACCTAGCTGAAGATGACTAAAATACATAAAACTTCTTTATTTTCTAATTAAAAGCTCTAGGGCTGGTCTCAGGAAAGGATGCATAAGTAGTCCATAAAAGGGAAAAAGTTCAACATCACCATGCAAAGATGGTAATTAAAAACAGGAGGGAGAAAGGCTAGTTATAAATTACACTACACTTGAGGCTATTAAAAAATCTTTTTAATTAACTGAAAGAATGAGGCAAGCAAACTGAGCTTTTACGACTGGCTATTGAAGTTTGGAGACAAATGACACAATAATTTTTTAATGTGTTATTGGTAAAGCTTAATACCACTAATCACCATCTCAAGGGGTGTGGATTATCCTAAAAAAAATTCTAAAAACAGTATCATTGAAAATGTGGGCCTTTGCAGTGCTTGTCTATAGCTCACCTAGTATAGCAGCATCCAGAAACATTCACTGTGAGAGCCACACTTCTTATGTAGAACAAAGGAATTTGTCCAAACTTCTTATATGAAAGTCTCAAGAGAAAAATCCAATACTACAGACATTAAATTCAAACCTGCGTGTGCCTGTTTGCTCTGTTATAGGAAAAGCATTTTAGTCGTAGTTTCTTAGCCTGGGACTCTAGACTCCAAGGTCTGTTGCCCAAACTTCATCTGTGCCTCTTTGGGGGTGATTTCCACCTTGGTCACTATTTCAGGTGGTTTGACTCTTCCCAGTGACATGATGATGGTGAGATGAGCACCTATAATGATAGGATCTAAGAAAACCCTATCACACGCCTATAGCATTATAATGGTTACATGTTGCAATGACTTCAAACCTCTTTTTGATCTCTTTTCAAAATCTATGGTTCCCTGTGAACCTAGAAATTGGAGAGTGAACCTCAGGGCTCAAATGGAAACTACTCTCTTTGATATTATTGAATAGGCTGCTTCAAGATGAGGGAAAGAAACTCGTCTTTTGGAACATGGCCTATGCAGTAATCTGATTAGATGAGTTAAGCAAAATTAGGAATAGTTTTACACTTCCTGTGTTGCTCTTCATTTCCCACAGTTTCTCCCCTTTTAGGGTTCTATTTTAATGACATGTCTCACCTCAAATAATTTACTTTTCCTAACACAAAAGGAAAGAATAAATATAATTTCTAACCATTTTAATTCTGTTGAAAAAAAAAAAAAAAAACACCAAAAGTTCAAAGTCCAAATTCTAGAAGCAGACCACTGGAGTAAAAAAACGCTCCCAATGGACCACAATCATCCCTGGAAAGAGATAAAGGGATTTTAGGAATTAACAAAGTCTGAGTCTTCACTCTGTGTCAACACAATTTATCCCTCTAAATACCTGACTTCATTATCATATCTATGCCTACTGCTCCCTCTTCCTCATGATCAATCACAAGCATCACACTTACAGAGACACACAGCTCAAGGTCGCAAGGAAGGATGCGTCTTCAGATTGAAGTGCATTTCTCTACATAGCCTCTAGATGACACTCTTTCTTATCAGTAGTCAAGGTGAACAGTTTCCTATCTTCACAACTATCAGACTAAAACTGGTCCTCTCGTCTCATAGTTTGGTACAGTTGCCCTATGGCATCTGAGTCAAAAGCCAGATGCTTACATAACACACATCGGTCAAAGTTCACCAAGAGCACTATGCGCCCCTGACTTAAGAGAAAAGTCACACCTAACCAGAGAAGTCCTCTAGGACAGGAGCGCCGGCTACTGTCCTGATTGAACGCTGCTCAGGTAGCATGTCCCACCATGTGGGAGTGTTTGCTTCACAGCTGTAGAGTTCCTGCGTGTCACTTTGGACCCTACTTCCAATGTCACTAAGGTACTGAAAGAAGAAGTGAGTCAGCATCTCCAATCCCCCCCAAGAGTAGTTCCTCATACTCACTACCACCTGGCTACAGCTGTGTAGACATGGGGATCATGGTATCTGCAGTCCGAAGCTGCACCTGGGTGAAAGGGAGGTGGGTTTCCCAACAGCTCAGGACTGTCTCTGTAACTGATAAGTTGGTGGCCTCTGAAATAACCCTTCTCTTCCTATGTCATTAAAGGCATTTGGGATGATTCTATGAAGTTCACAACTAGCTTTAAAATCAATGCAGCTCCTCTATCTACTCTGGTTAAACAGGCAATGTCCCCCCAAAACTACGCCTTCCTCATCCCTCCACCCATCCTTCAATATATGCCCAGAGTTTTCAGAAAAACAAGCACCTTGCTCATGCTCTACAGGGAACATATTTCAGCTCTAGTGACCTGGGCACAATCAAGATGTGCTTATGCTAAGCAAGAAACGCACAAGTTTTGAGAGTAGGCTATAGAGTAGAAAACTGAAGAAAGTTGATGGAATTCCTTTCTTTCATGCTTTGAATGATATTTACTGAAAAACACTTTTTAATGTATAAGGAGTCTCAAGAATATGCAGTTTGGTATAAAAACAGATATTTCAGAGGGTGACAAAGAGTTAAAACCAGTTTTCAAATTTATTTTCTTTCCTTTTCTCTTATTTTATTTCCAACTCCCTGGTCCTAACCATGAGCTTTCTATTTTCCAAAGCTGGCCCTAACCATGAGTTTGCAGACTGACCTCTATTTGACTAGCAGGTGCTGACAAATACAACAATCACAACACAGGTTGACTTTTGAGACTCTTAAGAAAACACAGAGCAATCTCTCATTAACCCTTTGTCCTCAAAGCAAAGACCCTTGTGCTTCTTTGCAATTAAGAACTCTTATAAACATTCTCTCCTCGCTGAGTTATTTTTCTAATAGCTTATCTTGCTGAGACATAATGCAATGAAGGTCATAGGTGCCATACATAAAAATCTAGTTATATAAGTTGTATTAAAAAATTCAAATGAACCATTTAACTAATCCTGGATTTTTTTTTTCCAGAAAGCCAAAGGTCTTTCCTTGATTATTTAGTTCATCTCTTGTTCCATTTTCACTCAGAAGACTCTTCCTTGAGACTTAAAAATGAAAGGAAAACCACTACAGCTGCAGGTTTACCCAGAGACACTGAAAGCCTGCCGTTTCCCTGAATATCGCTTGAATCTTTAAAGCCTCATAAAACTCAAGCTGTACTAGATGAATTCTGTAAACACCATCAAATGTAGTTCTCTAGGAAGAAAGCTGCCAATTTTGTAAGACATAAGATTAAGACTCCAGATGGCCTTTTTCTGAAGGGTGAGTACTAATTGGGTTTCCATGTCCTTGTTTGCCTCTCTGGTTCCACCCTCAGCATCCTTTTCCAGAGCAGAGTCTGGGAAGCCAAAGTTTACACAAAGGCCCAGATGAAACAGACCATGTGGTATTGATTTACAGAACCTGGGGCCTCCTAATTGTCAACCCATTTATTCACAAACAAGCTTCTTCCTGTCTGACAAAATGCTTAAAAAAAAATCTACCTCTAGAAGATTTCTTTTTTTGGCTCGGGAAGACCTATTTTTCTAGCTCCCTAGCCGAATTCAAATGCTCTTGAGAAAGGTATAATCTCCAGGCCTTATTAACAACATGTACATTCCCCTAACATCCTTGAAAGAAGTGTCAAGGAAGTAAAGCAGCAGTGTGCAGGAATTATGACACTTGCCTAAGGTTACACAGCTTGTAAGTGGCTAAATCCATATAGTGCTTAACACTGAGCCTTTGGAAGGAGCCAAGAAGCCAGCTTTGGGTCAGTCTTCCCTCTTCTGGACTGGGGGGTCGGTGGGCAGGCAGGCAAGGAAACAGCTACTACCATCTTCTCAGAGCACAGGCTCCAGGAAGAAGATGCAGAGGAAAGACACCAGTCTTCTGTGGTTAAGATAGCACTGGTGACTGGGTTTAGAGGGAAAACTAGGGGCTTTCTGTCAGGAATGTCACATTCCAATCCATGAAGTGAAGTGTTAGCCACTCAGTCATGTCTGACTCTCTGCGACCCCGTGGACCGGGGCTTGCCAGACTCTTCTGTCCATGGAATTCTCCAAGCAAGAATACTGGAGTGGGTTGCCATTTCCTTACAAATAAAAAAAACAAACGAACAAGAACCCTAAGTCAAATCAATCTGAAATTGTTTCTAAATGTATTCCCTTTGGGAGATTTTTTGGTAAATATTAGCATAGTAGAACAGTCCTGAATACCACATGACTTTGCTGTTGTTCAGTCACTCAGTTGTGTCCGACTCTTTGTGACCCCATGGACTGTAGCACGCCAAGTAACCCTGTCCTTCACCATCACCCAGAACTTGCTCAAATTTATGTCCGTCAAGTCGGTGATGCCATCCAACCATCTCATCCTCTGCTGCCCCCTTCTCCTCTTGCCTTCAATCTTTCCCAGCATCAGGGTCTTTTCTGAGTCAGCTCTTCGCACCAGGTGGACAAAGTACTAGAGCTTCAGCATCAGTTCTTCCAATGAATATTTAGGATTGATTTCCTTTAGGATTGACTGCTTTGTTTTGTTTTATTTAAACTCACTATTTCCCCAACTATTTGACATCTACTACCGTCTCTCTGGAACAGTTTGAGAAATTCAGTTGTAGTAGAAGTTGTGAGCATTTCTGTCTCCTCACCATGCTCTGCAGCTGCCGTGCCCTGCTTCCTGGCAGAAGCTATTTGCATGTCTTTTTCTTTCCAGAAAGCACAATCTGAAAAAGCCATAAGGGTCTCAGCTATTTATCACTTAGAACACGTTTTCATTAAGCTACTGAGGACTGCAGAGGAAAATCTGTTGAAGGTCAAATGCCAGTAAAACCTAATACCCTCTTCTCTCTTTTCCACCTTCAGCCCGATCCTTATTTTCAGACACTGCCCACCCTCAGCCCCAGGATCCTCTTTTCTACAGAATTTTCCTCACCAACCCTAGGCTGAGTTAATTCTGCATTCTCTTCTCTCCCGCAGCTAGAATTCCTATCTGTATTCCAGTACTTGATATTCTTGCACTGTAGTATCTGCTCACAAGCCTGATTCTCTCAACACCCTCAGGGCAGTTCAAGGCCAGAGAAAATGAAATATGTATCTTCTTAGCTCCACAGCCCCTGGGATGTGGTAATTGCTCATAATGTTCTACTATCATGAGTCAACAAATTCAAGAGGCTAAAAATAAGCATATACAAATTTAAACTAAATTGATTTAAAATTTTAAAGTATGGAAAATTATACCCCATTAAATAAATAATCATTGATGCCAAAATATATTTTATGATGGCCATTTAATTTTGCAAGTGGATAAAGAGGAAGGAAGGCAGCATGAAGGGGAGAATCAGAAGACTTAACAACAAAAAACATAAAGAAAAATGATAGAGAGGAAAATAGAAAGGAAAAAATGAAAATTCATATAAACATTCAGGTAAAGTTAGAGGTAGAGAAACACAAATAAAGCAAAAGAAGAGTCAGAGTGAAACAGGAGATGAGGAATAAAGCAAATAAAATAAGGAAGAAAATCCAACAGTTTGAAATATTGGTACGAGAGTCTACAGTTCAATTTACTGTTATCTCTTAACACAGACTAACCATAGCTAAACTAACCATTATTCACAGCTCTATGGTGTGCATATATGCTCAGACGTGTCCAACTCTTTGCAACCTCATGGCAAGTAGCTCACCAGGCTCCTCTGTCCGTGGAATTTTCCAGGCTCTATAGCTCCTTTTTATCTTGTGATCAGCTGATTATTTTCCCTTTGAAGGTCCACACTGGTGGACCTTAACTACTGCCATTATAAGTACAAATGCTCTCTAGAAGATTTACAGGTCCAAGTTTTGTTTCCTGGATCAAACTACGAGTGGAAGTGTCATGATTTAGCAATCTTTTTAAAAACTTTCAAATCGATATTTACTAATAAGCTATTTGAATGGAAAGAAATAGAATTATAATAAATATTTGAACTGCAAGCCAAGATACTGTTGTGTTTTGATTAAGCAGACACTTGAAAAATATCAGAGCATTTGTATTACTTACCAGATTTTCTTTTCTGTAAGATTTTTCTTTTCCATCTAGTCCTATCTTTCTAAAATGCCTTCAGGTTCCATAACAATTATCCACTTGCCTTCCTGGGCCTTATCTATTTTTACGACTTAGCAATTGCCAGTTTTCCTCTTGCAGGGTTGTGGTAATTAACCGGAATAACAGGGAATGACTCAGATCCCTGATCCAAATTTCTCTTCCAGTTCCAAGTTCCAAAAATAGCCCTCTATTAATAGTCAAAAGGCTCATTTCAGTAATATTCATTGTTTAGAGGGTCTGCGAGTACATTCTTTATACTCTAAAGCCTCAAAAAGGCTTTGTGTTTTGGCTTCCTAGCAGGAGATTTCCCTGGGCTAATGTAAAACATCAAGTCTTACAATCCTTTTCTTACAATTTCAAGCCCAAAATATCATGAACCTCTAGCTCCAGGACATGAGAAAGCAGCAAGTTCTTTGGCCTTCAGTTTCATGATCCATAAAATGAACCTCTGCACAAATGAAGCTTCTTATCCTATTTCTAAAGGGAGTTGCTCTTCAAGGTCCACCTAAACTTCTATGGAATAGAATTTGAGGCAGAAATTCTGCCCAGAAGTTGGAAAGAAAGGCTTCTTACAATATTTTTATAGTTATTTAAAGTTACTCTCCTAACTCAGTCAACCAACCAGTATCTATTGAGTAATGATTTTATGCAAACACATACAGCTGTAATTCATAAGAGGAGGCTCCTGTCCCCTGCCCTTCAAAGAACTTGTCAGCTACTTTTTGGTAAGACATACAATAAGAGAATAAGCAACAATAATGCAGGTACAATCAGAGCCCCAAATGAATGGTAAAACAATCAAAAGTCATTATCGGGTAAACTTTAGATAGGTTAAGGAGGTCTTGAAAAGCTACAATGGAAAAGGAGAATTTCAGTTAGGTCTACAGTAAGAATAATGCATGCCTCAATGGGGGATGGAGGTGGCAGTGAGCACAGGGTAGGATGGCATTAGTGGAAAAGACTCATTTCATTTGCTATCCATGCGTGTCCTGCAGGTCTCCCTTGCCTGGCTTCACTTCTGCTATTCTCCCTGGAAGGTCCTTCATCCATTCACGTTCACAGTGGTTCACCTCTTTCAAATCTAAGCACAAAGACCCTGTCTCCAAGAAGCAGACTCTGATCCTCTGAATGAAAGTTATCTTTTATT
The DNA here is from genome assembly GCA_007570785.1 of Antilocapra americana. NCBI lineage: Eukaryota > Metazoa > Chordata > Mammalia > Artiodactyla > Antilocapridae > Antilocapra > Antilocapra americana. The sequence goes on along the minus strand of ML661900.1, from coordinate 7,073,330 downwards.
CTCCTGACCTTCCAGAGAAATTTATCTGTCCCTCCTTTTAAGCATTCACCATGTATTCCCCCCTACTAGTCTTTTATATATTCTCATATGTCTAGACTTCAAGATCCTTAAGGGAAGAAGCCAGTAAGTTTGCATATGGTATTTACATTAAGGCCTTGCATTATTCATTTTCCAGTTCTTCTTTTATTATTTTTTATGCATTAATTCATTCAACACAAATTGATTGAATGATTTATTATGTACTGGTAACATTCTAAGTTACTTTCTTAGAGTCTGCTCACTTCCTTTAGAGTCTGCATTCTAACGTGGAGAACAATAGAACAATTGATCAATAAATAAACTTGGAAATATAAAATATGCCTGTTGTTTCTAAGTCCTATGGAAAAAAACAAAGACTGAGGAGTAGCTGGAAATAATTCCAATCAGTACCCAACATTTACTGTATTGAATAAGTGCTATATTACTTGATGGTATAAACCTGTAAACAAAAAGAATATTTTGAAGCACTAGATAAAATAAATTAGGCAGTGATAAAGTCCTTAAATTAGCCCACTGTTAGCAGGAGTAATAAAAATAATTAACATTAAAAATGATAATATTAGTATAGCTATGTATAATAAATTAGGTGATACTCTTGGCATGCCAACTCTCTGCTAGGCAGTGTACCAGAAATCCTTTCAACCACAAGAGGAGTATTATTATTGTTCCACTTAACGGATGAAGAAACTGAGTCACAGGTGGGTTAAGTAGTATGCTTCTTCAGGTCACTAAGCAGTAAGTAAATGGACGAGCTATGGCTGGAATCTATTACTGTCAGACACGATGCTAATGTGTCTGACATATGCTGAACACCTGCCCTTTTCTAGGCATGTATGGTTTTTTGTCTGCCTACTTCCTGGGATTTTTCCTCTGAACAAATTTCAGTAGTTCCTTTCAGCTATGTGCCTGGCTGCACATCTCTTAGGAAAGTAACCATCTGAACATTGACCAGGGGCTTCCCAGTCCAGAGCTTAGGAGGGAATTTACAAGAAAGTATTCGTGCCTCAGTTTCCCACAAAAGAAATCTGGGCTTGGCTTCTGTAGAAGGAGCTCTTCTGAGGCTTCTTGGACCACAGCCAAAGGTAGTGTCAATTCAGAGAAGAGACGTGGGTTCCACAGGCTTCAATCCCTGAACAGCAAGAAGCCCAGCTCTACTAAAAATCCAGGCTTCCAGGTCAAAAGTACAGGTTCTAGACTGAGATTTGATAACTAGGCACTGAATTTTTGAGCCTCCCATTTTCAAGATGACGAGGGTATCACTTCCCCAAAAAAGGAATTGGATTTATAAGGTCTAAACAAGAAAAGGGAAGTATAGAGAGAGGGCACAGGTATGCGTTTTCCATGGGTACTTCCATCTTCTGGGCAATGGGCCTCTCCGTTCATCTGTCTGTCACATGCCCACCCCAAGCTCATGTCAACAGGCCTGACAGCCCCAAAGAAAGAACCATGCCTCAGCCCTGCAAATGATTAGGGTCATGCTAGAACAGAAATGGGCAATTAAAATGATTTCTACTATTAAAATATACTAAATATTTTATGATATTAAAACACACTAAATAGAAATGCAAGAGGGGGAAAGTCTCTTAATTATTTCCATCATCAAATCAATGAAATATTGGAAGGAAAGAATCACACACAGGAGCGTTTGACCCCAGGATTGAGCGAGGCCACTGAGCAGATGAGCAGGAAGTGGTTTGTCAGCCTCTCCCTGGGAAGAATCAGTCTGCTAGGCTCAACAAACAGGGAGGAGAGAGTTCCAAAGAGAACCATGGCTCCTCTCCTCAGTGACTGTTCCGGTTATTTATTGCTTTTTATTGGAGTTTAGTTGCTTTATAGTGTGATATTAGTTTCTACTGTACAACGAAGTGGATCACTATACGTATACATGTGTCCCCCCGTTTTTGGACTGCCTTTCCATTTAAGTCCCCACAGAGTAGAGGTCCCTGTGCTATACAGTAGGTTCTCATTCCTTCTTGAGTCAATAAGCCACTCCCACGCATGTCCAAATGCCAAAACTGGTTCCAAGGAAATAGCAGAGAAGGTTCTAAAATGCTCTGAGGGTCTGCCACAGCCACAACCGCTTCTGAGGGGACAGTGCAGAACCGGCACACAGCAAGTGCTCAGTAACGCTTCTGTGAAAATGTCTGACCCAAAGGCAGATGCTTCTGGGCAGGTGTTAGGTGTCTGAGGGGCTCTCGCTGGATGACTGAGCCCAGTCTTCAGTACTAGAAGCTGAAAGAGAGATTCAGGAGAAAGAGCAGGAAGAGCAAGAGACAGAGAAAAGAGACAGCAGAAGCAAATGGAGCACAGGAAACTATGCAGAAAAACAGACAGGTAAGAAGAAGTTGACTAAACAGAGCGGACTCATTGGAAAAGACCCTGATGCTGGGAAAGACTGAAGGCCGGAGGAGGGGGAGGAGGAGGAGAGGGTGACAGAGGATAAGATGGCTGGATGTCATCACCAACTCAAGGGACATGAAGCTGAGGAAACTCCAGGAGATGGTGAAGGACAGGGAAGCCTGGCATGCTGCAGTCCAAGGGGTCGCTAAGAGTCAGACATAACTTAGCGACTGAACAACAACAGCAAACCACAGCCACATGATTTCCAGGCTGGAGTGAATGCAGAGTAGCCTTAAGTAGCTGAGTGATCATGACATAAGCAGCAGAGGGAGCTCAGACACCTGTTTCCAGGCCAGGTGCCTTGGGTCCTGGTGGCTTTCTAGTTGTCGAAGAGGCCTAACAGTGCAGCTACCATTGAGCTCCAAACCACAACCTAATTCGTTCTTATCAGGCAAAGATGCAGGACTTTCTTTGCCTCGATTCCTTAAAATAAATTCAAGTTAGCTGAGATGCTCTGAAACTTTATCAGAAAACAAAATAAGACTAAGGGAAAGATTTGAACAGGAACTAAGACCACTGAGATACCAAAAGGCTACATCTGCTGGGAATTCCCAAAAGCTTGCTAGTTATTACCTCAGAGCTCCCTCACAGCTCCCTAGGAAATCTGACAAACAAGGAATCCAATATTTGCATGCTGATCAAGTGCCTAGCTTGCCTGGTATTTAGCCCAGTTGAGATTTCTCTTTCAAATGTCCTTTGAAGTATGTCTGAGGGGCTAACTCATTTGTCCTTCTATTAATAATAATGCCTATGTTCCTTTACTAATATTCACATTAAAACTAACTTTTCTTAATGAAAATAATACATGCTTATATAAAGACTTTAGAGAATTCAGACAAGCAAAAACAACTTTAAAAAATATCTGCAATTTAACAGGGATACAGCTAAATAAAATGTTTTTTCCATTTTTTATTTAATGCAAGCATTGTATATAATGATTTGTGCTTGCTTTTCCTATTCTATGATATTTCTTATGATATTTCTTAAACACTTTCCCATCACCAAGCATTTTGTTCCATCATCTCTAAGAGTTCTATTTCATTATAAATAAAACTGATACCAATTATTTAATTAGTGACTATTGTCAGTTTTTTAAATAGTTTCCAATAACCTCTGCCATAGAAACACTCTGAAGAACAATGTTTATAAAGTCTTGATCCATAAACCTGATAATTTCTTAAGCATAAACCCCTTTAAGTGGAACTGGTAGGTGGAAAACAAAGTATTCCAAAACTTTAAGTGTTTGAAATTTATTTCCAATGGTGTTTCAGAAAGTTCATAGTGTTTCAAACTCTCAAGTGTGTGCTTCCATTCCTCATGCCCTTGTCAACACTGAATATTATCTTATTTTTAAAATCCTGCCAGTATTTTCTTGAGGGCCTTATAATAGGAGTTCTCAACATTGGCTTCTCATTAAAGCCACTTGAGAAGCCGTTTGAAAACATCAATGTCTGGGCCTGATCCACCGAAATAATTCAACATATCAGGAGTGGGGTGTGGACGTTTACCTCAAATAAACTACAAACTTAACAAGAAAACACAATCTCCAAACAGTCTCAGTTTCAGAGAGGTTACCCTTGAGTTGGCAGAATCCACACAGAGAATTTTAGGCAAGATTCTTTTGCTCTAGCCTTAATCCTCTGCCCTGGTTTTTATATGCCCACATGAAACGATCATTATCACAAAGAATATCTGAAGATTTCTTCAAACAACAAGAACCAAATCAACTTCACCCATCAATATGCATGAAGCTTCTACTCTTCAGGTTTCCTCTTTGCCTCTTGACCTGCTGCCCTCCAGATCTCAGCTCCAGCATCACTTCCCCTCCCCCAAACACAGCATCGCATCTCCCTCTCATACTCCCAGCACCCTAAGAATCTCTTCTTTGGGAGCACTTAATACAGTTGTGATTTTTTTTTCCACTGGTGAAGTTGTGAGATGGGAGGATTTCCTGTGAGCAGGAATAGTTAAGACAGATTTTTGAGCAATGAGATATCATTTTGGAAATGGGTAGGATCTGAATGGGCAGAACGGGATGTGTAGAGGTATGCAAGTGAGAGTCATTCATACTTATAGGTTTATAGACACATGTGAAAATACGCTGAAAGCTGAAAACTCTCCAGGAAAATTCAAACATACCCACACACTGAAATATTGTATGCCATTCCACAGAGTTCATACTTTGATCCCAAGTGAACCACAGTCAGGTCTTTAGGAGCAGTCAGCATAATGACCATTTTCCAGCCAAACCAACATGAACTCAGCAACCCCCAAAAGTCATCATTGTCCTAAGTAAACAGTAGAAATACAGGACTGCCAACTACCTCTGTGTCAAATCAATGGACCTCTATGATGATTTGCCTTTGTCTTGGTAAAATGGGTAGGTTGGAGGCAGAGGATGGGAGGAAAAGGACAGGAGCAGAGGGGGTCTTGAGTTACTGTGCCTAATCATCAAGCCAACAGAGGAGACATTCTTTTATATATTTTATGCAGGTAATGCTGAATACCTATCCCATGACAAGAGAAGTCAAGAAATTCAGAGTTGAAGGTAAAAGTCTCTCCTTGGATCACCTTGCATCTCTCTATTCCCTGTCAAGATTTTTAACTTTAATGAGTGCAGGGCAAGCTGGTGTCTGATCTGTTCCCTGTGCTCCCCTCCCAGGGCAGTGGCGCCTCAGGGTAGGAACTTTGTCTGTCCTTTGGCTTAATGCCATCTGTTGTATCACTCTGCAGCGCTGGTTTTTGTGGTTTGTTTCTTTTTTTTCCCCAAATACCTTAGCTGACCTCATTGTGTCCAGACAACTTCATTACCATCCAGGACATGATGGACAGGCAGACTCATGAGCCACAGAGCCAGCCTCACCTAGGAGCACCATTGCCCAGCTGTATGCAGCTGTCCCCGTCCTGAGTCTGTCTCTTTCAGGCACCTGAGAAATGCTTAGGATCCCACTAGGGAGTTCCCCAGAATACCACTTACAGGGACACAACACCATTCTGTCTAAATTCGAAAGCTTTTTGACAGAGACCTTCTTAAAAGATGCCAAATAGCATGTGTTACTTGCTATTTGTAAGTAAATATATAAGTAAGATATGCATTACTTTCTACCACACTGTTGTATGCCTAAGTTCGTTTTACTACTTCATTTACACTGCATATTACAATATGGTTTTACTACCCCAAATTTTAAAGCCAAAAAAAAAAAAACTTCCAGAGAAAGGACAGAGTGTCATTGGAGGTAGCTGTTAGTCATTTAATGCAGATGTAACTGCCGGTTTATAGCTTACCCTCCAGAAAAGGTCTAACATGCGTTTTCAGGTATCCCATTGGGGAGGAGCCCCACTCAGAGCAGGGTTCACCCTCGACAATGTATCAACCTTCACTTCCCGGCCCCTCCTCCTTCCTCTCTCACCTCCAGTCACACTCTCATTATAGGTTTGTAAGACAGAGTTAATGAGACAACCTTCTGAGAATGAGCATGGGAGAGGGTCACACGTTAGACAATCACAGTGAGAATGTTCATGTTGCATCTATTCCTTTGCTCTATTGCAGCACTTTATCGATTTCCCCATCTGTAATTGTGTAAAGGAAGCGGACAGAACTTTACCTTCTGGACTTCTCTTTCCTGAAGATAAACATTCTAGCATGTTTACTGGTTTGGGGATAAAAGCCCCTAAAACCTAAGTCCAAAGCCAGGTAATTGCTTTTTGCTCACTTTCATTGCTTAATATATCTGGCTACTTTCTCCCCTAACTACCCTTTTCATGAATCCTTAGTCCCTGGGAAAAAGTCATCATCCAAAATGTGCAGTACGGAGTTAATTTGGGAAGAAAAGGCTGATCAAAGGGAAGTCCTATTAAATGGAAAAACAAAATGCAATGGGCCTGAGGTCTGCACAGAAGACATAAAAAAAGAAAATATAATAGGGATGTTTTAAAACATTATGAATATTCAGTCAGATATATCAACCAGAAGACAGAATAATAACAACTCTGACTTTGGAGCACTTACTATGTCTCCCACACCCTTTATGAGCATAATTTCATTGAACAGTCACAACAAACCTCAGAGGATAATATTATTATTCCCAAGTTGCAGAAGAAATGGAGGCACAGAGAAATTAAGTAATTTTCCCAAAGTCATTCAACTAGAAAATAGCTCCACTGAGATTCAAACCAAAGTCTCACTGACTCCAAAGTGCAGGCTTTTAATCACTATGCTAGACTGCTTCCCAAGTCATATAGATGTCAGCATTAATTTGAAAAGTCACAACATATATAGAGACACTTTTGTCTATGTTATGCCTGAAATCTATGTATTCTTACATAGTATCTAACCCTCACAACTATCCTGAAGAACTAGGCACTATAAATATCAATATACTCATTTTGCAAATTTGGAAAACCATATGCATTGATTAATTCATTCAACAAGTATTTATAGACCGTATGATTTTATCAAGCAATATTCTAGGATCAAATACAAAGTAAGTTGGAAAAGAAGCCTACTTTCTTGTAGCTCATATTCTAATAGGAGAAACAGATAATAAAACCATGTGAAAAAAGAGTAAGATCAATGAGTAAATAAAACTGGGTGAAGTGGTTGAGAGTGTGGTGGCTTGCCTAATTACATCAGCACTTGAATGTACCCCAAACTGAACTTCTGCCTTCCCTTCACACATTATCTCCATCTAAGCTACTGGCAGCAAAGCTTGGTGTCAAGCCTGACATTTATTCCTCATATTAAACATCTCGTCCATTCACACATCGATTGATCCTACAGTCAAAATATTTCCAGAAATCAATTCCTTCCCACCACCTCCTCTGCTCCCACCCTGACCAGAACCAGGATTGTTTCAATAGCATTCCCAGTCTTGCTTCTTATAATATATTCTCAATAGCAGCCAGAATGATCCTGTTAAAACTGTCTTTGCACAGTCTGTCCCCTTGTCATTCACTCTCTCACTTCCATAAAGCCTTTGCTCAAATGTCACTTTCTTAATGAGATCTGCTACAGTTACTCTGCTCTATTTTTTTCATAGTACTTAACATCTTCTAAAAATACTATATATTATACTTATTATATTTTTGTTTATTCTCTGTCTCCCTCCACAACAATGTAAGTTTCAAAAGAAGAGAATATTTGTCTGTTTTTTTCTTTTTCACTAACGCATCTCCAATGTATAAAATAGGGTTTGCCATGTAGTGTTGTTGTTCAGTAACTCTTTCACAACCTCATGGACCTGGAGCCCACCAGACTCCTCTCTCCAAGGGGCTTCCCAGGCAAGAGTACTGAAATGGGCTGCCATTTCCTTCTCCAGGAGATATTCCTGACCCAGGGATCGAACCCACATATCCTGCACTAGCAGGTGGATTTTTTACCACTGAGCCACCTGGGAAGCCCCTGCCATGTAGTAGTTCCCCAATATTAGTTCAACAAACAAATGCACAGAAAAAAAGCATCTTTTCCATCAAACTGGATACAGCTGAAGATTAGTGAACTGGACCGACAGATTAAAGTGCACAGGGAAAAAGGATTGGAAATTGTATAAAAAGAATAAGAGAACTAAGGGGCACAATGAAAAGGTGGTGTGAAGGCACAGATACATCCTGGGCAGATGGGGAAGAAGCAAGATTTGAGGAGACACTATCCAATAACTGTTCCAAAATGAGTAAAAACGTCAAGCCACAGAGTCAAGAAATGTCATAAAATTCAAGCAGGGTAGATGCAACGAAAACCACTCCTAGGCATACCATGGTAGAAATGCTGTGGGACAAAATCAGAAAAAAATTAATCCATTCTAAGTATCACTGTCTTGAAAAAAAAGTTGCTAAGTTATTATGTCACCTCTCACTCAATTTTGTTTCCCTCTTTATATTTTCAGAAACCCTTTTGCATGAGAGACATGTGTGTAAGGATAGAATTTTAGAGTTCTTCACTGGATGCAACCAGATTCCAAACATTAGGGGTTTTTAAGCATCATTTCTACACTACTAACACAAAATGGAGGTAAGCATTTAAGATGAATAAATGCCACTTATTTATAAATGATTCACATATATACAGTAGCAGTATTTCATAAATCTTATTCACCACCCTCTATGAAATCCTATGAAAGTGGTGGTACCATCATAGTTTGCTTTTAATTAATAGATTGCACTATTCAGATAACAGAGACACAAGCGCAATGAACTGAGATGCCCAAGTTCTTTCTCTACACATCAACAAAATAATGAAGAAAACATGCAAGCAATTTCAAATAGCTTGGTCTATGACATAGGTTCAAACCTGAAATGTATATTTTAAATACTCAAGCAAAAATTTAAATGTAAAGTTTTATCAGCTAAAGTTAAAGAGTAACAGTAGCTTAAAGGCATTTTTTCAAATGTTTAAGAAAAAGACAAACCATCACATCTATTAACTACCAGATACAGATACATTAATATAAACATGAGCTATTTCTGCCATACCAGTGATCCAAAAGGGCTTCCCTGATAATTCAGTTGGTAAAGAATCCACCTGCAGTGCAGGAGGCCCTGGTTCGATTCCTGGGTGGGGGAGATCTGCTGGAGAAGGGGTAGGCTACCCACTCTAGTCTTCTTGGGTTTCCCTTGTGACTCAGCTGGTAAAGAATCTGCCTGCAATGCAGGAGAGCTGGGTTCAATCCCTGGGTTGCGAAGGTCCCCTGGAGAAGGGAAAGGCAGCATTCCAGTATTCTGGCCTGGAGAATTCCAGGGACTGTACAGTCCATGGGGTCGCAAAGAGTAGGACACAACAGAGGGACCTTCACACACTCACACACACACCCACAGTGATCCAAATATAGAGTGGTCCAATTTAGGGTCAACAGATGTTGAGTTCTGATTATTTGAAAATGAAAAAACTAATATAATTCCTACTCCCAAACTATGTGTTAAAGAAGTTAGGAAGCAAAACCTCAAAAGAAAGAATTCAATATGATAATTTGAGGGATTTAAAAACCAAACAAAATGAGCAATTCTCTAGTCAAACTGGTTCCACTGTCTCTTCAAAGCCTGTCACCTTTTTCTTATAGACCAAAACCAACATGGTGGCAAGAATGCCATTGTCCTTTGATAGCTGTCAGAAGTCATTTTGAAGTCTTTCACTGGGCTCTGGGAAAGCTATCTTGAAATAGACTAAAGAGAGCATTCAGGATTTAATGACAAAATTGCTTTGAGCTTTAGAAAGAGCATTATGGAAACATGTAAAATGTTTTTCTCAAAATGACAAAGCTGTCATCTTACTCGAATCAATGTGGCATCGAACTAGACAGTGAGACAGAATGCACAAAAGCAAAGTAGAAAAGTTATCCAAGGTCATTTTTAGCATTAAGGCTGGGAACGGAATTACACGGATTATAGCTGGAAGGGGGGGCAGATTCAGATAGGAATTTGTGTTCCCATGGAGATAATGGTCTGGAGATAATAAACCAGGCTTCAGACTCTGTCTGAATCAACTCCCAGGCATTACCTCAGGCTGAAAACTGGATGGAGCATTTCACTCCATATAACGGAAAATACAGATGACAAGGCCAGAAGAGTATGTAAGGGGAGGGTAGCTTCCAGAGTCACAGAGCCTTTGAGATGCTACCTGAAACAGCTTTCAAGTCAAAAAGTCACATGGGCATGATCATGATACTCTGATCATATTTACTTATTGGCCATATGCCAGACACTGTGCTGGTTCTGTATATATGCATTATCTCATTGAATTCTCACAACAGCCCATGAGACAGGTACTATTCCTATCCTAATTTTACAGATGAGAAATATGACATTAATTTACCTGCCCAGTGTTACAGATGGTCAGTGGAAGAGCTAAGATGTATGTCCAGGCTTATCTGTGTTCTTAAATATGTGATTCTGCCTCTAAGCATCTGACCTCCTGCTGGCTTTCCAAGCCCTGCGGAGTACTACTCCTCCCAACGCATATGTCCTACTGGTGTTCTCCAGCATTTCCTGAAATTAGCATAATAATATTTAGTCAACATATATTTCTACCACTCTGGGACCTGTCAGGTAGGTCAAGAATCTAAAAAGCGATTAGAATGTGAAGAGGAGTTTTTAAGAAGAGATCACTGGAGAAATACAAGCTCTGAAATTGAACCCTTGGAACAGTGAAGGCTAGGGGCTGCCCAGTCCCTCATTTCATGGGGACTGGAGCTTTAACTGAACTTTGAGAACCTGAGAGAGATTCCTTGTAGTCAAGGTACACTGAAAACAGGACCCTGCTTGTTAAATTAACACACTATCACCTGTGTTGAAGTCAGTAATGTATGGGTCTTTCCCACTGTCCAAATGTGGACCACATGGAGAGTCAGCCTGGCCCAAGAGGACAACTGGGAATGTGAGAATACCCTACCATCAAGAGCCTGTGTGTGGCACGGGCCAAAGTAGAAGGTCTGGAGAAGCAGTTGATCTAATCAAACGTCTCACCCAACTTCTATACAGTAGTTGAATGGATAAAGAATATGTGGAATACACACACACACACACACATATACACACAACAGAATACTACTCAGTCATAAAAAAAGAATGAAATTTTGCTAGTTGCAACAACATAAATGGACTTGGAGGGTACCACGCTAAGCGAAATAAGTCATACATAAAAAGACAAATACCATATGATATTACATTTATATGTGTAATCTAAAGAATACAACAAACTAGTTAATACAACATAAAATCAGCAGACTCACAGATATAAAGAACAAATTAGTGGTTAAAAATGGAAGGGTGGAGGTTCATATTGGGGTGGGGGAGTGGGAGGTATAAACTACTGAGTGTAAGATAAGCTCAAGGTTACAATAAGTTGAATATAGTTAGCATCTAAAATAAGAGCGACCATGCAATAGTATTGATGATAGAAAAGTCTTATAGTGAAGTAAAAGCATATTGAAGGAAATTTCAGAAATGTGAAAACCAAAAGAGCACTTTTATCAAAGTATGAGTCATAAACTGACTGTTAAATCATAAAACAAAACAAATTCTGTTCCAAAGTTCAATATATACACTAGAATAAAAACTTTGGGGGAGCTAAAAAAAATATTGGCTCAAGGATATATCATGTAATATGGGGACTATAGTCAATATTTTGTAGTAACTGTAAATGGAAAGTAACTTTTAAAATTGCATAAAAATACTTTTTTAATCTTAAAAATTTTTGCAAATCTAAAAAGTTTCGCAAAGTAAATAGTATCTTCTCAATGCTGAACAAAAGAATCAGAAACGAAAGCCAGAGAGGATGCCAGACACCAGCATAGCAGGAATTTTCCTGCACCATCCCTTGATCTCTTCTTTCCTCCCCATCCCCAGTCCTGGCCCTGTCTAAAAAGTAACCAGTGAGCATGGGTAGAGGTGCGAGGAGAAGACCAGCCCAGCCCCTTCCCCAAAGGTGTCGGTGGATTAGTCACTAAGTCGTGTCTGACTCTTGTGACCCCACGGACTGTAGCCCACCAGGCTCCTCTGTCCATGGATTCTCAAGGCAAGAACACTGGAATGGGTTGCCATTTCCTTCTCCATGGGGTGGGGGCATGGGTGTCTGCCGAATCAGGCCTTCAGTGTGAACTAGGAGAAGCATGGAGAAGCCTTCCTTTGAATGAAAAATGAAGAGCTGATTAATGTCTTGAACTGGACACTATAAGTTTTTGAATTGAAAATGCGGTTTTATACTTAAAATATCCATTATTTATGAGGGAAAAGAAAAGTAATCCAGTGGCAGGAGAAAAAGCTAACCTCTATGAATAAATTTTTAATAAGAGACAATTGAAGACAGAAATAAATGGGTTTTGAATAATCTCCCATGAATTGTGTATTTGGCATCTCCTTTGCAGAAGTAGCACCTTTCAATGGAGCATGTTGGGCAGGGGGAATACAGGTATGTGTGCAAGAATCTGGACTCTGAAATGCTTACGGCACTCTAAGGAAGATATTTGTCCTTTTAAAGAAGGCTTTTTCAATTTTTATGTTCTTCAGGTCCCATGGGGTCAACCTTACCCCCGATATGAAAAGATGGGAACTCTCTTGCAAGAGATCACCACCTTCTAAGGGCAATGGAGCTAAGTGACATGCAAAGAGTCCTTCTGCCACTCAACTTATTCCCCTCCAAAAGCATATCCATTCCCCAAAATTTTAAGACACAAAATAGGATCGTAAAATAGCACTTACTGAGTGTATATAGGACATAGTACTAATTGCTTTACACGATCTCTTTTGATCCCCTCAGTAACATGGGGGCTTCCCTGGTGGCTCAGTTGGCAAAGAATCTGCCTGCAGTGCAGGAGACCCAGGTTTGATTCCTGGGTCAAGAAGATCCCTGAAGGAGGAAATGGCAACCCACTCCAGCATTCTTGCCTGGAGAATCCCACAGACAGAGGACCCTGGGGAGCTACAACCCATGGGATTGCAAGAGATGGACACAACTTAGCAACTAAACCATGAGATAGGTATGTTTTTTTAATTGTTTAAGGGAAGCAATTTACAGATACAAATGTAGTATCACTAAACAGCATGTATTCAGAAAGAAAAGAAAACATTTCACCTAGAAAAATAGGGATAGTGTTAGAAAGTAACATTTAAATACCATTTTATTTCTGAATATAAAAATGATATATGACTCCTGTATAACACATGGAAGTACATAAAACTAAAAAGGAAATGTGCATTTCATTCATTTTTTTCTACACTGATACAATCATACAGTGACATTATTTTGTAAAGATTTTTCAATTAATAACATCACAAAGATTGCCTCCATAATGAAACATTCTTCAAGCATAATTTTTAATGCATATTTAGTGTTCTATCCTGTTGGTGAAAGATTTATTTACTTTTTAAAAAATCCGCTTATTAATCAAATCTCTTTCATAATATTGTAAAATAGTGAATGGTAAAAATTCTTAAAGAAAAATCCTCCTGTAACTCTCTCATTGTGGAGAAGGTAACACAGCTTAGTCCAAGTATAGCCAACTTAGCCCAAGTAATGCTATGGTTTTTGGTAGTTTAGTTACTAAGTCGTGTCCGACTCTTGAAACCCCGTGGACTGTAGCCCGCCAGGCTCCTCTGTCCATGGGATTTTCCAGGCAAGAATACTGGAGTGGATAACCATTTCCTTCTCCAGGGGATCTTCCCGACCCAGGAATTGAACCCAGGTCTCCAGCATTGCAGGAAGATTCTTTACCAACTGAGCTATGAGGGAAGACAAGTAATGCTATAGTTACCATTAAAATCAGTGCTTTACAAAAGTCAAGGCTGTGAAACTTGTGAACATAACAGAAAAGAAGCAGACTCGTGGATGCAGTAGGAAGAGGACAGGGGGCAATACAGAGGTGGGGTAAAAGGGTTATAATGGGATTACATGAAATCATATGTGTAAAATTTTTGAAAACTGTAAAGCACTCTAAAATTTAAAGAATCTTTCATTCAATAAGAAGAGAAACCGTGTTTTAAAAAAAGCAGCAAGATATCACATAAAAATGAACATATAAAATACAAACAGACACAGACACCAGACAACTGGAATGATCAGAAAGAGATTATAAAACAACTGTGTTTACTATGATTAAACAATTAAAAAGGAAATTGGACAAGTTTCTAAGTACAAAGTCAAACAGAATGTCCATTGAGGCTCCCAGGCCAGCCTCCAGTACCCACGGCGCATTAACCCAGAGCCTCCTTGCAGGAGAGAAGGCCCCTCCAGTCCACTGTGGGGTCCTCTGATTCACTGATCCAACTGGAGTGCATTCAAAGTCACCAGATCTTTGAATAACCTCACAGAGATTCTTCTGTTCTATGACACTGTCTACAGCCCCTTACTGGGAGCACCATCCCTTCACAGGCTCCCCTGAGCTGCACTCAATCTCTGACTCAGTTAGTAGCTTACTGATGATGATGGAAATCATCATCATCTAGAAATTCAGAAAAATGAATTTCTAGAATAGCCTCTGCAGATCCTGCCAGTTAGTGATCACACACACAGGCTACAAAACATTAGAAAGCCAAACTAAGGCTATTGAAAGGTAGAGGAAAAGCAAACATACTTCTCGCCCTTATTTCTCAGGGAAAAATCCAACACTAGACAAAGAGAGCATGGTAGTGAAAAGTACACTGAAATAGCTAAATGGAAGTAAATACCAACATTTATACAGGGAAACATAAAATGAGGTGCAATGGCAGGTGAGAAGATGCTGGGCATCACTGATCATCAGGGATAAGCAGATCAAAACCACAGTGAGGGATCACCTCACACCTGCCAGAATGGCTGTCCTCAAAAAAGGTAAGATTTAACAAGTGTTGGTGAGGAGAGGGTGAAAAGGGAATCCTATTACATTGTTGGCTGGAATGTAAATTGTTGCAGGTACTATAGAAAATATGGAGCATCCACAAGAAATGAAAACATCCAGCATTTTACTTCTATTTATCTGAAGAAAACAAAAACATTAATTCAAAAAGATCTATGTACTTCAATGTTTATAGCAGCATTATTTACGATTGCCAAGATAAGGAAGCAACTTAACGGATGAATGGATAAAAAATATGAGACACACACACACACACACACACACACACACAATGGATTAATTAGCTGCAAGAAAAAGAATGAAATCTTGCCATTTATAATAATATGTTTGCTGGAGGGTATTATGCCTAGTGAATAAATCAGACAGAAAAAGACAAATACTATATTTTTCACTTATACATGGAATCTAAAAAAAAAAAAATCTAACAACAGGAACAGACTCGCAGAGAACAAACTAGTAGTTACTAGAAGGGAGAGGGTATGGGGTGAAGGTGATTAAGAGGTACAAATTACTAGTTATAAAATAAATTACAGCAATATAATGTACCACACACATAATATCAATATTTTATAACAACTTTGTATGGTGTATAGTCTATTAAAATATAAAATCACTATGTTATACACCTGAAACTAGTATGATACTGTAAGGCAACTATACTATTTAAAAAAAAACCTGCAGTGATATGGGTAAATTAATGGTAAAAGTAAAGATAAACAAAGGTAAGTTTTAAGTAATGAATTGGTTCAAAGTATAAAAATGTATGCAAAAAGATACATATCTGGGAGGATAAAGATTCTTATAGATAAATGGTTAGTGAATCAGGAGATAAGTAAAATAATACACGTTTCTTTGCAAGATTTAATGATCATGTAAACCTATAGGTCAGAACTCTATGGAATGTTCCATCATTTTAATAACTACTGAAAATTTTGACAGTCACTTAGATAATAACAACTAGGGATGGAGAATAACATCTCTGCAAAAAGACTAAAGAAACCCGATTATTTATGGTTTCATTGTTCATTAAAGTTATTAGTTAACTAGAAAAAGCAATTGAGTTCAACATCCTCCAAGAGGAAAGCAAAATATGGCCTCAGCTGCAATGTGATGATTTTAAATTTATCCTAAACAAGAATGTCCATGAATGAGAGATTGACACACTGAATTGTTGAAGTGGAGAATGCTGTAGAATTTTCTTCTTTGTAAGTTTTCCAAATTGTAATAAAAGTTCACAGGCTTAGCAGACTAGTAACCAATGACCTACCCACCCAGAAGCAGGAAAAAAAATCACAGGAGCATAAGCAAGGTCATACCGGATTAGAATTTCAGTCCATTCAGTGTAGACTTTGCTGCCAAAGGTCCCACAGGAAACCCTATGAGAACATGGCTTTCCTCCATGATGTCACCCTTTATCCAGCTATCTAAAAAAGAACTTATGTCATTCTCATCATCTCCCCAGAATCTTTCATAAATGTACCACTTCCTGAGATGAATTGTATAGCATGTTATCATTTAAGTAAGGAAGTCATCCTCTTAATTTTCTTAAATTTACCTCCATGAGATATCAACAAGTACTTCCCTCTCCCTAGTTCTAGGGACTTTGGCAGCATTTAGTGGACTTTTCAGGTGGTGCAGTGATTAAGAATCCACCTACCAGGCAGGGGGTTTCCATGGTGGCTCAGACAGTAAAGGATCTGCCTGCCATGCAGAAGACCTGGGTTTGATCCCTGGGTTTGAAAGATGCCCTGGAAGAGGGCATGGCAATCCACTCCAGTATTCTTGCCTGAGAATCCCCATAGACAGAGGAGTCTGGCAGGCTACAGTTCATGGGGTTGCAAAAAAATTGGACACAACTTAGCAACTCAAACAGTAACATACCTCTTTAGTGACACTGTTCATTAATATAAGATTCAAGTCAATCTGCCTCTAGGTATTCACCTTTCTAAAAGAAATATTTTTTTCAAGTCTCTGTTCAAAGACTTTTTCTCTGTCTCTATTCAGTCTCCTTTATCATTTTCTTTTCCCTAGTCTGAATCTTCTAAATTAAGATGAGTTTATTCCTTTATCTTCTATGGGGCAAATTACAGAACAGTGGATCTGAAAAGAAAAATTGCAATGGTCTCTGAACTCCTCTGGTTCTTTTCCTGTTTAGTATTTTCTAGTGCTTTCTGCACCTGAAGGAAATCTAAGTTGTGTTCCTCTCATCTAGTTTACTTCCTAGAAATAAATAAAACATAAAGGAAGTCTTTAAAAAAAGGAATCTCAGTGACTTACACATCTTATTGTCCCCAGAGCCCACCTATATACATATAATCTCCTAAAAATATTACTTGCCTTTATTGAAGGATTCTGTGTGCCAGAAACTTGGCTGAAAAGTTTATATTCATCATCTATTTAATCCTCTTAACAACCTTATGGGATATTTTTAAGAGGAGCTGACATTTTTTATTGAGCCCTTTATATGCAGCAGGTCCTCTTTTAAGATTTTTATATATTCTATCTCACTTAATCATTTTTTAAAATTTGTGAAATAGGCAGTTTCACTGGCCCCATCTTAAAGATGAGGACACTGAAACTTGGACAGTAAGGTCACACATTTAATAATGAAGAAACCAGGATTTTACTCTGAGCACATGCTATTATCCACTACAGTACACTGTCTCATTGATCAAATGATGAATAAATAAATGAATAAATAAGCAATGAGTGAATGAGTAATAACCAGAACTAATAGAATAATTTTAAGCCATAGAGAATCTGTGAGCATTGTAATGTGTGGAAATTGGATTATACCATCAGGGCCGATTACACTATCATTCAAGCTCTTTTCAGTTCTAGAAATTCTGTGAAATTAACAGCCTCAAGTCAACTTGAGAGCATTTGCTACTTTTAAGACTTAGGAGACCTAATCAAATGCCTTTTTTTCCAACCCTGACAATGATCAAAATGCTCTATAAATATTAGTGACTGTGCTTTGTCAGTCTTTGTCTTTCTGACAAAAAGAAATACTGGTCCTAATCAAGCAATAGAGTATTGAAAGCCTCAGCAAAGTACTGCTTATTTTTTAGTTCAGCTTGTGTACTCCTACTATAAAGAACTTGAAAACACAACAGAAATCAGAGGGAAGTATGTGTGGAGAGAAATAAATATTTAAGAAAAATATTGGAGTCATTACCAGATTAACACCTAATGGCATTTCTTTTACTCACATTTATTAATTAGCTCCCTAAAGGTACATTTCAAATATACAAAAGTAATATTATCACCCAGGTCCATTTGAAAATAAAAAAGTCAATTTCATCCTGAGATGATAGAAAGAAGCCAACGTCAAGTAAAAGAGAATGTTAGTTTCAGTTGTCAGGCACAGCCAGCTTTCCTAATCCCAGCTATTGCTGTTGTTTGGTCACTAAGTCATGTCTGACTCTTTGCGACTTCATGGACTGTAGCCCACCAGCCTCCTTTGTCCATGGGATTTCCAAGGCAAGAATACTGGAGTGGATTGCCATTTCCTCCTCCAGGGTATCTTGCTGATCCAGGGATCAAAACTGTGCCACTTGCATCTCCTACACTGGCAGGCAGATTCTTTACTACTGAGCCACCTGGGAAGCCCCTGTCTCCAGGGAACTTTAAAAGAAGGGTCAGGATCAAAACAGCATGGTTACATGAACAGGGATGCATCTCTAGAGTGTCCTGTCTGAACCATCCACTGTGCTGGGCACCTGAGGCACATCAGTGACAAAGAGACACAGTCCCTTGTCTCAGGAAGTTTATAGTCTTGGTGGAAAATGATACTTAAGAGTGGTCTGAATCGAGGGTTTATGGACAGAACTATATTTCAGTTCAATCAGCTTATTTGTAATCCTGTATATTTCATGTATTTAAAAACATTACCCTCAGATGTGGTCCCAGGGGCTTCTGTAGACTGCAAAAGATGTTCATAACACCAACTCTGAATTCATAACTCTGCAACGGGTAACAGTTAAGGCATCCTTAAAGAACTTACTCCTTGTCCATAGTAACAAATACATTCCCACAATCAAATTCTGGAATCTGTATATATTTGAAAAGGGTCTTCAGGTAACATTAGCCCAAAGGCATCGCTGAAAGACACTACAGTCCAAGGTTAGATGCCATCTCTACCAAATGGTCAAGAGCATCTGGGCACTGGGGCTAACCTACAACAGGAAGGCAGCTGGAGTACAGAGAGCTATTGACCTGTGCCCACTGGCAGCTCCCTCAGCTGCATTCCTGCCTCTTACCCCAGTTTCTGTTCCTTCTCATGACAATTATGTAGAAACAGTGAGGACTAATCTACTATACCATAGAAGCAGCTCATTACTCCTCCAAATTGGTAAAAATGAAGGCCGACAGTATAACATAATTTTAGAGATGGAAGGGACTTTCAAAATCATATGGTCTTACTTCATTTCACAGATGAGAAAACTGAAGGTTAATAAAATTACGTAACTTGCCCAAGGTCACAGAGCTTATTAGGGGTGAAACAGGACCTAGATCTAGGATTCCTAATATCCAGGGAAATATTCTTACCACTCTTCCCTTAGTTCTTTAACATGGAAAGGTCACAAATACCTGTATAGATACTGTTAGTATGAATGCATTTTAACTTTGGATATGCCAAGGGGGACAATATAAGGTAGGAAGGGGAAAACAGGGTGAACGTAATAATTCATGAGAAAACAGAAGCCCAAGTCAACAAACCAGTTTTCAAATGGCATGGGCACACCACAAATATACCACCATTTTTATCTGACTATATCAAAAATCAATTTTTAATTAAATTATTAAATGCTTCCTAAAACCAATTTTATCCCAAAGAGCATCCTATTAATGGGCCAGATACCTGTGCATAACTTTCTCAATATGAATTTTATTCCTGCAGCTCAATTTTGATTCTATCATTTCTATTTTCATCTTCAAGACAAATGTGGTTTTGTCATTCTTCCAGTCTCTCCTGGATCTTCTCCAAGAATTACTGAACTATGACACCAGCAGAATCTGAACATATCCCAAAACGGCAGACAAGAGCAAAATGATATCTGTGGCTTCTATAAATTGCTGCTGCCCCCTCTGTCCTTTAAAAAAATGAATAAAGATGAATTGTATTATATATTTCCTCCAGACAACTTTTCAAAGCTGAAGAAATTTTGATTTATGATACTCTTCTGAACACCAGCCTTCAGAGCCTCCTACTCACTCACATTTATAACTTATTGGAGCAACACCAAATTCTCTATAAAAGTTCTATTTACCCCTCTCCTGCCCTGTATAGAACCTAGGGATGGATGTGTGAATTGCACCGAAGTGATGTATGACATCACTGTTCACCTGCCAAGCGCAATAAAGGTAAGTAATGCACTTGGAAATCCAAGGTGATTTCCTCAACACTGCACAGTTATCAGGTCCCCCTCCATTAAACAAAATGCTCAAGAAAAACACTTGTAGACACTGAGCACCTTATGCTCAACAGCCATATATTTTGGTAGCAGAGATAAAAGTAACAAAAACAAACATCTTCTGGATATCTTCCCCAAATATCCTGTTATTTCTGAAGTTACGTTTGTGAAGTGTTGTATACCATAAAGCCCTTCACAGATTTTAAAGATCTTAGTTGTTATTGTTATTAGGGTAGCTTAAAAGTCACTTTAAAGTGAGCATACATGACAGCACATGACATACCTGACCCTCTCCTTACACTTGGTAAACACCCTTGAGAAAATCTCACTCTGAGTCTTTCCAGTCAGCCACATCTCTTCTGCTGTCCAAATGTTCTAGAACATACCATGTACACAGATCCATAAACTACTTTCTTATCTAGCATCCTGTCTAGTGCCCAGTACAATATCTGGGGTCTACATATTTTATTAAGTGGGAGAAGAAATTCTGGAAAAGAAGGGTTAGGGAGCCCTTTGAGAGGTCTACATTTATTTGAGACTAAAAAAAACGAAGAAGATTCAATCACCTCCTCTAGGAACAGATTTTCAAAGCCTTTACTCCCTCACACAGGTAGAATTGACTTTTCCTTTCTGTGTGACACCAGAAACTCTCTATTCACTTCTGATACAGCACAAATTATATCTCAAATTTCTATCTACATTTGTCTCCTCCTAATACAGATTCAAAAAACTGAGATCACAGCATCCGGCCCAATCACTTCATGGCTAATAAATGGAGAAAAATATGGAAAAAGTTACAGGTTTTATTTTCTTGGGCTCCAAAACCACTGTGGATTGTGACTGCAGCCATGAAATTAAAAGACACTTGCTCCTTGGAAGTAAAGCTATGACCAACCTAGATAGCATATTAAAAAGCAAAGACATCACTTTGTCAGCAAAGGTCCGTATAGTCAAAGCTATGGTTTTTCCAGTAGTCATGGACAGATGTGAGAGTTGGATCATAAAGAAGGCTGAGCGCCAAAGAATTAATGCTTTCAAATTGTGATGTTGGAGAAGACTCTCTTGAGAGTTCCTTGGACAGCAAGGAGATCATCCCAGTCAATCCTAAAAGAGATCAATCCTCAATATTCACTGGAAGGGCTAATGCTGAAACAAGCTCCAGTACATTGGCCACCTGATGGGAAGAGCTGAGTCACTGGAAAAGACTCTGATGGTGGGAAAGATTAAGGACAGGAGGAGAAGGAGGCAATAGAGGACAAGATAGTTGGATGGCATCACCGACTCAATGGACTTGAGTTTGAGCAAACTTTGGGAGACAGTGAAGGACAGGGGGTCACAAAGAGTTGGACATGACTGAGCAACTGAACTGAAATGACTGAATACACAGATAAAAACTATACTGGCTTCATGTCCATGTCCCACATTCAGCACTGTGCTTAGTATACAGTGCACAGTATACACTCAATAACGCTTGCTGGATAAATGAATTTTCAAAAGCTGGGAAAGGGGAGGATAAAGAAAGAGAAGAAAGGAGACACAGGTGAGTAATGAAGTGAAGCAAGAAGACGATTAATAGAAGAAATGTGAGGTGAAACTTGGAAAGAAAAAAATGATGGTCTCACGCAGCCTTACCTATAAACTTTGTGTCAACTGACTTTTGTGAAAAGAATTTAATGGATCAGAGCTACAGATGCAGATGAGTAGACGGACAGAAAAGGTTAGGCTCCCCCGAATTTCTAGGTCACTGTTGTTTTAATCAGGGTGGTCTGAAACCAATGGCTCCCCTCCCCCTCCCCCACTGGACTCGGATGCACATGCCCCCAAACTGCAGTCCTCCTCATAATTGACCCCTTATTCAAACTTACTCAGTGTACAACTGCTGTGCTCCCCTACATTTCCCTTTGAAGCTACAATGAAGAGTGTGGTGCTGGAGAGCACAGACGTTACCACCTAAAGAGACAGATGGGCATTAATGAGATAGCCACCCAAGTGAGTGTGTCACTGTGTTTAGGGCTATGAAGGAAGATGTGGTTCTAGAAGAAAACAAAGCAAGAACTGGGTCCAGTGCAGCAAAGCAAGGCTTCCACGGAGAAATGACACTGAGGCTGGGACAGGCATTAACCACATGCTTGTGAAAGAATATTCCAGGCAAGGGGTACCAGGATCACTGTGCACAGACCCCCCCAAGAAGGAAGGAAATATGAAAGAATATGATTTTAGGAAGGCCTTCCTCTTGCATTTGCACTGTTAAATTTCAACAAATGACAAAACAAAATTTTGAGGGGACACCTCCAAAATGAATAAGAGATGAGTGGGTTTCACAGACCTTTCAAAGGATAGGCAGCAATATCATCCAAGGCTGGGTCTAGCCTAGTGGCTGCTCCTATGAAGTTTTGGGGTTTTTGTTTATGAGACTTTGGAGGGTTTTTGTTTTTTGGTTTTTACAAAAATGGAAACATATTCTACAGCTGTTTTGAACCTGATTTTAAAAATTTAATGTTATGTGTTGAACATCTTTCCATGTCAAAAAAAATATGGATTTTCAACATTACTTTTAAGTGTTAACAATTACCCCATCAGTGTTATCCTAATAATATCCTAGGATAATATTCTAATATTCAAAATCATCCTAACACAAATTCTTCAAACCAGATCTCAATTTTTGAACATGCATATTGTTTTCAATTTTAAAAACGAAAAACAACAATGTAAAGGCATTACTGTGGGTGAAACTTTGCACCTATCTAACCATTTCACATTAATGGTGCTGGAATCAAGTGCAAGATCTGGAGTCAAGCAGATCTCGTTCCAATTCTAGTTACACCACTTATACCACTTGGGTAACTCAATACACCTCAGTTTCCTCATCTATAAAATGGGTATAGTCACAGTATATCCTGTTAGATTGTTGGGAGGTTTAGATGAGATCATCCAAGTCAAGTACATAGCAAGATATCTGCAATACGGGAAGCACTTAATAAGTAATACCTATTATTTCTATTGGAAAAGTTCTATGCTTAAGATGAAAAATATTGACAAATCATCCTCTGAAGAATCATGTGAATTAGTTTTCTATCTGCCATGTGTGAGAACAGCTCTAGGAAATAAATTGTTTATGTAGCAGAGTTTCACTACTCCATCCCTGCTCCAGAGAATTTCATTACAGGGTAGACCTAGCTTAAAAGCAGTAGCAGAAGTTGTCAGTGCTCTGTCATATCTCCTTGGATCCTTTTACCAAGTTCATGCAACCAGCTACTTCTGTGCTTTTCAATTCCAGTAGGCAGCTCTGAATTTTTGCTGGGCTTCCTTCAGGTTGCTGAAATCTGCTTTGCTTTGTATGTAAGAAAAGCTGGAAGCCCCTGGGGATTCACTCCCCTCCCCCCTAGAGACAGCTCTAAACCAAAGACTTGCTCCCGCAGCCTTTCTCTCACCTGGAGACAATGCTGAGGTGTGACCCCCACTGTCTTCAAAATCCCCCAGGACACTGGACCAGTCATTCTCTGTGGCCCTTGTTTGAGTGGCCATCTTTCTTTCCCTGATACATTCCCCATGCCTTTAGTCAGTCTTTTTCTGGGAGCCTATTCTAATAAATCGGGCTTCCCAGGTTGCACTAGAGGTTAAGAACCTGCCTGGCAACGCAGGAGATGTAAGAGATGCAAGGTCAATCTCCGGGTCATGAAGATTCCTTGCAAGAAGGCATGGCAACCCACTCAGTATTCTTGCCTGGAAAATTCCAAGGAGCCTGGCAGGCTACAGTCCATGGGGTCTCAAAGAGTCAGACACGACTGAAGTGACTTAGCACACAAACAGCCTAGTAAACCACATTCACAGAAATCTCTGTTACAGTTTTCCTCTGAGAAACAGGTCAACTTTTTCCCCTTGGTTGTAAGAGTTTCAATGTAAATTTTGACATTTTTTTCTAACAGAAAACAAGACATACTTCCTTTCTTGGAAATTTGCATACTATAATGTGTCAATTTTTACCAGCTGAAGGAAAACTGGAGAGGAGAATGGAAGAAGCAATACCATTTGTATTGGGAAAGAGTGTCCATGGGATGAGTGCTGGGGCTTCCTGGGACTCTAGGCCAGGTCTGCTGATATGTAGCTGGGTGATCCTGAGCAAGCCACTGATCGGTCAAGGCCTAAGATCTACTGATATTCACTAGGACTGAGAATATCTACTGGAAACGCACAGGTCTTGTTTGTGTCTAGGAAAATACTGCTACTGAAAAGGCACACGTCAGGATGGAGTTCATATACACCTTCTTTTGAAATTGATTGCTTTTTTATTTCAGCTGTGTTGCTCTTAGTTGTGGCAAACAGGATCTTCATTGCATCATGTGGCGCAGAGACTCTCTAGTTGCCCCACAGGCTAAGCAGCCCTAGGGATCAAACCTGAGTCCCCTGCTTTGCAAGGCGAATTCTGAACCACTGGACCACCAGGGAAATCCCCACATATACCTTGAATAATCCTTAACTTTTCACATTCCTTTGAAGATACCCACATTTCTATCACATGCTTCCTCACTCCAAGCTCATTCTTCTTGTCTCCACCTCTTAAGGAGGCCCCCTGTGATGAGCAGCAGATTTAACCCTGCTGCTCCAGAAGATCCATCATTCGTGCTCCACCTCCTCTGAATTCCTGACTCTTTCCCTCAATATATGCAACTATGCAGCTTCGAGCTGTAATATCCTTAGCAGAGGAGGCAAAAGTGTGCTGTAGATCAAAAAGGAGAAAAACCAAATCTGTATCACTCATCCTCTTGTTGGCACTGTCTAGGTAGGCAGGGCCCTCTGCATTCAGAGAACCCAGACAGAGTCCTGAGACCGTGGAGTCGCATCCTCTCCCTATGCACAGAGGAAGCCCCAGTGTATTCATGAGGAACCTGGGCCAGCTCCAAGTTTCCCCTTGTAAGACAGCAACTTCCAGAGTTCTCATGGTGAACCAGCCTCCAATTACCTAACAAAACTGGGAGAGCCGGCAACTTCGGGCTGGGAGCAAGGACTTCAAAAGAAATGAAACCTATTTCTATTGAAGAGAAGACTTAAACCATAAGACAACATACCATATAAACCCACAAGACAGGAAAAAAGCCAGGGGGGAGGTGGTTAAAGTATAGTGATATCAAAAGGTGGTAGTGACGTTGATCAATTCTTTGACACTTCTGGTAGGAGTGTGAGTTGTAACAACTGCTTTGGAAAGC
The DNA here is from genome assembly GCA_007570785.1 of Antilocapra americana. NCBI lineage: Eukaryota > Metazoa > Chordata > Mammalia > Artiodactyla > Antilocapridae > Antilocapra > Antilocapra americana. Next base: position 7,047,950 of record ML661900.1, on the reverse strand, counting down.
ACTATGCCATGACCTGCTAAGGTGAATACGTGCATATTACCTGACAGTGCTCTTGGAAAAATTACAGAGAAGCCCTTGCATGCAGGCATAAATTCAGAGCATCTTTGTTCATAAACAGGAAAAATGTTTACTGCTCCAAGTGCTCACTGACAAGGATATGGATAAACAAATTATTAAATAAGAAAATTCACAGAAACATCTAAAGTGTCTTTGGAAGAGCGGACAGGGTGTCCGGTTCTGCCCCATTTATGCTTCTACCTGGGAACAAACACTGGTTTTGTGTGTTTTCTTTTGCTGGTATTTTAAAGAAATAGGAAGAAGAAAGAAAAACTTCTTCCTTCCCCTTCCTTGCTCTCACTGCCTCCTCTTCAGTCACGATACCCCCACACCCACCTTTCCTGTTGTTTTGTTTTGCTGTGAGTCCACATTCCTGTCTGTTTAAACCTGTGTGTAGTAGTCTCACTGTGCTAAAAAAAAAATTAATAAACTATATCAAAGGAAACTTCAGAAATGCATATTTAAACATAAAGCTGAATGAAAATAACAAATCATGTAAGATTATAATCTGTGTTATCATTTTTGTGAAGGAAAACTAAACAGTGTAGTATTGAGGAATACCTACACAGGTGATTTTAAACTAAAAAAAGAAATACCAAAAAATCTAAAATAATCATTATCTCTAGATGGGAGGTGGGTGGGGTGCAGAGGCTAAGAGTACCACATAAATAGAAAAACTCTATCTGTGTTGTTCTAGGGATTATACAGGAGCCGAGTTCATGGTGTTTACTTTTTTATGCATTATAATCATGTATATTTCATACTGCTGCTTTGTAAGTACCAAGTATTACCTAATAAAGAAAAAAACTTTAAATAAATGGGAAAGTAACTCAAAAATGGAAAAAACCAGAGCAAACTTGCAAAATGGACTCCCAAATAAACTGTAGGCATTAGTAGGCATTCATCATGTGTTACTCTCTAAAGTAATCTCTACGAGTTGATCTCTATGGAGTAGTCCATACTGTACTTTTTCTTCTGTATTTAGACACAGAATAATAAATTTTTATGCTACCAAAAATACTGGTGCCTCAGAGGGTAAAGCGTCTGCCTGCAATGCAGGAGACCCGGGTTCAATCCCTGAGTTGGGACGATCCCCTGGAGAAGGAAATGGCAACCCACTCCAGCATTCTTGCCTGGAGAATCCCATGGACAGAGGAGCCTGGTAGGCTATAGTCCACGGGATTGCAAAGAGTCGGACACCACTGAGTGACTTCACTTTTACACTAAAGCCACTGTGGACAGTAACTGTGGTCATGAAATTAAAAGACACCTGCTCCTTGGAAGGAAAGCTATGATAAACCTACACAGCATATTTAAAAGCAGAGACATCACTTTGCCAACAAATGTTCACATAGTCAAAGCAATGGTTTTTCTAGTAGTCATGTACAGATGTGAGAGATGGACCATAAAGAAGGCTGAGTGCCAAAGAATTGATCCTTTTGAATCATGGTGCTGGAGCAGACTCTAGAGAGTCTCTTGGACAGCAAGGAGATCATACCAGTCAATCCTAAAAGAAATCAACCCTGAATATTCACTGAAAGGATTGATGCTGAAGCTGAAGCTCCAATACTTTAGCCACATGATATGAAAAGCCAACTCACTGGAAAAGACTTTGATGATAGGAAAGATCGAGCACAGGAGGAAAAGGGGGTAACAGAGTATGAGATGATTGGATGGAATCACTGACTCAATGGACATGAATGTGAACAACCTCTGGGAGATGGTGAAGGACAGAGAAGCTTGGCGTGCTGCAGTCCATGGGGTCGTAAAGAGTCAGACATGACTCAGCAACTGAACAATAACAAGCCAAATTCACATATTTCCTGGAAGATTAAATGAGATCTTAAATATAAACAAGGGCTTCCCTGATAGCTCAGTTGGTAAAGGTCCGCTTGCAATGCAGGAGATCCCAATTCGATTCCTGGGTCGGAAAGATCCGCTGGAGAAGGGATAGGCTACCCACTCCAGTATTCCTGGACATCTCTCATGGCTCAGCTCTTAAATATAATCTAAATCGACTTTCCTTATGGCTCAGCTCTTAAATATAAATATAAATTGGTAAACTGAGAAATGCTTCACAGCTGTACATGGCACTGAGATGAGTATGGCATTGAGATCATCTTCCCTAATGTACATCATAAGACTGTTTGAAGACAAAAGACAAAAACCAAAGAGGAAAACTCTCAAGAATGTTAAGAAGAAAAATAACAATAGTCTAAGAAAAAAAATTTTAATAACTAAATCCATAACAACTGGTAAATGAGTTGGAGACTTTATTTTTTCTCATGTTAATATCCCCTTGATATTTCTAGAAAGGTGGTAGATTAATGAAAAGAACCAAAAAAAGGCAAAGTATGGTTTATGCAATTTATATTAGGTACTGAGACAATGTGAGAACAAATATTAGTATATATCCCTAAGGCTTTATCATTTCATGTCTCTGAAAGCACATACATACCAGCCTATATGAACTTTTAAAAAGTAAAGTTCTGAGAATAAATTAAATAGTAATGCAATTTGGAAATTTATAGTTCTATAATTGCTATTATTAAGTATGTGCTGTGCTCAGTTGTGTCTGACTCTTTGTGACCCCATGGAATGCAGCCTGCCAGGCTTCTCTGTCCATGGGGATTCTCTAGGCAAGAATACTGGAGTGGGTTGCCATGCCCTCCTCCAGGGGATCTTCCAAAACCAGGGATCAAACCCAGGTCTCCTGCATTGTAGGCAGATTCTTTACCAACTGAGCTGCCAAGGAAGCCCAAAAATACTGAAGTAGGTAGCCTATCCCTTTTCCAGGGGATCTTCCAGACCCATATATGAAGCACATATACAATTTCTTTAGGTATTTGACTACTTCTAAAATGAAGAGTTAAAAATTAAATTATAAAAATACATTTTGAAATATTTTCTGAAAAGTTTACTTGATGCAAACAAAATTATAAATAACAACCAGTTAAATAATTTTGAGACATATTTGTCTATATAATAGTAACTTCTTGTTGTTTAATCATTACATTGTGTCTGACTTTTTTGTGACCCCATGGACTGCAGCCCACCAGGCTCCTCTGTTCATGGGATTCTCCAGGCAAGAATACTGGAGTGCATTGCCATTTCCTTCTCCAGAGGATTTTCCCAACCCAGGGATCAAATCCAAGTCTCCTACACTGCAGGTGGGCTCTTTACGACTGAGCCACCTGGGAAGCCCCATAATGGTAACTTAGGTAATTATTTTCTTTTCCCAATGAACTGAATTATTTTACAAGATTCACCAGTTAAGCAGTTTGACAAAGCTTCTATCTCACTGTTTCTAATGGCAGCTCTACATTATGACAACATCTTGACTGGTGCCAGCAGAATGGTTTGTTCTGAGCTTACCCCAAGCTCATTTCTCATTGGCAAAACAACTGAAATAGTCCTATCTGATACCTTCTTTAGAAAGATGAGCAAATGGTCACAAAGTTATGATGGAGCAGCAGAAGCATGAACAAGTTTAGTGACTTCCTTAAGGTCACGTGAAGACAAAACCAAGACCAGAAAATAGATTTCCTACCAAGCAGTCTGTGTGAGCTCTATTTCCAAGATTATCTTGCCATCTTTACTAACATCCTAGAAAAAGAGAAACCTGATTACCATCAGTATGTCATTGAGTTGAATTTGCTACATTATCCCATGACCAGTGTAGGAAATGACTTTGTCTCCCTCTCCTCTGGTTTGCATGTTGGTTCACTGGGAGGAGAAAGCTTCATCTAAGCCCATCTCCCTTCTCAGCAGTGGCGGAAGATAGATAACTTCTCCTATTCCATCTGTGAGGGGTGGTGAGACAGGCCTGCTGTTAGCAGCCTGAAGCTGCTTAGCAAACTTATTAGCATCTCTTCTTCAACCTAGTTTTAAGTATCTGACATTCTAAGCAATAAATCCCAGTGTGTGGGCTCTAGGATTTAAATTAAATGTGAGAAAAAGAGACCTCCTAAGGCCTCAAGCATAATCCGTGTTCTCCCACTCTGTTTACCAGAGGTACTGCATTTCCAGACAAGTGAGCTGCGTGACCAGCTGTTAATAACCTAAGGTAGACGTCAATCATTCTCCAATGTCAAGGTCATCTGAGCTCCTTTAATTCAGCACCCCTTCTCCCACTTACAAGCATAAGTTATCAATTGCCCATTTCTCTTAGACATTAAAGAAAATCAACAACTGGGCAACATGATGAGAACTGAGCCTACTCTTATGGGAGAGACTATGTGTCCTGCTGATTCACCAACAGGCAAAGCTCTAAATGCAGCTGAATGGAAGTATTTTCTTCTCTAAATGCAGCTGAACCAGACAGAATGGGAGTAACAACTGAAAGAAGTCCTTGATGCAGAGAACAGGAGGTACATCAAGTAAAAGCCGAGTGGTCTGCAAATGAAGACCTAGCTTCTATACAGTCCTACACACTTGTCTGATGTCCCTCACTGCAGTTCCTTCCAGGTTCACCCATCTGACTCTTCCCCAGGAACGAGCTCTCTCTCCTCTTACAATAGATTCTGCCGGTGTCGCAAAAAGATCCCTTTCCTAGGTCTGGGCTCTGGTTGCTGGATGCTAATGAAGCTGTCTGGGAGGAAACAGAGCACTCTCTATAGCTCACAGCCAGAGGTGGATGTGGTATTTCTGGCCACAACAAACTCCAAGGTTCATTTCTATTATCTGAAGCTATATTTCATCTGAACCCACAGATTTGCTTGGCTTCCTCTCCCCTATTCTGCTTCCCCCACCTCCTTATATGCTTCATGTGCAAGGTCTGCCTCATTAATATCATTTGTACAAGAATCCCCTTCTCAGGTTCTGCTTTTAGAAGACCTAATCTTAAGATGCTTTTCAAGCCAACTTCTGAATATCAACTCTCAGGCCACTAGGACTCTTGTTTTGCAATCAATTTTCTTCTTAGCCGAAGGCAAAAATGTTTCTCCTGCTCTTCTCTTTGCTCAGAACACATTTTAACTTTCCTCCCTTTATCTCTTCCACAAGCTCTGTTTCCTTGTGCAGTGCTGTGCTTAGTCTCTCAGTTGCATCCAGCTGTTTGCGACCCCATGGACTGCAGCCCACAAGGCCCCACTGTCCATGGGATTCTCCAGGCAAGAAAGTGGAGAGGGTTGCCATGCCCTCCTCCAGGGGATCTTCCCAACCCAGAGAATGAACCCAGATTTCCCAAAATGTGGGCAGATTCTTTACTGTCTGAACCACCAGGGAAGCCCAAGAAAACTGGAGTGGATCACCTATCCCTTCTTCAGGGGATTTTCCCAACTCAGACATCAAACTGGGGTATCCTGCATTACAGGTAGATTCTTTACCAGCTCAGCTACCAGGGAAGCCTATTTCCTCTTGTCAGTTCAGTTCAGTTGCTCAGATGTATCCAACTCTTTGGGACCCAATGGACTGCAGCACACCAGGTTTCCCTGTCCTTCACCAGCTCCCTGAGCTTACTCAAACTCATGTCCATTGAGTCAGTGATACCATCCAACCATCTTCTCCGTCGTCCCCTTCTCCTCCTACCTTCAATCTTTCCCAGCATCAGGGTCTTTTCAAATGTGTCAGTTCTTCATATCAAGTGGCCAAGTATTGGAGTTTCAGCTTTAGCATCAGTCTGTCCAATGAATATTCAGGACTGACCTCCTTTAGGATGGACTGGTTGGATCTCCTTGCAGTCCAAGGGACTCTCAAGAGTCTTTTCCAATACTACAGTTCAAAACCATCAATTCTTCGTTGCTCAGCCTTATTTATAGTCCAACTCTCACATCCATACATGACACCTGGAAAAACCATAGTTTTTAGATGGACAACAAAACTATTACTTTGTTGGCAAAGTAATGTCTCTGCTTTTTAATATGCTGTCTAGGTTGGTCATAACTTTTCTTCCAAGGAGCAAGCACCTTTTAATTTCATGGCTGCTAGTCACCATAAGCAGTGATTTTGAAGCCCAGAAAAATAAAGTTTGTCACTGCTTCCACTGTTTCCCCATTTATTTGCCATGAAGTGATAGGTCCAGATGCCATGATCTTCATTTTCTGAATGTTGAGTTTTAAGCCAATTTTTTCACTCTCCTCTTTCACTTTTCCTCTTGTATTTCTCCTCTAATATAATTCTTCTTACTCTGTTCTTGCCTTGTTCTTCCAATGGTCCAATATACCTTTAGAGCAAATCATTAGCAATCAAAAATATAGCTCCCTTTTTCTTGACACCAGAAGGGGCTTTCTCATAACTTCATCAGCCAACAAAGGAGTAACAAATCTTTCAGTATTTTGAGATCTAAAATTACATGTTTGTCTCATTTTAACCAGCTTAACAAAACTGGGTGGTAATTTTTCATAAATAGAAATCAAATTCAGTAATAAACATGAAAGAAACACTCAGATGAAGAACAATGAGAAAAGAAAATAAGCTTACTGGCACAAAAATGTTTACAGTGACCCTAGCATTAGAAAAACTAGCTGACCAGAGTCAGGTAAATAAATGGGCATTTAAAAGGGAAAAATTTATAAAGTTACCACGTTTACAAGATCAAAGATAGTCTCTTCATGATGAGAAAGTTTTCTCACCTGATTATCAGTCATATCAGAAAGGGCTGTCATGTATAAACATTGTAAAAGTCAGGGATAAAGTTGACTTCATTGGGAAGTCAGTAACTTAAAGGAAATACCCTAGGGTTTACTTGTTTTGGAGACCAGAGCCAGAAAGGTAACCTGGTTTGTAGGGTTACTGAGTACACTGGGGCACCCTTATTCACAAGCAAACCAGGCAAGTGGGTTAGCTTTGTTGCACGTGGGCTGTACTTAACATTTCACAGAGACGTTACAGATTTCATCTAAAGTGGGGTATTCATTTTTCATTCCAATACTTTGTTTTTAATAGTTCATTTATTCCTGTGAAGGCTCCCCCCCAAGGACTTCTTTTGTTATATTTGTTTTTGCTTTGGCTTTTGAGAGAAAGCGAGACTTTCAGGAATTGGCTCAAACAGTTGTAGAGGCGTGCTAAGTTCACAATAGGCCAGAAATCTGGAAACTCAGAAGAGTTGCAGCTTGAGTCCAAAGAGAGTCTGCTGATAGGATTCCTTCTTGTTCAGGGGAGATGAATCTTTGTTCTGTTAAGGTCTTTAACTAATTGGATAACATTTTTTTAAATAATATCACCACTTATTGCTTTCTTACCATAGTAAAAAAGTGCTTACCCACATATGAAGGATAGTCTGCTTTACTCAAAGACCACTGATTTAAATATTAATCTCAGCAGAGGAAAAAAAAGAAACATCTTTTCATGGAAACATCCAGGATAATGTTTGACCAAATCTCTGGGCACTGTAGTCAATTATCATAAAATTAACCCATCACAATCATCTTGACAAATTCCCAGGGGTTTTGCATTACCTAGGTTTTCAGAAACAGACATATATTCTCTTCATGTTCCAGAACAGTTCTGACTCAATACACTTTATTTCATTTCATCATAACCAGGGAATCAAAATCCTAATGTAATGAGTTTGAATGGGCAGTATCTCTTCTTATTGGTTATATGGCTCTATCCATGACATTCTCTTCTCTAGGATCGAGGTCCTGGTCAGTGAAGCTACTTGATGATTTAGCTTAGTGGCAAAAGGCTGAGTAAATCAAACTAGTTCCTGGACAGATTTTCAGAGAGCCCCAGGTCACTGCCTCAAACTCTATGTACAAAATCTTTAAAGGAGTGGTGGATACCCACTTACTGGACACAGGCCAGGCAAAGCCATGGTCAAGACAACTGACAGAGAAGTACAGTTTTGAAATAAAGACCTAAAGATATTGTTACAAGTGAAATGAGAGAGCTACTATTTGCTGAAATGAAATATAGACGAGTGAGTTGGGAACAAGGTAACAATAGCACAGATGACTAGCTGTATGGTATAGAAGGGGAATATATGACAATAAATCTCACAAATATTGGGGGGAAACACTGTCTGCTACTAGGGTAAGCTTTTTCAAATCCTCCCTATTGTGAGCTTATGTCCCTTTGAGAACTTCAGCATCTGTAAGTTATAAGGAATCCAATCATACCAGTCATCTTTCATCAAAATATGTGACAAATATGAAAATACTTTTCATCCTTACTTGCAGTTAACACCAACTAGAATGCTTTAAAATCACTTCTCATGCTACAGCTATACCCCAGCCCTAATTAAACAGAATCTGTAGTGAGACACATATATAAATATTTAAAGACTCCCAAGATGCCATTATGAAGCCAAAGTTGAGGATCACTCCGTCTAGTCAAGGCTATGGTTTTTCCAGTGGTCATGTATGGATGTGAGAGTTGGACTACAAAGAAAGCTGAGCACTGAAGAATTGATGCTTTTGAACTGTTGTGTTGGAGAAGACTCTTGAGAGGCCCTTGGACTGCAAGGAGATCCAACCAGTCCATCCTAAAGGAGATCAGTCCTGGGTGTTCACTGGAAGGACTGATGTTGAAGCTGAAACTCCAATACTTTGGCCACCTCATGCGAAGAGCTAACTCATTGGAAAAGACCCTGATGCTAGGAAAGATTGAGGGCAGGAGAAGAAGGGGACAACAGAGGATGAGATTGTTGGATGGCATCACCGACTCAATGGACATGGGGTTGGGAGGCTCTGGGAGTTGGCGATGGAGAGGGAGGCCTGGCATGCTGTGGTTCATGGGGTCACAAAGTCAGACATGACTGAGTGACTGAACTGAACTGCATGCTTATGTTGACAAATGTAATATGCATAAATAGATAGGAAAGGTACAAAAATTGTATGGACAACAGACATGAGTTCTGGAAAGGGTTGGGCTGTAAGTATAAAAAAGAACTGTGCCAATCAAAGAAGAAAGAAAGAAAAGGAATTCAAATTGGAAAGGAAGAAGTAAAACTCACTGTTTACAGATGACATGATACTATACATAAAAATTTCTAAAGATGTCGCCAGATCTCATTAATGAATTTGGTAAAGCTGCAGGATACAAAATTAATATATAGAAATTTGTTGCATTTCTATACACTGACAAAATACCAGAAAGATAAATTAAGGAAATAATCTCATTTACCATCACAGTAAAAATAAAATATGTAGGAAGAAACCTACTTAAGGAGCCAAATGGATTTGGATGTGAGAGTTGGACTATATGGATGTGAGAGTTGGACTATAAAGAAAGCTGAACACTGAAAAATTGATGCTTTTGAACTGTGGTGTTGGAGAAGACTCTTGAGAGGCCCTTAGATTGCAAGGAGATCAAACCAGTCCACCCTGAATGAAATCAGTCCTGAATATTCATTGGAAGGACTACGTTGAAGCTGAAACTCCAGTACTTTGACCACCTGCTGTGAAGAACTGACTCACTGGAAAAGACCGTGATGCTGGGAAAGATTGAGACCAGGAGGATAAGGGGATGACAGAGGATGACATGGTTGGATGGCATCACTGACTCAAAGGACAAGAGTTTGAGCAAGCTCCAGGAGTTGGTGATGGACAGGGAAGCCTGGCATGCTGCAGTTCATGGGATCATAAAGAATCAGACATGACAGAGTAAATGAACTGAAGGAGGCAAAAGATCTATCCTCCAAGAACCATAGAACACTGCAGTAGAACACCAAGAATACCAAGGTCCTCCAAGAACACTGATGAAAAAAGTTAAAGACACAAATAGATGAAAAGATATACTATATTCTTGGATTGGAAGAATTAGTGTTGTTAAAATGATTATACTACCCAAGGCAATCTACCGATTCAAAGCAATACCTATCAAATTACCAATGGCATTTTTCCCAGAAATAGAATAAATAATTTTAACACATCATTGACCAGAGGCATAGTAATATGTTTTCTGTTACCTTTACATTATTGACCAGAGACATACGAATATGTTTGTAGAGAGTGACACAATTAACATCACCATGAGAAATTTTAGAGCTTAAAACTGATCAAGGGCTCATGATACAACATATGATTGTCATTAGCATGCATATTTTGCTCCATTAGGCCTTTGTTCCAAAGCTGTGTATAAGTGCAAATTTATTACTGTAAAATTTAACAAATGACGCATTGTAAAGCTTCTCATTTATAAAAGAGCCCACCACATTAAGATCTGCCTTGACTATCAGGTAAAATAAAAGAACACATGCTAGAGGAAATAATACCCACAAGAGTTTAAAAAAAAAAATGGTGCCGGGAAGTATATGCCAGAGGAAAACACAGTGAAACATAGTGTATTAGTAATATATGTTCTGTTTCCTTATGCAGATGTGCCTGCTATAATGTGTGTCACACTCTAATGAAATATTAAAATGCTTCAGCAAGACATGTAAAAAGTTTCAAATAAACACATTATGTGCAAAAAAAGTTATTGATATTTATTCAAAGGTGAGTGTTTTAATATTCATTCACACAACAAATTGCCAGCCACAGGCACTAGTTTATGCAAAAATCCCCCAATCCATAATCAATAATGTGTTAAAATTCATATGAAAACACAGAAGACCTCAAATAGCCAAAACAATCTAGAGAAAGGTCACAACTGGAAGAATCACACACCCTGACTTTGGATTATACTACAAAGCTACAGTAAGCAAAAAAAGACACATATACCGAGCCATAAACTAGAACACATTTGAGTCAGTCCTAGTGAGATGGATGAACCTTGAGGTTGTTATACAGAGTGAAGTCAGAAAGAGAAAAACAAATATTGTATATTAACGCATATATATGGAATCTAGAAAAATGGCACTGATGAACCTGGTTGCAGGGCAGCAAACACAGACACAGAGACACAGACATAGAGAACAGACTTGTGGACCTGGGCACAGAGGATGGACAGGGTAGGATGAATTGAGGGAGTAGCATGGGAACATATACATTATCATATGTAAAACAGGTAGCCAGTGGAAATTTGCTGTATGATGCAGGGAGCTCAAATCAGGTGCTCCATGACAACCTAGAGGGCTGGGATGGGGTGAGGGGTGGGAGGGAAGTTCAAGAGGGGACAGGACATATGTATACCTATGGCCGATTTATGTTGATATATAGCAGAGACCAATACAATATTGTGATACAATTATCCTCCAATTAAAATTAAATAACATAAAAGACAAATAGATCAATGGAACAGAATAGAGAGCTCAGAAATAAGCCCACGAACATATCGTCAATTAATCTATGACGAGAATGAAGAAAAGAGACTCTCTTCAATAAATGGTGCTGGGAAAACTGAAAAGCTGTAAGTAAAAGAATAAAATTAGGTCTTCCTTGCTGGCTCAGTGGTAAAGAATCTGCCTGCCAATACAGGAGACATGGTTTCAATCCCTGATCCTGGAAGATCCCGCGTGCTGGGGAGCAACTAAGGCTGTGTACAACTATTTAGCCTCTGCTCTAGAGCCTGGGAGCCGCAGCCACTGAGCTCACACGCTGCAGCCACTGAAGACGCATGCCCTCGGGCCCGTGCTCCAAACAAGCCACCCGGATGAGAAGTTTGTGTACTGCAACTAGAGACTAGTCCCTTCTTCCTTTCCAATCTGGATTCCTTGATTTCTTTATCTGCTCTGATTGCTGTGGCCAAGACTTCCAAAACTATGTTGAAAAGTAGTGGTGAGAGTGGGCACCCTTGTCTTGTTCCTGACTTCAGGGGGAATGCTTCCAGCTTTTCACCATTGAGGATAATGTTTGCTGTGGGTTTGTCATATATAGCTTTTATTATGTTGAGGTATGTTTCTTCTATTCCTGCTTTTTGGAGGGTTTTTATCATAAATGGATGTTGAATTTTGTCAAAGGCTTTCTCTGCATCTATTGAGATAATCATGTGATTTTTATTTTTCAATTTGTTAATGTGGTGTATTACATTGA
>ML661900.1:6989899-7036028 GCA_007570785.1 Antilocapra americana | reverse complement strand
TCTCTTATGATCCTTTGTATTTCTGTGTTTTCTGTTGTGATCTCTCCGTTTTCATTTCTAATTCTGTTGATTTGGTTCTTCTCCCTTTGTTTCTTGATGAGTCTGGCTAATGGTTTGTCAATTTTATTTATCTTCTCAAAGAACCAGCTTTTGGCTTGGTTGATTTTTGCTAAAACTCTCTCTGTTTGCAGATGACATGATCCTCTATATTGAAAACCCTAAAGACTCTATGAGAAAATTACTAGAGCTAATCAGTGAATATAGCAAAGTTTCAGGATACAAAATCAACACACAGAAATCCCTGGCATTCCTATACACTAACAATGAGAAAACAGAAAGAGAAATTAAGGACACAATTCCATTCACCATCGAAACAAAAAGAATAAAATACTTAGGAGTATTTCTACCTAAAGAAACAAAAGACTTGTATATAGAAAACTATAAAACACTGATGAAAGAAATCAAAGAGGACACAAACAGATGGAGAAATGTGCCGTGTTCATGGATTGGAAGAATCAATATAGTGAAAATGAGTATACTACCCAAAGCAATCTATAGATTCAATGCAATTCCTATCAAGCTACCAGAGGTCTTTTTCAAAGAATTAGAACAAATAATTTCACAATTTGTATGGAAATACAAAAAACCTCATATAGCCAAAACAATCTTGAGAAAGAAAAATGGAACTGGAGGAATCAACCTACCTGACTTTAGGCTATACTACAAATCCACAGTCATTAAGACAGTATGGTACTGGCACAAAGACAGAAATATAGATCAATGGAACAGAATAGAAAGCCCAGAGATAAATCCACGCATCTATGGACACCTTATCTTTGACAAAGGAGGCAAGAATATACAATGGAGAAAAGACAACCTCTTTAACAAGTGGTGCTGGGAAAACTGGACAGCCACTTGTAAAAGAATGAAACTAGATCACTTTCTAACACCATATACAAAGATAAACTCAAAATGGATCAAAGATCTAAGCATAAGACCAGAAACTATAAAACTTCTGGAGGATAACATAGGCAAAACACTCTCTGACATAAACCAAAGCGGGATCCTCCATGACCCACCTCCCAGAATACTGGAAATAAAAGCACGAATAAACAAATGGGACCTAATTAAAATTAAAAGTTTCTGCACAACAAAGGAAACTATAAGCAAGGTGAAAAGACAGCCTTCAGAATGGGAGAAAATAATAGCCAATGAAGCAACAGACAAACAATTAATCTCAAAAATATACAAGCAACTCCTGCAGCTCCATTCTAGGAAAATAGACGACCCAATCAAAAAGTGGGCCAAAGAACTTAACAGACATTTCTCCAAAGAAGATATAAAAATGGCTAACAAACACATGAAAAGATGCTCAACATCACTCATTATCAGAGAAATGCAAATCAAAACCACAATGAGATATCACTTTACACCAGTCAAAATGGCTGTAATCCAAAAATCTACAAGCAATAAATGCTGGAGAGGATGTGGAGAAAAGGGAACCCTCTTACACTGTTGGTGGGATTGCAAACTAGTACAGCCACTATGGAAAACAGTGTGGAGGTTCCCTAAAAAACTGCAAATAGACCTGCCATATGACCCAGCAATCCCACTGCTGGGCATATACACCCAGGAAACCAGAATTGAAAGAGCCACGTGTACCCCAATGTTCATCGCTGCATTGTTTACAATAGCCAGGACATGGAAGCAACCTAGATGCCCATCAACTGACGAATGGATAAGAAAGCTGTGGTACATATACACAATGGAGTATTACTCAGCATTAAAAAAAAATTCATTTGAATCAGTTCTACTCAGGTGGATGGAACTGCAGCCCATTATCCAGAGTGAAGTAAGCCAGAAGGGAAAACAACAATACAGTATACTAACGCATATATATGGAATTTAGAAAGACGGTAACGAGAACCCAGCATGCAAGACAGCAAAAGGAACGCAGATGTATAGACTTGTGGACTCTGTGGATGAGGTCAAGGGTGGGATGATATGGGAGAATGGCATTGAAATACGTTAATTATCACATGTGTAATCAATCACCAGCCCAGGATTGTTGCTCGGGGCTGGTGCATCGAGATTTCCTCGGGGGAGGGAGGAGGGAGGAGGGTTCTGGAGGGGGAGCATATGTAAACCCATGGCGATATCATGTCATTGTATGGCAAAACTAATAAAAAAAAAAAAAAAAGAGAGTAGTCCCTGCTCATCACAACTAGAGAAGAGGACCACACAGCAACAAAGACCCAGCACAGCCAAAAACAAATAAAATTATAAAAAAAATAAAATTAGAACATTCTCTAATACCACACACAAAAATAAATTCATAATGAATTTAAAAAACTAAATGCTAAACCAGATACTATAAAAATCCTAAAGGAAAACATAAGCAGATCACTGACATGAAGTAAATATTTTGGGGACATATATTCTAAAGAAAAGGATATAAAAGCAACAATTAATGAATAGGATCTACTTAAACTTAGAAGCTTTTGGCAGCAAAGGACATCAACAAAAGGAAAAGACAACCTACTGAATGAGAGAAAATATTTGCAAATGATATCACTGGTATGGGATTAATATGCAATATATATAAATAACTCATACAACTCAACATCAAAAAAACAATCTGCTTTTAAAAATGGGCAGAACTGAATAGACATGTTTCCAAAGAGGAAATTCAGATGGCCAACAGGCACATGAAAAGACGCTCGCCATCACTAATCATGCAAATCAAAATTACAATGAGATATCACCTCACATCTGTCAGACTGGTCATCATCAACAAGTCTGCAAATAAATGTTGGGGAGGATGTGGAGAAAAGAGAACCCCTGTACACTGCTAGTGGGAGCATAAACTGGTGCAGCTGCTGAAGAAAACAGTATGAAGTTTCCGCAAAAATCTAAAAATAGAACTGTCATATGATCCAGCATTTCCACTGCTGGGTATATACTGAAAAAATACAAAAACACTAATTCAAAAGATACATGCACCCCAACATTCATAGCTGCATTATCTAGAACAGGGTGGATATGCAAGCAACCAAAGTGTTCCCCAACAGATGAATGGATAAAAAAGATAAAAAGATATATATATATACACACACCACATCTTATATATATATATGCAAGGGAATACTATTCAGACATAAACAAAGAAGGAAAGTTTGTCATTTGCAACAGCATGGATGGACTTAGAGGGTATTATGCTAAGTGAACTACGTCAAAGAAAGACAAATATTGTATATTTTCACTTATACAAGGAATCTACAACTAGTGAATATAACAAAAAAGGAAATAGACTCAGATATAGAGAACAAACCAATGGTTACCTGTGGCGAGAGGAAAGAGCGAGGAGTGATACAGAGCTAGAAAGTCAGGAGGTACAAACTATTATGTATAAAATAAATAAGCTACGAGGATATATTGTACAACACGGGGAAAATAGCCAATATTCCATAGTAACAATAAATGGAGTATAACCTTTAAAAATTGTGAACTACTATGTTGTATACTTATAACTTAATATTTTATACCAACTATATATTAATTTTAAAAAGTAAAAAGGAAGAGCTGTAGATTTTTCAGTTTAACTTTTTGTTTTTAGAATGGAATAACAACTAAGCTTCTTACATGTTAGACTGAAAATTAAGAAAACTTTTCCAACACCTAAAATCCCATAAGGGTTCTTTCTACAGGCTCATTACCTTGCCATAAACTGGAACATACCCAGTAGAATATTAGAGCCAGTCATATTAAATATATACATTTATACATGTTAAAATAATATATGCTTATATATTGGATACATACATATTTCTACCATATCCATACATACATATACACATACACACATGGTAGAAATTCTCATAGCAATTGACTAGTTTCTTTATTAAGTTCAGCTCTTTCCAGTGGCAAGAGCATAATCATTCATGAAATAATTTAAAAATAAATAGCAAATATTTTTATAGCTTTTTATTACCTAACAAATAGATTTGTATACTAACAAATAATTAATTTAATGATGCTGTCCAACTCAGACACACCCCATAAAAATGTACCATTCTGATCAATATGACCCACAACATCTATGAGCACTAAGATAATTCACCTCACTTCTTTATAGCCTCAGTCTATGATTAACACACAAAAAAGCCCCCTCCTTCACACAAAGAACTCCTATTTCCCCTAGATCAGTTCATATTTTTCCACAAAGAAAATTCAGAAGCTTAAAACTCTATTCTCCATCCTAGCCAATTTTGCTTTAAAATGTTAAAGGAAAAAAAAATGCCTGAAGTTAAAATAAAATCCATACGAGTTAACATTTAGCATTTACCTTGTGCCACACACAGGAATTCCATTTCTACTTGCAAAATGAAGTAGGAAATTGACTTTTCCCACTAACTCAGACTTTAAGTCTACTTTTACTAAAACTTTTTAGCCAACTGAGTCAAGCATAGCTTTTTAAGGATGAATTCAGTATATGGTGACCTAATATATCACCAGAAAGTGCACTGGGTAGATGTCACAGGAACAGATGTTTCATCTATTTAATCCTGAGTCTGGTTCAGCAGTGGGTAATGCTATCATTAATCCACCGAGAGCTCACCCCTCAGATGATAATTAGAAAGGAACTTTTTTTCCTAAATAACCATAATTACAGTGACACTCTCAATAGCCCTAATTATGGAAATGGGATTCAGATTAAATTCACCTGCCTGATAATATACAGTAAATGTCTATTTCAGCTGAACTATGCTGTTTGTAAAGTGGCAGGTTCAGGTACAAGATATGTGAATAATAGAGCCATCATCTCTGGAAGCTCAACTTAGATTAAAAGCTGGTATTCATTTGCCTAGAGTTTGTGCTCTGTGCTAGGCATGAAAAATGCATCTCTAGGCAAAAGTCAAAAGATTCCAAACAGTACGCTGGTCCAGGTTTAATTCATAGTTGTCTTCTGCTGCCCAGTGTTTTATTCTATCCAGATTCTAAGACACACTGAGCAATGAAAGCAGCATCCTGCTTGCTCTTAAGCTTTAAAAAAAAAAAAAAAAAAAGCCCAGGTTGGATGCATGATACAAGGTGCTCAGGGCTGGTGCACCAGGATGACCCAGAGGAATGGAATCAGGAGGGGGTTTCTGGAAGGGGAACACATGTATACCCATGGCGGATTCATGTCAATGTATGGCAAAACCAACATGATAATGTAAAGAAAAAAATAAAGTTTTTAAAAAAAAGAAAGAAAAAATAAAAAGAAAGAAAGAAAAAAAGAAATTTCATAATGTGGACTGCTGAGAGTTCTATTCATTTTTATTTGGCTGCGCTGGGTCTCAGGTGCAACACGTGGGACCATCATTGACTCATGAGAGATGTTTCACTGCGGTGCACAGGCTCTCTAGTTGTGGCACGCGGGCTTCAGTAGCTGCACACACAGGCTCTTAGCTGCAGTGTATAGACTTGGTTGCTCTGTGGCATATGAGATCTTAGTTCCCTGATCAGGAACCCATACCTCCTGGGTTGCAAGGCAGATTTTTAACCCCTGGGCCACCAGGGAAGTTCCAGTTCAACTCATTTTTGATCATGAGAGAAGTGTAAGAATTTGTAAACTCCAAGCTATTTCTCAAGATTCCAGAAGGAAAATACTTAAGTATATATATACACAAACATACACGAAGGCGCATACATATGCACACACACAGCAGCTAGGATAACCTATTTCTCCTATATCTCTGTTTCATATGGAAAGTAAGTCATGTATTTTTCTTTCAGAGACCCTAGGCATACCATAGTAATGCCTTCATCTTCTGATATTCAATAAATGGTAAAGATACTCAAAAAACTGAAAGCAGTCTATTGTTAACGAGAGAAAGAAAGAGACCTCCAAGGAAGAACTACGTGGCCCTTGCCTTCTCCTTTTTCATCCTTTTCCTTGGTTTGACTCACTCAGAATTATTCATTAATATTCAGTGGGACTAAGGATGCTGAGTTTATCCTTCAAGCATCCACAAAGCAAACCACTCTAACTTCACAAACTCCTAAAAAGACCTTCCCTCCTTTGCTCTCATTCTTGTTACTCTGGAGTTTAGAAGGGCTCTCAGACTGTAAGGTAAAAGGAGAAAGAGAAGGACAGACTGATTTATTTTTCCTTATTTTCCCTCAAATTCCAGCTAAAAATGGCAAATGAGGACGAAATCCTGCTATAAGTCATTATTATGAAGGTGACTTCATTTTGATGAAAGTTGCAAATGGACAGAATATATTAACTCTGTTTTGAACTTTAAGACAACTCTTTCTCTCATCAACTGTAGTCCCAGTGGTAGACTTGAATGGTGGGAGATATCAGTCGTTTCAGCCCTCATTAAATTCTTGGCCACAAGCCACCGAACTAAATTCAAGAGCTGAAGCCTTGAAATTTACTTTAGTTCTTTAAACAAAGGCTTCTTTCCCAGACAATGAGGTTTTGAGTGCAATTTGCTCTCCTAACTATAGAAGGTTCACAAGGAGTTCAACTAGGAAGAAATTAATTGGACTTTGTATTGTTCGTTTCTCTCCTTTCCCACTCCCAATATATTAAGCAATTCTATAGACAGCCAATGCTACTGCCCTTCATTTGGAGAAATTTAATTCAATTAAAATTTACAAAACAGACACAGAATAGATCATATTAGGAGTTGATCCTAACGAGAAAAACAATAGAACTATAAATTGCTCATTGATCCCTGCCCTCTAGTAGCTTATAGTCTTAGTTAATTGAAGAGAAACTCTACCTTTGGTTTTTGATGAAACTTAAAATGTAATCTAGCCAATCTGATTTCATATCTTACCTAGAGTTCCTTTCTGGTACCAAAAAAAAAAAAAAGTATTATAGGTAAGATTTCTTACAGAAATAACCTGAAAATAGTAGGAGAGAAGTCACTTTGTGGGGAGGTGATATATGTATAATTATGGCTTATTTGTATTGTTGTATGGCAAAAAACAACAAAACATTGTAAAGCAATTTTCTTCCAATTTAAAAAATTTTAAAGTCTATTTGTGGCTTTTCCAGACAGCAACATTTCCCATCAAGGTTACTAGTCATTTATTTCAAGCACCAAAGGAATGAAATGATATGCAAATAGAGGTCAGTGGTAGGGGAAAAAGCTCAAAATGGGAAAACACTCTACCATGAATTCTAGCTTATGAAAACAAAGGTACAAATGTTTTATTCACTGTGATACTTTAAGAACAGACATAACTTGGAGAAATCCTCACCATGTCAATATTATTGACTTTTCTCATATCTTTTAAGAGAAAGTAAAATGTGACTTTCCCTACTTACTAGCTACTTCCTTTACAGAAGACACAATGGAGCATAGTCTACACCATGCGTATGGTGCATTCTGGCTTGTACTGTTTCAGTACTGTTTTACTGTAGTGAGATGGAAAGAACATCAGATTTCAAGTAAGAAAAGAGTGAGTCCTAGTCTCAGCTCAATCATTTACTAGTCTCAAGGCCTTGAACAAGCATCTTCATTTTCTGAGCCTCAGCTTCTTTTATAAAGTGTCCCGAGCAGGCTACTTGAAATAATAAATGTGATAACACTTTACAAAACTATCTCTGTACAAACATAGGATTGATCATAGGCCATGACCATGCTGTTGACCATCATTTTATGAACAGATCAGGTCTTCTAGAATGGAGATAGGAGTAGGTCTTTCCTAGAATCTGCCACAGCAAACACTCTCAAGGTCCATGCATGTTGCAGCAAATGGTAAATTTTCATTTTCTTTTATGACTGAGTAGTAATGGGTTACTACTATTCATATATATGTGTGTGTGTGTGTGTGTGTGTGTGTGTGTGTGTATCACATCTTCTCTATCCATTCATCTGTCAATGGACATATAGGTTGCTGCCATGTCTTGGCTATCATAAATAGCACTGCTATGAATATCTATGAACACTGGAGTACATGAATCTTTTCAAATTGGTGGGGTTCTTTCCAGATATATACCAGGACTGGAATTTCTAGATCAAGCTATGTGAAATAAGTCAGACAGAGCAAGACAAATATCACTTATATGTGGAATCCAAAAATAGAACAAAGTTAAGTCGCTTAGTCATGTCCAACTCTTTGCAACCCCATGGACTGTAGCCTGCCAGGCTCCTCAGTCCATGAAATTTTCCAGGCAAGGATACTGGATTGGGTTTCCATTTCCTTCTTTAGGGGATCATCCCGACTCAGGGGTCAAAACTGGGTCTCCCACACTGCAGGCAGATTCTTTACCATCTGAGCCACCAGGGAAGCCCAAAAATATAACAAACTAGTGGATAAAACAAAAGAAGCAGATTCACAGATATAGAGAACAAACCAGTGGTTACCAGTGGGGAGAGGAAATGATGGAGAGGCAATACAGAGGAAGAGAAAAAAGGGTCATTATAGGATTATATGAAATCATCTGTGTGAAACTTCTGAAAATTATAAAGCATTAGAGAAGTTAAAGGAAACCAGAACTGAAAGAGCCACGTGTACCCCAATGTTCATCGCTGCATTGTTTACAATAGCCAGGACATGGAAGCAACCTAGATGCCCATCAACTGACGAATGGATAAGAAAGCTGTGGTACATATACACAATGGAGTATTACTCAGCATTAAAAAAAAATTCATTTGAATCAGTTCTACTCAGATGGACGAAACTGGAGCCCATTATCCAGAGTGAAGTAAGCCAGAAGCAAAAACAACAATACAGTATATTAATGCATATATATGGAATTTAGAAAGACAGTAACGAGAACCCAGCATGCGAGACAGCAAAAGGAACGCAGATGTATAGAATAGACTCGTGGACTCTGTGGATGAGGGAAAGGGTGGGATGATATGGGAGAATGGCATTGAAACATGTTAATTATCATATGTCTAATCAATCGCCAGCCCAGGATTGATGCTCGGGGCTGGTGCAACGAGATTTCCCGGGGGGAGGGAGGAGGGAGCGGGGTTCTGGAGGGGGAGCATATGTAAACCCATGGTGATATCATGTCATTGTATGGCAAAACTAATAAAAAAAAAAAAAGGATCTTTCAATCAATAAAAAAAAAGAACCTGCCATATAACAAAAACAGCGAACAGTTATTGTGAATGTACAAAGTAATTCAAGAAGCTGAAGCCTTACAAGTTATTTTAGTTCTTTAAACAAAGGTTTCTTTCCTGGACAATGACGTTTTGAGTGCCTTTTGATCTGTGGAAGGTTCGCAAAGACCGTCAAGCTACAAAGGATTTGAGACATCATCTGGTCCAACCCAATTATATACTCGATCATAAGACTGAGCTCAAAACTGACTTGCCCAATATGAAGGCAGTGCAGAAACAGAAGCAAACACAGCTCCTGATCTGGGCTCTGGTTCCTGTACCACCTAGAACAGACTGAGGCAGTTTTTGTCCAGGGCAAAGATACTGCAAGCACCTGTATTTTTATGATGAAAGGGAGACTTCTCGATCTCTGAGTAGTTGACTTAGTATCTTAACATTTGATAAAGAAGCTCTTTTTTCCTACAGGGTCTCATTCTGAGGACTTGTCCTTTGTTGAAAGAGGCAAGGTGCAACACAGGAAGCAAACAGTTGGTCTGACTGCAATGGGACTTCAAGATAAGCAGGATTGGCATCGCCAAGGGAACAAATGAGAAGCGGCATTTAGCTCTTTTCCTAAAAAGCCCTCCACTTCAAACCTGCGTAGCATGCAGCATTCAAGGTACCACACCTGACACACAGGCACAAGAGAGACACAGGAATGGAGTATGAATTCACTGTCTGTCTGTCTGTCTGACACATATGAAGTCACGTTGCAGCTTCCTCAACATGATACCTGAAAACAAGGTCTTCATGGCCTTCTTTCTGGTTTTCCCTAAACATTTATCCTCAAGGAGGTCATAAGAGGCAGGCCTGTGGGAAGCCACGCTCTCTCTAATCCAAGAAAACTTGCCCTGGAAAACTTTCAAGGACAAAAATGATGCAAGGCGGGGTTGGGAGGAGGCCTTCACCTGACACAGCAGAGCAGCAGGAGTTGCGAGCAAACAGTCAGACCCTAGATTGGAAGTATGGTGTGCTTCCCCTCTGTGGGAAGTCATCACACATGTGTATCAGCAGCTCATCTCTTCCCCGGCCCTCAGCAGTCTGGTGAAGAGCCTAAAGGCAGTAGCAGAGAGCGGCATGTACGTTCTGCTGCTGCTGCTGCTGCTCAGTCGTGTCTGACTCTTTGTGACCCCTCAGGAGTGTAGCCTGCCAGGCTCCTCTGTTCATGGGGATTCTGCAGGCAAGAATACTGGAGTGGGTTAATATCTAATTAATTGACACAAAGACTACCCAAGGAGCCTAACTTCTAGATGCAGAGAAGGCAGAATGGTGATGGCAAAGTGCGGTCCCTGACCATGGCCTTATCAATGTCATGGGGGCATCCTACAAGTATTTTTTGAAGGATCCTGGGGCTTTCTGGGTTGCAAAGGCAGTATGAATTGCAGATGTAAAGACTGTCAGATTTTCTCTCAGAATTACATCCCATTTCTAATAACACAAAAGGGAGCACCATCAGTGCCAATAAAAAAGGAGCGGCCAGCACCAAGAATGATCTGTTTCATTATGCATTCTCCTTACCTTATAGCAGAATTTAACCCTCAAAAATAGCCCAGTGTTATTGTTGTTGCTATGTCTAAACCTTCCTAAGACATTCCAGCTTAAAGCAATAAAAGAAAGCAGAGTTAACAGACTCAAACTTTAGGCAAATTAATAAATTCTCATTTGCTGTGAATTCATACACCTGGTTTGATTTTCAACTTTGTCTTCAGAAGTACTCTGCAGGGCAGAAAGTAGCAGATTGCTCTGGGGGCTGGAGAGGTTGGAACTGGGGAGTACACTGCAAAGGGGATTAGAATGACTCAGTCCACCCACACGTCTCTGATGTACTGGAAACAGACCTTCTGAAACCACGGGTCAGACTCCTACTAATGCTGCAAAAAAGTTCTAGGTCTAAAGTCACTCAATTTCTTTGGATTCATACTTTCCCAGATGATGCTTCAGAAGCCTGAAGCTCAGTGGCCATTGCTTCTGTGTATTTAGTTCTCTCAGGACTTCTGTTGAGAGTCAACCTCATTTTGATGCATTGCTTTGATAACATTATAGAAGCAATGGACTGACCCCAACTGGCCAAGCAGCAGCTCCTATTACCGGCTGGCTCCTTTGAATGTGCACTAAATTCTATCAATCACTATTCTAAAATGGATATATTCTTTTTCTTTAACTCTTGGATCTTCCATAGAATGTTAGCTATCACACATACAGCCCTTTCATTATAAAAAAAGGGGGAAGCACGGTGGGGAGGTTAATTAATATAACAAATATTTATTCCATAACTACAACACTAGCAAAGTATTGCTCAAAATTCTCCAAGCCAGGCTTCAACAGCATGTGAACTGTGAACTTCCAGCTGATCAAGCTGGATTTAGGAAACCAGAAGAATCAGAGATCAAATTTCCAATATCGGTTGGATCATCGAAAAAGCAAGAGAGTTCAAGAAAAACATCTACTTCTGCTTTATTGAATACACCAAAGCCTTCGGCTGTGTGGATCAGAACAAACCATGGAAAATTCTTAAAGTGATGGGAATACCAGCCCACCTTACCTGCCTCCTGAGAAATCTGTATGCAGGTCAAGAAGCAACAATTAGAACCAAGCATGGAACCACTGACTGGTTCCAAATTGGGAAACAAGTACAACAAGGCTGCATATTGTCACCCTGCTTACTTAACTTATATGCAGAGTAAATCCTGTGAAATGGCAGGCTCAATGAAGCACAAGCTGGAATCAAGACTGTGGAGAGATATATCAATAACCTCAGATATGCAGATGACACCACCCTTATGGCAGAAAGTGAAGAACTAAAAAGCCTCTTGATGAAAGTGAAAGAGGAGAGTGAAAAAGCTGACTGAAAGTTCAACATTCAGAAAACTAAGATCATGGCAACCAGTCCCATCACTTCATGGCAAACAGATGGGGAAACAGTGGAAACAGTGACAGACTTTATTTTCTTGGGCTCCACAATCACTGCAGATGGTGATTGCAGCCATGAAACTAAAAGACACCTGCTCCTTGGAAGAAAAGCTATGACCAACCTAGACAATATATTAAAAAGCAGAGACATTATGCTGACAAAGATCCATATAGTCAAAGCTATGGTTTTTCCAGTAGTCATGTATGGATGTGAGAGCTGGATTATAAAGAAAGCTGAGTGCTGAAAAATTGATGCTTTTGAACTGTGGTGTTGGAGAAGACTCTTGAGAGTCCCTTGGACTGCAGAGAGATCCAACTAATCCATCCTAAAGGAGATCAGTCCTGAATAGTCATTGGAAGGACTGATGCTGAAGCTGAAACTCCAATACTTTGCCCACCTGATGCGAAGAACTTACTCATTTGAAAAGACCCTGATGCTGGGAAAGACTGAAGGCGGGAGGAGAAGGGGACGACAGAGGATGAGATGATTGGATGGCATCGCCGACTCCGTGGACATGAGTTTGAGCAAGCCCCGGGAGTTGGTGATGGACAGGGAAGCTTGGCGTGCTGCAGTCCATGGGGTCGCAGAGTCTGACACGACTGGACAACTGAAGTGAAGCGAACAATAGGGAACAGCGCAGGGTAAGCATGGATGAGATACAGCTGCCCTGGGGAGTTGTACAAGGGCAGAGGACACACTGAGAGCTTCACACTTGGACAAAAGTGAGACGAGCTCAGACAGGGGACAAGAAGAGATCAACTTAGGCTCCAGGGTCATGGAAGGGTGCGTTCTGACCTCAGACACAACTGAAAGCAAAATTTCCTAAGGTTGATTATTTCCTCACCTGGCATCTGTGGCAGATTGAAACATTCCTGAGGAAAAAAATGGCAGTTATTTTTATCTACACAAAATAATTTTCATATCATATAAATACTAAAGAGGATTTTTACTCTTTTATAAAGGAAAATAAAAGGCAAGGCAGCTGTTATTTAAATTAACATGTTGAAATGTAACTACAGCCTTTTATGAGTCCTTCCTAAAATAAGAATGATATTTTTCTTTAATCTCTCCTAGCTATTACGAGTAAGTTCATCAAGAATTTTACATATCGCCCCCATAAAAATATTGAAGGATCTGAAAGTATTAGCCAAATATGAACCAGTGGAAAGTTTATATTATTATAAGTTAGATTTCTTAAGGAAAGAAAGATTTCAACATCTTTCACAGAAAACAAGATTTTAACACATTACTAAGATATAATTTAATATAAATATCTATTTATAGCCCATATCTTTGATCTTTCAAAATATACCTATAAATAGTCTTCAAAGCATTGTTTATTTTTTGACCCTAGATGAACATTTGAGTCATCTGGGAGATTTCAAAGACTGTGCTCAGAGCTCACCTCAGATTAATTACTATTTTTTAAAGCTTCTCAAGTGGTACTAACACGTAGCCAGGGTTGAAATACACTAATTTATTTTCTTATTCTTTGATTGCTTTTTTATTTCCATGACTCTATATTTTCCCAAAGATTTCCTGTTTGATCCCTGCCTTCCTATACTCATAATTTTCTAGATATTTCTATACCTTATTCTATACATTAGTCTTCTGGTGAACCTTTCTTTCAATTTTATATTGCAGCCCTTTATCTTAGGCTATGTTTTCTCATTTTATTGCTAAACTTTTCCTCTCTAATTTACTCATACTACTACATTTATATTCAGTTACAAATTATTCTCACCCAGAAGTTACTGCAAAACACACAGTTAAAAAAAAAAAGTGGCAATCTCTGACAAGTAAATTGGCTCCATAAACTCTTAGATGAGATTGATAGTAGGCTTATCTTAATAAATAATAAACTATTGATAAATCAGGTTGACTTATATGGAATTTCAATTTCAGAAATGTTAGGCATATTGTTTTCAATTATAAACTCTGACCCTAGCTTGAACCTGATGTAGCAATATGCTGCTAAATTTCAGATAAATGAAGAAATTAGACAAGATAGGGAAGCTTTCTCTGGCAGCTACCCAGGTGTACTGTTGTGGCTCAGAATTCTTGAAGTTGGAATAAAAATTCTTAAATACTATTTTACATTTTCCTAAGCCTAGAAGAGACAGTGACGTCCACTGACATTTCTCAAATGTATGTGGTGGGTTTGAGTCTGTCACTGTAGCCGGGTATGTCAGTGCAGCTCAGTGATGAGCAAATACTATAAAGGTAAAGTCTTCAGCAAAAGAAAGCAACTGCAGCTTCAGACATGTTGCCTAGGACAGTCAGAACAATGGCCATGTCTGAAATGCACTAATTTTCTTGCTTCAGATTCCCTTATGGAAAAGCAGTCATTCCAATTCTACCTGTGAGCTTAGAATGACATTAAGGTCAAGTTTACACCAAAACTGTGTGAACAGGTAAATGGCTGGCAAAAAGGTGAGATCAGGTAGGACTCTTAATCTGCATATAAGCAGTCTAACAGGCATTTAAGATAACCAACGTTAGAGTCCAGAAAAGCATCTAAAATTCAGAGCACAGGCATTAAAGCTATGCAGCCAACTTGAGATATGTAATCTCAGGCAAGCTATTTAATCAATCTATGCTTCAGACAGAGTACTGAAGAACCATGGACATAGGTTCGTGACATTGCACAGGAGGCGGTGGTCAAGACCATCCTCAAGAAAAAGAAATGCAAAAAGACAAAATGGTTGTCTGAGGAGGCTTTATAAATAGCTGAGAAAAGAAGAGAATCAAAAGGCAAAGGAGAAAAGGAAAGATATACCCATCTGCATGCAGAGTTCCAAAGAAGAGCAAGGAGAAATAAGAAAGCCTTCTTTAGTGAACAATGCAAAGAAACAGAGGAAAGCAAGAATGGGAAAGACTAGAGATCTCTTCAAGAAAATTAGAGAAACCAAGGGAACATTTCATGCAAAGATAGATACAATAAAGGACAGAAATGGTATGGACCTAACAAAAGCAGAAGATATTAAGAAAAGATGGCAAGAAAACAGAGAAGAACTGTACAAAAAAAAAGATCTTCATGACCCAGATAACCATGACGGTGTGATCACTCACCTACAGCCAGACATCCTGGAGTCTGAAGTCAAGTGGGCCTAGGAAGTATCACTATGAACAAAGATAGCGGAGGCAACAGAATTCCAGCTGAGCTATTACAAGTCCTCAAAGATGATGCTGTTAAAATGCTGTACTCAATATGGCAGCAAATTTGGAAAACTCAGCAGTGGCCACAGGACTGGAAAAGGTCAGCTTTCATTCCAATCCCAAAGAAAGGCAATGTCAAAAATTGTTCAAAGTACCACACATCTGTACTCATCTCACATGCTAACAAAGTAATGTTTCTTTGGCTAACGAACAAAGCCAGAGGAACCAGAGATCAAATTGCCAACATCCATTCGATCATCAAAAAAGCTACAGAGTTCCAGAAAAACATCTACTTCTACTTTACTGATTACACCAAAGCCTTTGACTGTGTGAATCACAACAAATCATGGAAAATTCTTAAAGTGATGGGAATACCAGCCTCCTGAGATATTACCTGAGAATTACCTTACCTGCCTCCTGAGAAATCCGTATTCAAGTCAAGAAGCAACAATCAGAATCGGACATGGAACTATGGACTGGTTTCAAATTGGGAAACAAGTACAGCAAGGCTGCCTACTGTCACCCTGCTTACTTAACTTACATGCAGAGTACATCATGTGAAATGCCAGGCTTGACGAAGCACAAGTTGGAATCAAGATCACCAGAGATATATCAGTAACCTCAGATATGCAGATGACACCACCCTTATGGCAGAAAGTGAAGAAGAACTAAAGAGCCTCCTGATGAAAGTGAAAGAGGAAGTGAAAAAGCTGGCTTAAATGTCAACATTCAGAAAACTAAGATCATGGCAACCGGTCCTATCACTTCATGGCAAATAGATGGAAAACAATGAAAACAGTGGCTAACTTTCTTTTCTTGGGCTCCACAATCACTGCGGATGGTGACTGCTGCTGCTGCTAAATCTAGTCAGTCGTGTCCGACTCTGTGCGACCCCATAGACGGCAGCTACCAGGTTCTGACGTCCCTGGGAGTCTCTAGGCAAGAACACTGGAGTGGGTTGCCATTTCCTTCTCCAATGCATGAATGTAAAAAGTGAAAGTGAAGTCGCTCAGTTGTGTCTGACTCTTCGCAACCCCATGGACTGCAGCCTACCAGGCTCCGCCATCCATGGGATTTTCCAGGCAAGAGTACTGGAGTGGGGTGCCATTGCCTTCTCTGATGGCGACTGTAGGCATGAAATTAAAAGATACTTGCTCCTTGGAAAAAAAGCTATGACCCACTGAGAGAGCATATTAAAAAGCAGAGACATTACTTTGCCAACATAGGTCCATATAGTCAAAGCTATGGTTTATCCAGTGGTCATGTATGGATTTGAGAGTTGGACTGTAAAGAAAGCTGAGTGCCAAAGAATTGATGCTTTTGAACTATGGTGTTGGAGAAGACTCTTGAGAGTCCCTTGGACAGCAAGGAGATTGAACCAGTCAATCCTAAAGAAAACCAGTCCTGAACATTCATTTGGAAGGACTGACGCTGAAGCTGAAACTCCAATACTTTGGCCACCTGATGTAAAGAACTGACTCACTGGAAAACACCTTGGTGCTGTGAAAGACTGAAGGCAGGAGCAGAAGAGGACAACAGAGGATGAGATACTTGGATTGCATCACTGACTCAGTAGACATGAGTTTGAGCAAGCTCCGGGAGTTGGTGATGGACAGGGAAGCCTGGCGTGCTGCAGTCCGTGGGATTGCGAAGAGTTGGACATGACTGAGCAACTGAACTGAATTGATCTTTTAGTGTCCTTATCTTTACAATACATATAGTAACATCTACTTTATATGGCTGGTAGAAAGGAATTAACAGAACACACACAGAGCATTTGAATGAGTATCTAGTGTATAAATACACAAGCACCCACAGGTATCTCTTGTAGGTATGCAAACTCTGTATCTCTCACCACACGTAGCTGTACAATACAAAATACAAACAAACGAGAAATACAAGAGAAAAATTCACCTTTTGCATCTTCTTTCTAGAAATGGGACCACACATATTCCCAAGACAGGTGGGGGGAAAAGACAAGAGCAAAGCTGTCACCAGCAGTATCAATATGCACCGCGCCCCCCTTCCCCGTCCCCGCTTTGCTTTTCCAGGAACACTTCTGAAGGTGGATCAGGTGAGGAGGAAACTGCTCTTACCAGTTACGTCAGCGATATTCTAAACAACTCAATTTGAGGACCACAAAATCCTTTATTAGAGATTATCTCAGCTGAACTCTCTAATGAGTAACGATTATGTATTTTCCATTGTTCAGTCACCTAAATCAGCCCAACAGAAGACATTTTTTTGAGCTTCCAAATGATTCAAAGTGTCTGTTTACATCAATAAAATTTACCAACGAGTGCCAAGTTTCCCTTCCTCCTTAATTTTGGGAATCAGACTATAAATTGCACATCAAAAACATCCCTCACTGTATTTCTCTAACATAAGAGGAATACTTCCTGGGTGGCTCAGACAGTAAGGAATCTGCCTGCAATGCAGGAGCTCTGGGTTCCATCCCTGGGTCGGGAAGATCACCTGGACGAGGAAACGACAACCCACTCCAAGATTCTTGCCTGGGAAATCCCATAGACAGAGCAGCCTGGTGGGCTACGGTCCATAGAGTTGCAGAGAGTCAGACATGACTCTGTGACTAATGCACACACACCCAAGAGAAAACTATTGTTAGAATTTGCAAGAAATGTCTGTGATATCAGAGTGACTTATAGGGTGCTTTTTAACTTCCTCCAGGTTATAAGGTTTAATGGCACTATTATATCCTAAAAGTGAAAGATCTGTACTAAGTACACACTCAATGGATATTCATTATATAGCTGCTAAACTTACTGATCAAGATTTTTATAGAAGTCATTTTGGGTCAGAATGAGAGTAAGTATTTGAGAATTTTAGGAGTGAGAAAAATAGAGTCCCAGAAAAGTCCGTGAGAGCAACATGTTCAAAGTTTTACTGTAATTCAGAGAACACAGAACAGAATATCGGTCTACCATAACCAAGACAGATAGATGCCCTAGTTAACCCAAGGAGATGAACAGAAGAACAAGGCTCCAAATTAAGGTTCTTAGTTAGGAGAATAAACTTAGGATAAAGTAAAAACAAAACAAAACAAAACTAACCTTTATTACCATTCCCTCTTTTTCCTCAGTGAAAATAGATTTGAGAAAAGCATCTATAAACTGTGTTCCTTTCATTGATTTGGAAGAGAAGATTTTATTTCTCTTGAATTAATCTAAATGGAATATTTCAGAGTTTGAAAAGTATAGATAATTAAAGCCCAGAGAAACACCTTAGCTGTTTAACAACTTGGTATTATATTTGATTTTGTAAAAACTAGTGCATGCCTGGCATGTTTGCTCTAACAGTGAAAATACACACAATGCACGACATCTACTCTACCAGGACAAATTCAGCTCAATCCATTTGCCAAATTGCAACTAAGCATCTACCAAATGGAAAGCATAAAATATTTTTGAAAATACTTTATTGAACCTCTTTAGTACAGACTCTATACATATGCACATATATAAAGTTATTAATTCTCAAAAAAAATTTTAAGAGAAAACTAGGTGGCAAATAACTTAAGTAACTTGCCTAGGTAACATACCAGTAAATGATAATGAAGCTGTATTCAAACTCAGTTCTAACTCTATATTATATGTTCTCAACCGTATCCTATGTCAGACCAGATTCTTTGTCTTTAGTGTTTTATATTAGAAGGAAGGAGAAGAAAAGCATCCAAATGACAATATAATATCTACTGCAATGAATTAGATAATATAAATTAAGTCATATCAAGTGATCATGACATGACAGACTTCAGAAGAATGTAGTACTGTATATAAATGCAATAGAATACTACCCAGCCATTAAAAAGAAGGGGTTTTGCCATTTGCAACAAGATGGATGGACTTGGAGAGTATTATGTTAAATGAAATAAGTCAGAGAGAGAAAGACAAATACTGTATGATATAACTTATTTGTGGAATCTAAAAATACAACAAACAAGTGACTATAACCAAAAAACAAAGAAGCAGACTCACAGATATAGAGAACAAACTAGTGGTTGGGGGAGAGGGGCAATATAAAATATCACAGAGAGGGAAGCACACACTATTGGGTATAAGATAGGTTCAAGGATATATCCTACAACATGGGGAAGCAAGACAATATCTTATATTAATTGTAAATGGAAAATAATCTTTAAGAATTGTTTTAAAAATTAAATTTAAGAAAATGAAATAAAGTCACACCTGAACTTCCCATAGGGAAAAAAGATTATAGAGGTAGGTTTATCTGTAAAATAACTGACTACTGAGAAGTTTAAAGGCTGAGTCACTGCAACCAATTTCATTCTTAAGTAAGTATACCTTGAACAGAAAAACAAGCACAGGGAACATTGTAAGGCTCCCAAATTCCTATAGCATCTTAGTACTCACCACTTTTACCTAGTAGAAGGGCCCACACAACATGATTAAGTTGGTCCAAGTCCTCTTCATCCCCTTTTCTAATTGAATTTTTCCTTAACAGTACACTCCACTAACACCCAATGTTTGTCTCAAAATCATTTTTATCCAAAGAGTTGGCTTGGTACAATTTTTAGTGTGTTTATTTATTTTAATCATAAATAGGCATTATATGACCTAGTGTTAGTCACTCAGTCATGTCCAACTCTTTGCAACCCCATGGACCAAAGACCATGAGGCTCCTCTGTCCATGGAATCCTCTAGGCAAGAATACTAGATGTGGGTTGCCATTTCCTTTTCTAGGGGATCTTCCCAATTCAGGGACTGAACCCCAGTATCCCAAATTGCAGGCAGGCTCTTTACCATCTGAGCTACCAGGGAAGCCCAAAATAGGCATTACTGAGCACCAACTAAAACAAGACCTCGTACCTCTAAGGCATAAAGTTATGATCCCTTTCTGTATGGGCTCTTCAGAAACTTATATTTTAGTTAGAGAGGAAGGCTTGTGCACTGAAAAAAAAAAAAAACTTCAATAACCATGGAGATGCATCACAGAGGTTAGGAAAAGCTCTACAGAACTACAGAAGAAGCCCTTTTCACAGGCCTTAGAGAACAGGCAAAACTTAAATAAAAGAAGAAAGATTATCTGATAAATTAAAATTTCAATCCTTAAACATTTCTTGTTTAACTCGTATGAGCACTAAAACAAAAGATACAGAGGCAAGAAGCAAGGGGAATTGAAACACAATGTGAGAAAGAGCAACCAAATCAGGATTTTTTCCTATATGGGAGCATTCTGTTTCCCCATTTTCTTGCAAGTTTTATATAAGAATTCACTTCCGATAAACTTAGGGTACTAGACATCAAGTAATAATCAAGGTCCTTCATCCTTATTTGTAAAAAATCCCTGAAAGCTGGATTCAGAACCAGAGTTATTTGAACAGTACTCTCTCTACTTGACAAGCATGAGGACCAAGCCTAAAGCACATAGTTTAGAAAAGTTCATCGGGGATGAGTCCAGCATGACATTAAATGGTTTCCAAACAACAGTTCCATATGCAGGCCATTTATGCTGGAGTCAGCGTCAACTTTTCTTCAACACAATAGAACCAAGGAAAAAGCTGTACTGGAATAAAGCTCACCTGGACAGTACCTTTCAGGCAATGCCAAAAACAAGAAACAAGCTCCATTTCACTCGGAATCAGCTAACAGCTAGAGTCAGACTGAGCAGATATGAAGAGATGCTTTCTTTTTCACTTCCTGGGCCAGAGACTTTATTTACCACAATTTATAGCTCACACCTCAGACAGGAAAAGTGATGTGAATACAGATTTTCCTACAGAAAGCTGATAAATCTCACAGACCTCTACAAAAATGAGCTCTGCCTTCACTGAGTCGCCATATCGTGGAGGAGAGCGGGGAAGAAAGGGGCAGCCTTGAGGCCCTGTGAATTTACCAATCACAAGAGGCTTGGCTGAATTGCAGCAAAAGCAGCTGCAATAGAAGGAAGTAAATTGTTGAGGGAGCAAGTGCTCTAGTAATCCCATTTTAAAACGGGAATTGAGTTTGCAAAGTACCCGAAAGAATGTCTTCAGCATGCCTGTCCCAGGGGATATGGAAATGCCAGGGAAGGACTCAAAAGATCATGAACAGAAGACTAGAACTCCTTTAAAATCTGCTGAGCACACTAGTGAGAAGCTGCACAGATAGCCTAAACAATGCTGGAAAGTTTTTCTTTGGGGTCTCTTTTTCTGTATCTGTAAAATAAAAGAAACCAGCCCAGCTGATCCTTAAAGTTTTTTTTTTTTTCTTTTCAGTATTAAAATTCTATGAATTTTGTGAAGCACTGTAGCAGGAACCATGTAAAATAAACATAATGGTATAGGCAGGAGCAACAATAAATGCTCAAAGGCAGAGACATGTGGTCTGTAGAGGAAAGAACCTCTGATGTTACGCAAAGGATCCCAACACACAAGCACGGTTGTGCAACCGCACACTCACTCCAACACTCCAGCCCAAATTTGGTATAAAGTTGTTAAGAAATGTACCATGTTCCATGTCCTGATGAATACCATGATTTCAAGGTATATCTTACCCTAATCTCACTAAAATCCTTCAGTGGTTTCCACTGACCCAAATAAGAACTCCTGAACCAGCCTGATATGATCTGGCTCCCTGGATTTGTCTTCAACCTCACCCCTGCCTCCAACCTCCCTTGGCTTCACTTCATCTGAGACAACTTGCTTTATATTTGTGCTCTAAGTGTGTCAAGCTCATCCTCACCTTGGTGCCTTTTTTCCAGGTCTTCTGCTTGCCTAGTCTCCTGGCTCATCATGCAGCCAGCTCCTTCACATCATTTATGTTTCACTTAACCAAGAGGCCACCCCTGATTTCCTCCACTATCATTTCACCCCATTGCTCTATGTCTTTCAAAGTATTTCTTGTTCTAAAATTATTTATTTGCTGACATATTTATGTTCCGTCTTCCTCCAGCTAGACAATTAGCTGAAGGAGAGCACAGACGTGATCTGTTTACTGTACATCATGGGTGCTCAAAAACTATTTGCTGAATGTATGATCCAACCACAACTTACTGTCTTAAGAAATACATGATAAGAGGGTTAGTAACTTTTTGAAGTGAACACTCTAGTAAGTAATATAAGATTAGATCCTGGGACTTTGAATAACCTTTCTACTAGAATTTGCTTCTAACTTTCTGGAGGACTCCATCCAGTTCTGAAGCCACCGTCTGTCTCTCTCTATAACTGGGGCAAACTCTCCCAGTCTATTGGTACCTCTACCCTGTGTACAACAGGGTCTGTTTTCAAGCATCTGTAGAAGTGAGGCTGAGGTTTCGGCAGGGTGTCTCTAAGCATAAGACTAAGCATGAAATTTTATGATACCTATTAAAAACCATACTTTCAGGTGTGATGAGAAAAGGGAGAGGGATAACTGGGAAATAACTTGGGAACTGGATATATTTCAGTACTGGCAGTCATTGGAATAATAGTCATAGATTTGAAATTCTGTATTTAGCGATGTACTGAATGTTTGAGAGCATAGGTTCTAAAGCCTGGATCTCAATCCCTTCTCTGTCACCTCTGAAGACCCTATGACCCATCTGTGCTTCAGCTGTCAACAGGGGCTACTATGGATACATCTAATGAAGACTGAAGGAGTTTACACACATACAACTCTTACCTCACAAAGTCCGCATCTACGAGTGCTAGCTGCTATTACCGTTATTCCCAAGAGTCTACACTTTTCACTGTGAGATTTCACAGTGCGAAAGATTTGTCACTCAGTCACTCAGTCATGTCCAACTCTGCGACCCCAAGGACCGCAGCATGCCAGGCTTCCCTGTCTTTCACTATCTCTCAGAGTTTGCACAAACTTATGTCCATTGAGTCGGCGATGCCATCCAACCATCGTATTTTCTGACACCTCCTTCTCCTCCCAGTTGTTTAATTTTCAGTTGAACCTCACTATATACTACAATATTAATACCTTTAGTGGCTATGGATCTTTCACTCATACATCACCATATACCACCCAAATCCAAGAACTCCTTATAAAATTCACTGTCAACTTTACTCACAGAGCTGAGGGACTCTCTGGACTCCTACCTTATATTCTAAAATCACTGGCCTCTGCCAGAGACTTCAAACGTTGGCTCCCTATTAGCCTAACTCCCAAGGACCAGTATCTAGGCTACACTTCCTATGGTGCTTTCTCTTTAGGCTTTGAAAGGTTGTTGCAGAACCACGAAAAGACGCCAGGATTCTTGGCCTCTGTAGGAGAAGAACTCAATCAGGGCCAGAGACGAGGCTTGATCGCTCAGAGCTTTTGTGTAATAAAGCTTTATTAAAGTATAAAGGAGATAGAGAAAGCTTCTGACATAGGCATCAGAAGGAGGCAGAAAGAGTACCCACTTGCTAGTGTTAGCAGTGGAGTTACATACTCTCCAATTAGTTATTACACTGAATCAAAAGAATGTCTGGAGGTTATCAAGGCCTCACCAGACCTACTCCTATAATTTACATTTTAAGATAACAGGATTAGCCAGAAGGTTTTCAGGAAGGAGAAACTGTCCTCCAGCTGGATACATTGTTGTTGTATAATCCCTAGTATAGAGTTTAAACTGAGTTATGTAACTAAGGCCAAGGAATGCAGAGGAAAAAAACATTTGTCTTTTTCTCCTCCTCGAGAATTCCAGACCCCTCTCTCCTTGGGGACCCCTAGACTTCTTATCAACCTGCCTAAGAAATGACTCTCTCAGCTTCACCCTGGCATCTGTTCTTTCTGTGCATCTTTAAGGCCATTCAAGCCCAGACTGACTCAATTTAGGTCCAAAGTCCTGCTCTCTTATTTCTCCGGAAAGGGACATGAGACCAAAAATACAACACGGCATCCTGAGCACCACAGATTTTAATAAAACTGAGCTTTTATTAAAACTTCTGGAGGACTGAGTCAAGATGTCTTCCTTAGAAAACACTGAACATCATTTGAGAATGCACTGTGAATCTTACCTTTCTCTTTGGATCAGATTCATATGTAGTACCCTCTTTTCATTCTCTTTTAATACCATCATCCATTACAAAAGATTTTCTAACAAAATTCTCCCACATTTGTCCTCTGCCTCCTCAAAGTACTGTATACTAAAAATATCTTTAAATAAACTAAAAGTCTATACAAAATGCCACCTTATTTCATAGTGGCCTGAAAGTCTTGACTAGAGAGTATCTTGCACTCTACATACTTTCAAACATTTCTGTATTTTCCAACTCAGAATCTTTGACAAGATTACTTTCCATGGTAAATTTTAGCTAGGTGCTTCCAAGAAGCAATACATGAAATGAAATAATAGCATGTACTACTACAGGTTCGATAGTCTTATTTTTATTGAGAAAGTCTTTGGTTAAACAAATGACTCTGCTTTGAAAACTAGTTATCTAGGAAGCAAATTCCTATAAAAAACAACAACCACCTCTAGCTTTTCTTAACTGTGCTTGCTAAGGGTATTGTACAACATGTCCACAGAGTGATTATCCATACCAGGTGGCATTAGTTTATTGATCCAATGAGGAAATATCTTTAATGAGCATATACACTAGAGCCATTAAAGGAAAACAGTTTATTTCAAAATATACCCTCACTGAATGAGTCTCTCATAAAATAGATATTCCAGGTTACAGAGAGAAGTCCTGTTACATGCTAACTTTTGCTTGTGAAGTCAGACAGGCTCAAATCAGAAGAAACACAGGGAAACAACAGAGTCAACTTGCTACACAAAACTTTTCTCATAGTTTCTTTACCTCTCCTTTGGAAAGGTATTCTAAACTTAACATGAAGAGCACATACACTGAGGCCAAAGGAGCTACAACACCGGCCTCTTATAAGGGTTAGATTAACATTTCCAGTGGGGCTAGGGAAATGCAGCTGAACATTTTACCACAACTGAGGTCAGCTTCAAAGGGCTAGAAAGGGGGTAGTATTAACTATTAGGTCTGGAATTCTCTTTGGCTATCTATAGAACCTGCATTTTGTCTAACTCAACATGAGAGCTCTCCCTATATCAGCAAAAACCCAGATCAACAATAAATCATGGCTTTCCCTGAATGAGAGTGACATGAGATTCATAACTGGAAGTAACTGGAAACAGTCACCCATCAATGAACGTAGAGATGGGCAGGATGAGCAGTGAAAGGGCTGTAGCTTTGAGGACTCACTGTGCGAGACCTCTGCTATCCATACGATGCATGTTATTTTCTCCATGGAATAAACTGCAGCCAAGGGTTGCCAGTGATGGAAGCAGATGAACTCAGTGTCAAGACAATATACTGGACTCGTAGATGACACTGTTTAGGGCACAGATACACCGTTAGGATCTGCTAATGTCAAACTCCTATAACCGGATATTCAGGGATGTCCTCTCTCTTTCTTTGTAAAATATCTGCTGCCTACCTTCTATCTGCCAAGTATTGAGCTGGCTATTGAAGACACAGAAGTGCATGAACCACGACCACTGACCTGGGCAAGTTCACAATCTAATAGATGAGACACACATGGAAACAAATCATATCAGGGATCATAACAATGACAGGTACAAGGACAATGATGGGTTTAGAGGGGATATTAACTACGCTATGTTTGTGTTGTCACAGGGTGTGGGTCAGCAAGGCTTTCCAGAGGAAAGGGAAAGGGAGCTCGCTCAGTAATGTCTGACTTTTTACGACCCCACGGACTGTAGCCCATCAGGCTCCTCTATCCATGGGATTTTCCAGGCAATAATACTGGAGTGGGTTGCTGTTTCCTTCTCCAGGGCATCTTCCTGACCCAGGGATTAGACCCGAGTCTCCCACACTGCAGGCAGACTATTTACTATCTAAAGCCACCAGGGAAGCCCAGAGGAGGGGGTTCCTAAATCTGCTCTTAAAGTATAAGCAAAAAAGTCCATTAAGTGGATAGAAAGATGCTTCAAGCAGAAGGAAGAACAAGTGCTAAGGCAAAGAAGAATAAATATGCATGCTGCTTTTGTGAAGCTGCAATGAGCCTGATGTTAGTGGAAAGGTGGCAAGTAGGGATCACCTTATAATAAGTCCAAATAGGTAGGCAAGGGCTGGATCACACAAGGCCTAATCTGTAAAACAAAGCTATTTAAGTTTTAAGCAGTGATGCAGCACTATCAGATCTGGGCTTTAGAAAAATCGCTGGCAGCACAACTATGTATGGTTTAGGTTGGGTAACACCAAAAGTGGAAAAATCAGGAGAAGTCTATAATACTTTTGAAAAGAATACATATTAAGGATATGCTGAGATGTTCAGAAGGAAACAGCAACCCACTACAGTATTCTTGCCTGGAGAATCCCATGGACAGAGGAGTCCGGCAGGCCATGGTCCATGGGGTCGCAGTGAGTCGGACAGGACTGAAGCGACTAAGCACACATGCACAAGATGTTCAGAAGGCAGAAAAAGTAAGACGTAGCAACCAGTTGGAGTAGGGATGGATGGAGAAGAAAGAAGTGTGTGACTTGGGTGGCTGTTTGGGTGACATTAATCAGGAGGGGGAAAATAATAGCTATAAGCAAGTAAGTGCATGGGAGGAGGCAAGGGTGCACGCTTGAGGCAGAAAGGAACTGAAAATCACTGTTGCTGTGGGCATGCTGAGTGTGAAGGGCTGCAGGAATCTAAGAGGACATATGTTTAGCGGACCACTGGGTCTGGAACATCACACCAGTCAAGGCTACTGTCAAATAGATTTGAAGGCATCCATATGCAGGAAGTAGCAGAAGTCTTGGCATGAATGAGGAATCTCTTCTCATCCTTCTACTAAATCAGTGAATCCACTGTTCATTTCCTCTCTTCTATTTCCCTCTCATCACTACTCTCTACCTTTACTTTTTAACCAAAAATATTTCATTTGCTAGCTTTTCCCTTGCCTCTTCTCAACTCCTTTCCAGCATTAAGTACAACTCTTACTTTTTGATCATTCTTTATCCCTCTTTCTTTTTTCTGTTTCTAATAATTCTCCCTCTGTAACATAAGGCTTCGTCCTTAGCACTATTCTAAATACAAATTTTTCTAAATTAGGAATCTTTATTTTTTAATTATTAACATTTTATCATGAAAAACTCATACAAAGACTAAACTACAGAGTATTCTAACAAAATCCCGTATGCTTCAACAAGCAGCTATATTTTTCACAATAAAATAAAATTCATACATCACTACTACAGTCATCTATGAACACATTCTCCTCTTGCACTAGAAAATAAAAAAACACAGGAACAGGTCTTCTCTGTGGATGTTCACATTTTTTATCCTTAAACTCTTCCCTGGTGTTGTCTACTGTTCAAGCAGGCTTCATACTTATTTTCTCCTTCTAACAGCCTTGTGGGTAGTCAGGTGGTGCTATTTTATCCATCAGACATGAAAAAAGAAAGAACTTAAGATTCATATTAAGTGACTTGCCCAAAGTCACAAACAACCAGTGTCTAAGCCAGGAAACTTTGACGTAGTCCTTCAAACCTGCCTCAGTGTTTTAAACTCCCTGGGTGCCATGAACATTAGTTGATGATAATTATATTACCTTTCTATAGTGACATCCTTTAAATTGTTATTATTTAAAAGTTTCTTGATTCAGCTCATCTTGAATCTTTAATAGAGCTGTAGGTGAATTTAACATACACAGCTATTTAAAAGCCAATTATTTGCACGTAAGAACAAATCATCTTTGACAATGCCAGTAGAGTCAGCCTTTTAGATTTTGCTTCAAGAGATTTGTGTCACTATTAATCGAGGTGATCATCTGAAACTTCAAGGCTCTAAGACTCCCTTTCTAAGGTCGAGGGTTACCTCAATGAGCTCAGGGTCTCTGCCCAGAATAAGGAAAAGGCTGCCAGGACAAGACAACAGCTCTTTTTCTATATGGGGTCTTGATCCTTGCTTTCCAGCCCTATCCTGAAAAAATGAGGCCCTTTCTTCTCAAGGCTCACATCATTCTTCATGGCTGCTAGATGAATAAGTAGAGTCAGATCAGGAATTGCAAAGCTATGCCAATTTATACCAGCAGAAATCTGATATAGGATATAGAAGTGAATGGATTCTAAGTATAAAAACCCAGGAGGATAGAATTTAACACTGGATCACATTGAGTTTACCACATGCCAAACATTCTGGATTTTACGTGCTAGTTCTAGTAGATAGCAGTAAGCAGTTTGCTTACTGGGGCTGAGAAACTGGAACTTCCTCAGCAGAAAGTTAAAAGAAGGAAACCAAAAGTTAAAACTAGAAGGAGTTTATCTTGGGAGACTTGAATAGCTCCCCAAACCACATCTTTCTGGAAAGATCAAAAGATACTTCCTTCATTAAGACTTTGAGAAATACATCACTGATAAGAGTACAAATGTCTTTTTAAAGCTCTGTGGGGCTTGTCTGTGTATGTCAGGATGAAGGTGGAATATGCCACTACTGAAATGTCCTCTGTGATTTTACATGAGATAAGGAACCTTGGAGAAGCAAAGGCCAAGTGGCAGTGGTTAACTAACCAAAGCAAGGATATACTCTCCGTCATGGGCAGCAGAAAACAGACAACACAGGAGTCTGAATGTTTTGACTCTAATGGGTGTGACAATGGCTCATGGATTACAGTTTCCCTAGGAACAGAACAAACGGGCAATTCCCCTCTAAAATATTACCTGATCCGTATAAAGAAAACACTCAGACCAGAAACCAGACTCGAAGGTCCACAGACTACAGTAAAGCTAGTTTATGGACTTGAAGCCTCTTGAATGAGAAAACAATTATAGGTCTCCTTGAGGAAGGACTGTGCAACGCTGCACAAAGATGTACTGACAGTCTTTCTTCAACTCTGTCCCTAGAGTAACTGCAGGTCACTTTCTAAAGTGACCACATACTGGAGAAAGTGAAATACCAAGTCCTTTCAGGGGTTTCTAGACACAGACAGGCTCTGAATTAACACTGTTTTCTAGGATTTTAAGCACCAATGTAGACCACCAGT
Source organism: Antilocapra americana (assembly GCA_007570785.1). Taxonomy (NCBI): domain Eukaryota; kingdom Metazoa; phylum Chordata; class Mammalia; order Artiodactyla; family Antilocapridae; genus Antilocapra; species Antilocapra americana. The sequence continues at coordinate 7,006,904 of ML661900.1, read as the reverse complement.
TGAAGTTGGGGCTAACAGTGGCCAGTGATATATGGAGTTGTGCCTCAAGTTCTTCTTGCGATGGGCCCAACTGGTCCATGGATGAACCTATGGTTTATCCCCAGTTCCCGAAAATGCAACTGAAGTAGACACGCCTAACTCTTGGCAGAATCTTCACATTGGCTTCCAACATCTATACACATAGGGATGGAGGAAAAATACATAAAAGTTGGAATGGATCCTATTTAAGAAAATTTAGTTCTTACGAAAATACCAAGTTTTCAAATAGTATGCTTATAGCACCGCCTAAATCAATTATGCTTTAAAATGTGAAACAGAAATTACTTCCTGACACCAGAGCCAATGAAATAGATTCTTCTCATTTCTGTGCACTGAAAATCTGCCAGCATTTGATCACTCCATCGTCAATGACAGCTTCAATATAATCTCTGCTGTTCATCCCCCAAGAACAGCTAGTATCTGACTTCTGCTCTTCTATATCTGCTAGATATCTCATATTTTAAGTCAGTCTACTTGCTTGTAGCCCTTAGAAATAAGGTTCACTGATCAAACCTTGACCATTCGCTTTCTCTGTCAAACTACATTATTTCGAACAGGACCATAAGTCACATTAATTGTGTCCTTTTACTTAAAGAATGAGTGGGTAATACATAATTGCTTATTACCCTTCTCAGCAATTTTTTTAACTGCCAATTTAAGAATTCTGACTTGAAGAATCAGAATCCAGTGCCTGGAAGAGTTTGCAATAGATTTTCAATAACAGGAAGAGTGCTCAATAGATTTGAATAGAATCTCTTAGTGCATGCAAATATAAAGCAAAATCTGGCACACTGGAAACCACACAGAAACAAACTCATAGGGGAAAATGTACTGCTTTGAATTATAAGGATAATTCCATTTTCATTCCTCAGAAAGATAAAAGCAAATTGAGAAATAGCTAAACACTTTTTTTAAAGATTTTGAAAGCTTCACATTATATAAAATATAGAATCTTGGAATAATATGTTGTAGGATTATGAGAAATAGGTTCTCCTATGTAGCATCATCTAGATGGAAAGCCTGTAAATAAGAAGAGAGTCACATAAACAGTTGGTTTTTAAAATCTTTGCAATTAAGAAATTGTTTGTCCATGTATGTTATCTTGGTTCCTTTTGTGTGTGTATTAAGTAGCTTGGGTCATGTTCAACTCTTTGCAACTCTATGGACTGTAGCCTGCCAGGCTCCTCTGTCCATGTGTAATCTCAAATCTAATAGCAACAGAATTTGATTGTTGGAACAGTCATGAGTTAAAAATGAAAAGGAAAATTAATCATTAGTTTATAAGCTGTTTCTAGTTTTTGTATATTACACATTCCTTAAGAATATGAAAAAATTGTTTAAAAATGTTATAGTACAAGGAGAAATTTTCATTCTGAGAGTTTAAAAGTTTTATAAAATCATAAGGTAAACATTATCTTTCAAAAATAATATTTAAAAATATAACCTCAGTATTTTATATATGAGCTGTAATTTTGTCATTTTCCTTCACACATTAATTCAGTGTCTGTGGATTTGAGCTTGGGTTCAAAGAATGTGAACTTTAGCCTAAATATCCAACACTTTAAGCCTTCAGATAACAATTTCCAGCTTTGTCCGATTTCAGTTTGAGAGACTAAACATTTTAGTAAGAATTTGAACATTTTAATTTTTGTTATTCCTATTTTTCAAAAATGGGAAAAATAAAATTTCTAAGTAATATGACATTTGCTGTTACTAATAATTAATATTTAGAATGTTATATTTTTATGAGCACTTAGTTTATGTAAGGACTGAATAAAACATCTTGGTATGCATTAATCCATTTAATACTGCAATACTGTGAGATGCTATAATTATCCAATTTGAAACCAAAGCTTAAGAGTACAGTAAATTGCATATGATTTCACAGCTAGTAAGCAGATGAACCACTTAGAAAGATGGCATGATTACCAGTCACCCCTGTGTAATATTTTGAAAAACTGATTGTTCAGTTGACATATTGAAAATGTGAGTTTAGTGTAGGAAATCGAGTTTAGGGGTATAGATTATGTCAACCCTGATTACACAAATGTTGAATATATGAGAGCTAAGAACTACATATTTTCTTAAATAATTATAACACTATTGTTTTAGAATTTCACATAACTCAGATCTTAAATTTCAGAGCCCATTTGTCTTACCCAGTTGCTCAGTACCTGAATCTTCTAGGCAAGCAAACTGTACATTGAGATCACTAGTGAGGTTCATTTAATAAAGAAAAATCTGGCACAAGGAAGGGAGATTTTGTTTTAAATATTCAAAATCTGTCTAACCTAAAATATATTATTATATAACATATAATGTATACTAAACATTAAGTCATGAAGTCAGGACTTAACGTGGATAATTTGGCTAAAAAGTCCAGTCTTTCAAAGTCTTTGGTGTGGTGTGATATTTATAACAATTAAAATGCTCCCTGTGCTCAATATTTTTGAAATAAATATGTACATTTTCAATATTTTTTATAATCAGATTCATTTCATTTTAACTTTAGATAAACTGCTTTAAAAATAACCCAAAGTGTACAAACCAAATTTACATAGTGTCTACTTAATGGTCCAAATTTGAGTACTTGCAGATTTATGTATGATTTGCCAAATATTTTCTCACCTCTAAAACCTTCTGATGTATTAATATATACTTATGGAATAATGTAAAGCATTGCTCATTTTTATTTGAATATGCTATTTCAACCAAATACTCATATTCAAACCTCAGCCTTTTGTTCATAACCTAATCTCTGATGAGAATGAATTCAAATGTCTCTTCTTGGTCTTTAAAAATAACATAATTCACAAATATGCTTGTATGATATTCAAACTCAATAAACCCTATGGGACTTGTGTTTATATATATATATATATATATATATATATATATATATAAATTATGGGCATATGTAAGTTATATAACATAATTTTTTTATGAACACTCTCATAGATAATAGGAGAAGGCAATGGCAACCCGCTCCAGCACTCTTGCCTGGAAAATCCCATGGAGGGAGGAGCCTTGCAGGCTGCAGTCTATGAGGTCACTAGGAGTCAGACACGACTGAGCGACTTCCCTTTCACTTTTTACCTTCATGCATTGGAGAAGGAAATGGCCATCGACTCCAGTATTCTTGCCTGGAGAATCCCAGGGATGGGGGAGCCTGGTGGGCTGCCGTCTATGGGGTCGCAGCTGAAGTGACTTAGCAGCAGCAGCATGGATAATAAAATATGCCCATCATTATCAAATTTTATATACACACACACACACACACCAAACAACATACAATAAGCTAATTGGTACTTCAAAATATTATTGTTGCTGTTTAATTGCTAAGTTGTATCCAACTCTTTTGGGTATTCTTGCTGGGAAATCCCATGGAAAGAGGAGCCTGGTGAGCTACAGTCCATGGGGCTGCAAAAGAGTCAGACATGCCTTAGCAACTAAACAAAAACAAATTTCAAAATATAAGTTCTCAGGCACAACTACTCCACAATATTGCAAGCACCCTGGAAGACATAATGAAGTCTTGTGTGATTCTGCGCACAGAATCACCATGAATGGGAGCAGCAGTGAGTGCATGCTGATGAGTGGAAGTGTGTTGCTCATATTTAGCTACTACGAGCAGCAGGCATTCCCACAATGACATAATTTATCAAAGCGGAAATCACATCTTTATAAAATTAAGACAGCATACAATTTTTTTTAACATATATCACTACAGCATTTCTGGAAACTTCAGTTTATATTAAAGGTCTGAAAAGAAAAAAATTGAACTTTGTGTTAATACAGGAAACTGAATTACATTCTGCTGCTGCTAAGTCGCTTCAGTCGTGTCTGACCCTGTGTGACCCCATAGACGGCAGCCCACCAGGCTCCCCGTCCCTGGGATTCTCCAGGCAAGAACACTGGAGTGGGTTGCCGTTTCCTTTTCCAATGGATGAAAGTGAAAAGGAAAGTGAAATCGCTCAGTCATGTCCAACTCTTCGCGACCCCATGGACTGTAGCCTACCAGGCCCCTCCGTTCTTGGGATTTTCCAGGCAAGAGCACTGGAGTGGTGTGCCGTTGCCTTCTCCAGAGATACATTCTCGGCACAGGTAACTACAAAAGAGCTTCACCCTTATGTGAACTACCAATAGACCCTTCAGTGGTAGTACAGTCTATACACGAGGAGATCACATGTTTATCAAACTGTCCCAGATTTGGCAGGCTAGGGCACATCTCAGCCCCACCCACCAAACATCAGTAAGGTCCCACAGTCATTGCAACAACCTAAAATGCTTCCTCAAATTAAAAAAAAGAAAGCCATAATGGCATCGCTGAGAACCAACGGCCTGAATCATCTTGGTTATCTGTCTGTGTGACCCAGATACATCAAAAACTGCTTAGACCCTATTTTTGACAGAGCTGTAAAGTTCTGAGTTAGAAAATAAGCTTCCATGTGTTTACAGTTCATGGTCATTTTCTGTCTCAAGAATAGGGCACATCTCTTGCTGCAGTGAGGACCCACCGCACCCAAGTGAAAGCTACTCAGTCCTGTCCGACTCTGTGTAACCGCATGGAGTATACAATCCATGGAATTCTCCAGGCCAGAACACTGAGGGAGGAAGGCTTTCCCTTCTCCAGGGGATCTTCCCAATCCAGGGATCGAACCCAGGCCCCCCCGCATTGCAGGTGAATTCTTTATCAGCTGAGCCACAGGGAAGCCTGTGCCTTTTTTTTTTTTTAAACTGTATCCAAAGTTAAAAAAAAAAAAGAAGGCACTTTAGGGCCTTGTTGCCCATTACAAAATTAAATGTATGGGTTTAAACACTTTTATTAACTCGTTTGTAAGTGAGTCAAAAGTAAAGTCTAATTAAAAGTAGTTTCTAGGAGAACAGTTTCTTTTATATCTGAGTTTCACCTTGAAATACATTTAGCATCCTGTTTATTACCTGAAGCTTCTCTTCCAATCTACTTGCTTGAAATGTTCAATTGCATTTCATGGTACCTTTAAGCTTAATTAAATTTTTGCAACAGCAGGTCTGCCCTTTAAGGCAAGACATTTCTTACAATCAATATGATTTTCATACAAAAATAAAGAGCCTACAAAATTTACTTTCTCATTTGGGGAAAGCAAATACTATTTGCCTATAAATAAATGATAGTTTTCCATGGCTATTTTTAAGGGAAAAAATAAGGTAGTCTGTGGCAATATGAATCCATTTAAACTTGGAGAAAAAGAAGAATGTTAAATCCTTTGAGATGCCATCTAATCCTAGACCCTTAGATTTCATCAAACTCTAGGCAATGAAAACATACAACTCACATTTGAATCAAAATTACTTGACATTATTCAGCTTTATGGTTTTTCTACTATTTGGATTATGTTGCCAAAACCAGACAAGCTAATTTATCTAGGAATAAATCTAAACTTAACAAAGTGATTCTTGTCTCTGTATCTAATTTGATCGACAAGAAGGCAATTTTTCCTATTTTTAGTTACTTCTATAATTTTGCGGCAACTGTTGATTGCCAATCTGCAGCAGTTAAGAGGAAAAGCCATAGACAGCAGGGCACTCCCCACTGAAGTCATCCTAGACTGATTCTCATTTCCCCCATCCCATCCCACACACGCCAGCACTGACCTCACCCCATTCCCCAAATAATCCATCAAGCAAGCCTGTACTCATTGGAGTCAGGGGGGGTCCAGTTGCACAAGCAACAAGAAGTCATTTTTAATACCTTTCTTCCTCTTCCCTGATCCTTCTGATATTCCATTCAGAGCCCAAGCAATTGTACCTGCTAAAATGCTAGTAGCCACCCACAGCTGCCGATCTTTTGCCACAGGAGCTTTTTCTAAACTACCATCACTTCCTACTCGACAAACAATAGCTACCAAATTGGCCCATGTAGATCTACTCTGTTCCAACCTCTTCTTGCAATATTTTAAAAACTAATACCTAAAACTATGACTTCACTGCTTAAAATGCTTCAATATTTCACAAGTGCTCGTGAAACAAAAGTCCTTCGCATGTACTCTAAAGCCCTGGATCAGTGGCTTTTGTCCACCTTTCTCGTCTCACTCCATACCTCGCTACCTTTACTTGTGTCACATCGTCTAGGGTCAGCCCCTCACTCCAGACAGGCGTGCCTCTTTCGGAGCCTTAAACTTGCCCTTTCTTCTGTTTCGATTCTCTTATTTAAGGAGATGGTATAACGAGAACAGTGAGGGCCGGAGCACTGCAACAGCAGTTGGGGTTCGGATGCCAGGTGCACAGTTTTACTAGCTGTATGATCTTAAACTCTCTGGGAATCAGAGTTTCAGAATCTGTAACATGGGGACAAATGACAGTCTGTATCAGAGGTTCCCTGAAAGTGACAAGATTTGATACACTTAGAGCATTTGGAACTCTCTGGCACATAGAGAGCCTTCAATATTATCAGATGTCATCCCTTCTCTCTTCACCTAGTTAACCTCTACTAAGCCTTCAGATCTTGGCTTCTGAGTTGTTTGCTAAGGAAAGAACCCCCTGATCTCCCCAATCTTACCAGGACAAACTCCTTGTCAAAAATCCCTTAGCCCTAGGTATCCGGCCATCACAGGGTTTGTCACAGTTGCGGTTTCAAATTCATTTGTGTTAATGTCTGGTTAATGTTTAACTCTCCACTAGATGTAAAACTCTTTAATGGTAAAAAATATTTTTGGTTTTGTACAACATTACCTTTTTCCCCAATACCTAACACAGTACCCAGAACATAGTAGCATTCAATAGATAGTTTGAATAAATGCCACTTTATTCAATTGCCACCAGGGTCAGGTTTCTAAAACTTAAACTTCATATACTCAGTCTGATGTAGTTAAAGCTTTCTGATGACTTCTCAGAAGGTAAAGTCGACCTCCTTAGCCTGATGCATATATAAATCACAACCTGACCCCAGCCAACCTTTTTTCCCAGACTTTTTATGTTATACTGCCCCTAGCTCCCTTGTCAGGTTTAGACAGGCATTCTTTGTGTGGAACAGAAGGTACCTACCACCTTTATGAAGAAGCATGACCATCACATCTTGTGGTCAGAAAAAAGAAAAAAAAAAGTAATAGCTTCCAAAATAAATCAGAAAGAAAACATTTGAAAGGGTTGCCTTGTTTAGTTCTAGACTCCAAAATAAGTAAAAACTTTGAGTCTTGTCCGTAAGATGCTGACTCACTAACTGAAACAAGGCTATTTCTTACTTTTGCAATACTGATGTCTGGAAATTGTGTGTTGTGTGTGTCTGCACACACCACAATGTTTGTGTGTGTGGTAATAATGCGAGAAAAACTGTCTTCCACCACGAACAGTCGATGCGGTAGAACACACTGCTGTCTTCATCCTTCCCTCCATCCTTACTCTCTGGCCAGTGGCTTTGGAGTCTCACCATCTGAAGGCGAGTATACTCTCTTGCACTATTGATGTTGGGAATGGCCACATAGCTTGTTTTGACCACTGAGTTGCCAGTGACAGTCGGCCAATTTAGATCCCAGTCTTTGAGAGACATCACCCTATCCACTCACCCACGAGCTTGTCATCACCATAAAAGAACACGTCTGGCTAGTCCACTGGACCAAGGAGGACAGGATGGGAGACAATTGGAAGGGACTTGAGCTCATATTAAAACTTGGGGCCAACAGTCAGACCCAAACCAGTGCTAACTAGCCCCAACTGACCAGCTTGTATGCTTCTTAAGCCACTGGGACTGGTAGTACTTTGTAACACAGCATATTGACAAGAGCTGATTCATAAACATAGTCACTTTGATAACCTTGTGGAGAATTTTTTTTTAAATACTCACTGTATTTTTAAGTTTGTGAGCTGGTCCTTTTAAAGCCTGCTCTTTCTTGTAATCTTAACAAGTAAGCTATTTTTCTGGATACCTTATCCCTGAGTCATCCTCAATAAGAACAATCCATGCAAGTGCACCGGGATGACCCAGGGGGAGAGAATCGGGAGGGAGGAGGGAGGGGGTTTCTGGAGGGGGAGCATATGTATACCCATGGCGGATTCATGTCAATGTATGGCAAAACCAACACAATAAAGAAAAGAAAATTTTAAAAAAAAATAAAGAAAGAAACTGCATTCAAAATCAGTTTCCAATCACTGTGGGGAGTAGTGTATTCCTGAGCGGTTTGTCTGCCTGATATTCTCCCCTTGGAATGAGTTCTTTTTCTAGGAGATGTCTGAATTCCTCATCTTTACAATAGACTTCTGGTGGGCTCCTTCCCTTGAATTTGAATTTAAATTCTTCTTCTATTGGTTCTAACCCCCTGATATAGATGACACTGTTAGCTAATTTTTGATCCTTATGTAGAAGTGATTGATTAATCTTCCCAAAATGTCTGCAATAATATTTTCAGTTCTACATACCCTTTTAGAATTTTGCCACTCTAACATCAAGAGGTGCAATCTATTGCCCAACCTGTTGAACCTAAGCAGAACCTTGTGGCTGTCTCAGCAAACAGAATGGAGCAGAAGGTCTGACTTCCATAAACAGTAATGAACTTTCTCCCTGGATTTCTCCCCTGGAACTCAGTCACCATATTTGGAGGAAGTTCAGGCTACATGCTGGCATTCCAGCCAACAGTCCCAGCTGACAGCCAGCATCAACCATCGTACATGAGAGTGAGTGAGTCTTTAGATGTTTCAAGCTCCCAGCATCTGCTCTCAGCAACTGCTCCATGAGGAGAGTTGATGCTTGTCTGGACACTATACCAGGGGCATAGGATATGAGCGTCTGGCTGCAGCCACTGGCTTCTGTGAAGTAGCCCTAGTCTCAAAAGCAGGGAAAAGTCAAAGCTGCACTGAAAAAGCTTCCCCTCTCATGTTCTCCCTGTCCCCTGCAGCCCTCCATCCTCAGACACTCTTTCCACTTGTACCAGCTCCATACAGACTTCAGCCTCTCTACAGGTTTCTCATGTTTTCTTTTCAGTTCCTGAACTCTCCATTTCTCTCACTTCTTTAGATTTCTAGGGGTTGACTTTAATGTGAAGAGACTGCAGTCCACATTAGTTCATTATCTTAACAACAGATATATAAGAAGTACAGAGAAGAGAAACATTTGCTTATCTACCAGATATTTACACTTTGAATTTCTCTTCATAGTTGACCAATTTTCCAAATATTGTCTTGACAAGATAAAGCTGGAGAGTATACATTCAGACAGATTTATGGGACTATCTTGGCAGATGCCAATTTAAGGAGGGTCTCTGGTTTGGATAACATTATTGTCCAAGATGTCCACTGGTCACCACTGGAACTTAGTACACTAATCAGACAAAGGCTTGGTTCTACCTAAGTTTACATTTCTCAGCTCCAACTGTATTTAAACAGAACTCTATCATTGGCGGTTTATAAACAAAGAGACCAAACCACAACTTAGATCAACTAGTGACAAATATGTTACTCAAACATTCAGCAGGGCTCAGCCATGTTTTCCAGTGCTGTTCTAATTTCCAATTGTCATCCGTACCCCTAGGTCTGCCTTCTCCATAGCTTTGGGGAGGAAAGTTGCCAGTCCTTTACTTCCGCAAAACACCTCTCATAATACAAAACTTTCTTGTCATAATGTGAAAAAACAGAACTGCTATTGGTTTGCAAAGTGAAAGTCACTCAGTTGTTTTCAGTTCTTTGCAACCCATGGACTATATAGTCCATGGAATTCTCCAGGCCAGAATACTGGAGTGGGTAGCCTTTCCCTTCTTCAGGGGATCTTCACAAAACTCATTGAAGGTGAATTCTTTACCAGCTGAGCCACCAAAGAAGCCCAAGAATATGGAGTGGGTAGCCTATTCCTTCTCCAGCAGATCTTCCTGACTCAGGAATCAAACCGGGGTCTCCTGCATTGCAGGCAGATTCTTTACCAGCTTAGCTACCAGGGAAATCCCCCCTGTTTGCAGTTGGTTTACAGTTCACAGTTGGTTTGTAAACTAGTCCCCAAACACAGAGGGGAAGGAGAAACCAAAGAAAGAGGTAGACCACTCCAGATTGGAAGTGGCAGTTTTAATAAACAGGAAAACTTACATATGAGGCTCGATTTGCATGACCACAAGACATGTAGATCTCTACACCCACCCACCAGAATCGTAAAGGTTTACACAGAGACCTTAACTAGGTTCAGCCAGATGGCCTCAACAACAAATCTCTACAAGTCTCTCAAGGACACAGCTCCATACATGGGTCTGGTGGGCAGAAGGTACATTCCAAGGGCAAGGTCAGGGTACATTCCAAGAGCAAGGGCAGTGGTAGGAGTGAGGAGTCTCTAACTCCCAGGGCTCAACTCGAAAGTGAACCAGCAGTCACATCCTCCTGATGCCCTCCCCCAACACTTTGTCTATAAGCTCTGTGGTACCTTCATACAGAAATCAAGCAGGACTTTGTGGACACTTTCCGTGTCCCCCACTTCTTTGTGGCAGGATATAGGCTGCATTCAGCCCCCAAGATATTTCCTGAGTTTCAACAGAGCACGTTGAAACAGCTGCTAGTTAGAGAAAGGAAAGGAATACACAGACAAAGGAGAAACAGTCAAGAAGAGTAGTGCAACCCTGAGGCAGAGCCCTGGTTCCCCCTCGGGGACACAGGTAACAGTACCTTTGAGCTGTTTTGCAGACCCTGAAATCCACCTCAAGTGGGAGAAGTTAACTGGTTGCTGCCCACAAGCACAGAGATCCAGGACAGCTGGAATCAGGAGGTGGGTGATGCTAACTCCCAGCTACCTCAAAACCAGCCAATCAGAACAATGTCCACAAGCTGATCATCTCTTCCTCTTTGAACTATTGCTATAAAACTCCTCACTACCCTCTCCAGGTCAGGACACACAATTCTGAGGGCATTAGCCCACTGTGGCCCCCTTTGCCTGGCAAAGCAGTAAAGCTTTTCTTTTCTACTTAACCCAAAACTCCTGTCTCAAAGATTCAATTTGGTACCCGTGTAGAGAGGCTGGATTTCAGCGACAATATCTTAATGTTCTCTGGCTGTATCTACTGTTGTGGCTTCATCCAGGCTCACAGCCCAAAGCTGAAAACTATGACTTTTACCATGTGATTGCTGAGCCTCTTTGATTCTTTATATTTTAAGGGAATTTTATTTGCTCCTGGAGAAGAAAGAGTAAATTCCTAATTGATGCTTATGGTTGGTATGCACTAGGGAGTCCATACTGTTAACGATTAATGTTCTGAGGTAAAAGGATTAGAAGTAAAAAAAAATATTAATTTTACAAAGGCTAGGCGAGTCAGATTCATTCATCTGTACAGATGGGAGAAAGCTTTGCTCCATCTGCTTCTGCTTCCATTGCTTTGCAGATAAGAAAAGTGAGGTTAAGCAACATGGCTGAAGTCTTGTAGTCACAGGGGTCAGGGTGCCCAGTGATCCGGCTCAGTGGGTTCCTGCTCAGGCCAGCAGCTCCAGCAAGCACACTCCAGAGCAGTCAGCGTCTTTGTTTGCTATATTAACAATATGGGATCCCAGGCACAGGGTGACCTGTCTGGCCACAAACACAGAGGTTCTGAGAGTGTCTGCTAGAGCACAGAAATACATCATGGGCTTCGTGAGAGATCTTAAAATAGCTCCCATGTGGCAGCACTGCTTGGATGGCTTTGGAAAGACAGCCAATAGCCAACAACCCAGAGGGAGTTTTCAGTTCAAGGTTGAAGAAGCTTGCAGCCCAAAGTCAAGGGGCTGGAACCTAGAGTTCTCATAATCCAGAGATGTATTCATCCCTGTGGATATTGAGGAAGGTTTAAGTGGGAAATACTGTCAAAGCTGAAACAAAGAATTCTTTTATTTTAAGTTCTTGTTCCTGATTCATTCTGGGAGGTGAGTAACATGTCTTTAGGTGGGAGGGTGACTGACAGGAAATTGTGGATGTCTGGCGATGGTTTTCAGTCTGTACCTGCCCACAAGGGCACAAACAATGTTCTGTGACAAAACTGGAAAGTGGGGAAAATACAGGAGAAGTATGTAGAGTCACTTGACTCTCAAGGTCAAAGTACTCATTAATATCTCCAGATATTGGGCACTGAAAAACTCATTTTCAAAATGAATGCAATAATTCACCAGCTATTATTTCAACAAGGACCAAGCTTGAGAGCTGGCAGGACATGTGGGTGGATAAACTGCTTTTACTTTGCCTCTAACACAACATCATGTGAAGGCAGGCATTTGATCATCCTAGAGATAGATTTAAATTGTCATGAGAGTTAAGGTACCATCAATCAGAATTAAGCTAAAATCCCCACTATATTCAGATTTGCAGAATCATTGTAAGAACTAGTCCTCCTATTCTTTAAAAAAAAAAAATTAAGAACTCTTAACAAGTAGCCAAAATCTATCAGGACAATTCTCCCCCATTTCAACTGGGCGTAAAATTTTTTGAAAAAGAAATTTAAGGGAACAATAAATAGGAAAACATTCAATCTAAGTAAGAACACAAGATGCAAATTTAAAGGATAATAACCAAATTAGCACCAATTTAAAAAGAAGATAATGCCCACTGATGATAAGGAAACAGTGGAATGGGCAATTCTTTTTGACTGATAGAAGTGTAAATTAATTTACCCTTTCTGGGAAAGAAAAAACAGCACTATGCATCAAGGGCCATAAATTGCTTATAGCCTTTAGAGTGGTGATTCTATTTATAGTTATCCTGCTTAAAGAAATCATTTTAAACACAAAGCTTTATGCAAAGGTGTTCATGCCACCATATTTTAATACTTGTGCTTAGTATTACCTAAAAGTCAAAAATCAACATAAATTTCTATATATAGTAGGATTTAAAGAATAATTGATTAAATATATGCTACCTACATATGTATATACATACAAGAAAAATTTTTAAATACTAGAAAGAATATTTTCTAAATATCTGGATGATGAAATTCTCCAAACTCTATAATGTTCATGATGAAGTAAAATCCTGAAAGTGGACAATTTTTTTAAATAAGAAAAGTGAAAGTCACTCACTTTTGTCCAACTCTTTGCAACCCCATGGACTGTATAGTCCATGGAATTCTCCAGGCCAGAATACCGGAGTGGGTAGCCTTTCCCTTCTCCAGGGAATCTTCCCAGCCCAGGGATTGAACCAGGTCTCCTACATTGCAGGTGGATTCTTTACCAGCTGAGCCACAGGGAAGCCCTTAAAAATAAGAGATATTCACTAAAAGTACTTTTTAAGGGTGTTTTTAACCATTAGAGTTTTACTCCACTAAGTGACCTCTGACTTCCACTAAACTGATATGAAACTTGTCAACATCTCTCATTACAAAGGAGTTCAATCAATTCCTGGACCCTGATAAAGATTCCAGCCAGCCTTATGGAAATCTGGATCTGAATTCAGAATTTGCTGAGAGCCTCTCGCGCTCTCTGATAAAATCAGCCAGACACCTGAAAGTTAAAAGCTCTGCACAGCCTGTTTCCTTCATCAGCTCAGCTGGGCTTCTTTTCCTTTTTTCATGCCAGGCTTACCCCAGTGGTTGGCTTTCCAGTGCCGGACGATGATAGAATGGCTGAGATTAAGTTCTTCGGCAGCTTCTTGTGTAAGAAGATCAGCTTTGAAGATGGTCTTCGTTGTTGTTAACTTCCAGGGGTCAGACACTGTGCACCTCATCTTCAAGGCTCTAGTCTCCCTTCCAAAACTTCTTGAATCACCAATGCACTCTATCTATGTTCCTTATCAGTTCTGGGCCAAATGTGCTGTTGATGTTGCAAGTTTTCTGCATTGTTTTATAACCCATTTTGAACTCAAATAAGAAAATCGTTTAAATTTGCTTTTTGTCTAACATCATTTCTATACTCTAAAATAAATATAAATAGCAAGTAATGTCATTAGTAAAAAACATAAAGCAAGAAACATGCATTAAATGATGTATAACATAACCACATTTAAGAAACTACTCCAACATCAAACAGCAAAGTTCAACAATGTTAAACCGCAAACACTTTTGCACCAACCTATACAAAACAATGAAAAGTCAGTTATATCACATCAGCCTTTTATTATTTGTGATGGATTCATTTTAGGTAGGTGGTTTGAACTAAACTGTAGCCAATTTCATGTACTAAATCAAGTCATAAAGAATTCTCCTATAGTGGAAAATGAAGTATGCTCCCTCTAAGGTGAAACTTACTCACTTTAGTCATGGTAGAAAAGCGACCTGATTAAAGAAGAAACTGGTTAATCTTAAGTTTGTTTTCTAAGCCTGTTTCTGTTGTGTAAATAAGTTCATTTGTATCATTTGTTTACATGTAAGTGACATCATATGGTATCTACATAGCTGAATCCCTACACTGTACACTTAAAACTAACACAACATTACAAATCCACTAAACTACAATATAAAATAAAAATTTTAAAATAAGAAAAAACTGATCATATGCATTCTTTTCTTAGTATGACCATTCAAAACAAATTTCCCGAATGTAGCAATTCATTTTAAAACCACAGAAGTTTAGAGCACTTGACAAAAATACACTGCATTGTGCCACAAAATCATCTCTTTTCCATAAACAAGATATATATATATATATATATACTGTCTTTTTTTTATTTTGATGGAAGGCAATATTTTAAGACTTAAGTACCCTCATCTCCTCCTCCCTTCAGTGTCATCTGTCACAAAATAGGCAATTGCCCCATGATTATTGAAGGTTTTTCAGAATATTGTTTACTTGCCTTCCTAATCACCAACTTCCAGCTCTCCCCTACTCATTTCCTGAATGTTTTGAATTTACAGGTTTTTCTTTGCAGACCCTGGTCATATTCAAACCAGGAGATGTTTTTCTGAAGGAACCAGGAAAGTTGCAAAGAAGAGAATGTTTCTACAACTCCAGTGTTGACTCAGGCTATAATCTTTAAAAATTAATAAACTAAAAGAAATGGGAGCAACAGAAGACTAACTGAAGCAGGAGAAAAACCAGAGAGGAAAAATATCCCCAAGATGCTGGCATGATGGAGTAGTCCTAAGAGCAGCAGACCTCTGAATAAACACTAGGGATGTGGAGGAAAGGTCATTAGAATGAAAATAAACATTTGTATAAGAAATGGGATAAAGAGGAATAGAACTGAAAAGGGAATACAAACCAAAAAAGGACAATTACTCGGTCAAAAACATGGGTTGAGTGAAATGAAGCCAACAACTGAGGAGGCTAGGGCCCCCCTTTATTAGAGTTTCATCATTTGTCTGATATTTGTTTCCTGGCTTTAACTGGCAACACTCCACAAAGACAGCAACTGAGCAGTCCCTACAAGCGTCCTCTATCACCTCTTCCATGCTCTGTGAAAGAACCATTGCCTGTAGGAAATTTTAGAAGACTGGGAAACCCATATCCCTAACCCTTGTGCTATCTTGCCTTATGTAACCATCTCTGAAAATCTATTTTTGGCCATTAACTAAAGTTCAGGCCTGTAACTGTACCCACAGACATCCTTCTGAAAAATCATGTTTCTGACAACTACACAGGAAGCAATCATGTCTAGACACACACAAGAGTGTTTGTGAATCACTGCCTGTGGCTTCAATTTTCCCTAAAGCAAATTATGCACAATTTGGAAATGTTTACTGGTAACAAAGAAACTCATAAGCATCTACCATGGGCACAGCCTACGCCAGGAACATAAAAGGATGCAAAAATAAGTGGCTTTGTTTTCAAATAATTTACAATTTGATGGGGAGGATCAAGTGAACAAAAAATAGAGACTACTACTACTAAAGAGGAAAATATATGTATATATATCTATATATCTATGACTGATCCATGTTGATGTATGGCAGAAACCAACACAACATTGTAATTTTCCTTTAATTTAAAGTATTTTTTTTAAAGAGAGTGAAATATAAAAAGCCCTAGAAGTCCATAAGAGATTATTTCCTATTAAGGGATTTAGAAAAGCTCTTAAACTGGATATTGTTTGAGTTGGGGGGGAGGGGGTGAATGTAGTTGGAAAGGCATTTTGAACAGAGAAAAACATGAGTAAAGGTACAGAGCTGAGAAATTATATGATGTGTATAGAAAGAACATCTAATCCAGTTAGGGCAACTGAGCTGTCCCTGTGAGCCTCAGGCTAATGACTAAAGCATCAGGTCTATTAAAGAACATGGCTTACTTCTTCCCTCTTTCAACAAGGCTGTATGGATACTGCTCAAAAGTATAGTTCTTGGAGCCAGAAGGCTTGGATCTAAGTCTGTCCTCTGCCAAGTCCTTGCTCTGTGACCTGGGGCACACAAATGTACTTTCTTTGCCTCCATTTCCTCTCTGTAAATTGAGGATTATATGGACACATATTTAAAAGTGTTGTTACAGGAAACAGAGACTTTAGAAGAATCCATGGCCCATGAGGAACGCTAGTGTTATTAGTTATTATCACTCTTATCTAGGGACTCTGCAGACATGGAAGACCATATAGAAATTTTTCTAATCTCTTCTCCCAGCTTCATCAAACTAGTTTCTTTAATTTATACACAGAAAGCCTGTGTAGTAAGTTACAAAGGGAGTGGAGGAGCAGATGTTAAAGACTCACCATTAAATAACCTGATATTCTTGCATTTAAGCTCTTAAAACATAAAACAGCTCTTCTGATAATTTTGCTCAACTTTAAGCAAATAAACTCATTGTACTGGCTCACTATCAATGCAGCAAGGCAAATCAAAAAAGAGCTAGTTTCACAGCAAAGTGTTTAAAGTTGGGAATTACTTTATGCGTGTTTATTTATTTGCTTTCTTCCTTAGCCAGAAGCATTTGCCTCTTCAAAAATCCCAAGAGTGTCCCTACTCAACGATTCACCAACAGAGAGAGAAAAGGCTTTCCTTGACCCTGTTAAGATGCCTGGCTGGGTCTGAAAATTAAACTGACAAAGACAGATTAACAAGAGAAAAGCATGCAAATTTATTCCCTATGTTTTAATGGCAGGGAGTCCTCGTTAAGAAATATATGGAATTTAGAAAGATGGTAA
>ML661900.1:6942084-6988351 GCA_007570785.1 Antilocapra americana | reverse complement strand
ACTGGTGTAAAGTGGTACCTCATTGTGGTTTTGATTTGCATTTCTCTGATAATGAGTGATGTTGAACATCTTTTCATGTGTTTGTTAGCCATTTTTATGTCTTCTTTGGAGAAATGTCTGTTAAGTTCTTTGGCCCACTTTTTGATTGGGTCGTTTATTTTTCTAGAATGGAGCTGCAGGAGTTGTTTGTATATTTTTGAGATTGTTTGTCTGTTGCTTCATTGGCTATTATTTTCTCCCATTCTGAAGGCTGTCTTTTCACCTTGCTTATAGTTTCCTTTGTTGTGCAGAAGCTTTTAATTTTAATTAGGTCCCATTTGTTTATTCGTGTTTTTATTTCCAGTATTCTGGGAGGTGGGTCATGGAGTATCCCGCTTTGGTTTATGTCAGAGAGTGTTTTGCCTATGTTATCCTCTAGGAGTTTTATAGTTTCTGGTCTTATGCTTAGATCTTTATAGAATAGACTCGTGGACTCTGTGGATGAGGGAAAGGGTGGGATGATATGGGAGAATGGCATTGAAACATGTTAATTATCATATGTCTAATCAATTGCCAGCCCAGGATTGATTCTCGGGGCTGGTGCATCGAGATTTCCCAGGGGGGAGGGAGGAGGGAGGGGGGAGGGAGGGGTTTCTGGAGGGGGAGCATATGTAAACCCATGGTGATATCATGACATTGTATGGCAAAAACAATAAAAGGGAGAAAAAAAATAAAAATAAAAATAAATAAATAAAGTAGAATAAACATTTAAAAAAAAAATAAGTTTGAATCCTAGGGTAATTTTTAGTACTAATCAGGAGTTAGGTGACTAGTAGCAACCTACAGCCATAACCTAACAGCCATGGAATGTGTGCTCAGCAAGACGCTCAAGTGACTGTCGAGTACGCAGTCCCCTCTCCTTCACCCCAGGGCTCCCGGGCTTTCTCCTTCCCCATGATGAGGGAGTAGCTGTGCTCTGAACTGTGGCCTCCTGCTACACAAACACAGGCTCGAGAATGTGGCAACACCATCCAAGAAGGGAAACGAAGAGTGAAGGAGCCTTTCGTGGACAAAATATTATCATTCATTAAGACAGTGCCATAGACTTTCAAAAGAAAAGGTTCTTAAGATCAAATTAATGAACTCTTTTCCATTCACAGAGATAGTTTCAATAGCTACCTCTCTACCTCTTCCCACTTACACTTTCTCTCCTGAGATATAAGAACTACTTCTGTGTGTGGCTTTATCTCCCCTTCTTCATAAGTCCCTAGGCAGATAGAGATATAAATCTTTCATTTTCCTCACTTCCTAGGAAGACTGAAAGGCACTTGGACAGGGGAGAAAGCTTATTAGTATTTTTGTTTCAGTATAAGGTTCTACATGCCTTTACCAATTATAATTGCATTATCTGCCTGGAAATTCTATTTTAGAACACAGCAAAGTGAACAGATGCCTAGAAATATTTTTTGTTGTCTTCTTCCCCCAATTTACAGATTTCTTTCTCCCAAATGAAGACTTAGTTTATTTATTGAATTATAGAACAGAGAAATTGGTCAATTCTAGGCTTGAAAATGTCTATCACAGTCCTCTGAATAATGTCCTATAAATTAACTAAATTGAATTCCAAGTTTTTTTTTCTTGCCCATATATAACTCACATTTGTCTGATTTATTTTTCAAATGAACATTGGGAAGATATTGCTAGCTTTCACTAAATAGCAATATGCTTGCTTGCATTCATATGGAAGCACTCTAAGTCTTGCAAAGAAAATATCATCATTAACTTTCCACAGTTCTGTGAGACATGGACCACATTCTTATCTTTGAAATAATAACAAAAAAAGTCAGCTCTGAAAATCTCTTGATTAGGAATATAACACCATAAATCTATCAGTAGGAACTAATGCGGTTTCTTTCCAGCGAGCTAGTTCAGCTTTGAAGTTCCATGTCCTTTGTATTACTGGAATTGTTTCTGTTCTTAAGCAAAGGTTTATTTCTGCCACTAATTATCTTTATGACTTCAGGCAAGTCATGTAATGTCTCTGCATCTGAAATTTCTTATCAGGAAAGTAAGTGAGGATTTCCAGTTAAAAATGGAAATGTGACACGCCTGGAAAATGAGAGTAGAAGACTATAAAATGTATGAACCTTTTTTTAAAAAGTATGGAAGAGGAGATGACAGAAGACAAGGCATGTCAACAACATTGCAGAGGATGAAAAGCAGAAAGAAGAGGAGTAACTGATGGCAGGCAAGCAAAACCGCAACCAGCTCGGCTGCAGAGGAGACAGTGAGAAACCAGTGGATTGTGGGAAACTAAATTTCCCCTCCCCCATCTACACGCTAATGACCAGAAGTGTAATATGTTACCTTACATAGCAAAAGGAACTTTGCAGGTGCAATTAAGTTAAGGATCTTGAGATGGAGATAATGGCCTGTATTATCCAGGTGGGCCCTGTGGAGAGAATAGAGGCACAGCAAGACGTGATGGGGGAAGCAGAAGTTGGAGTGACCAGGGGCCATAAGCCAAGGAATGCAAGTAGCCTCTACATGCCAGAGAAGGCAAGGAGATGAGCTCTGCCCTGGAGCCCTCAGAAGGAATTCAGCCCTGCCAACACCTTGAGTTCAGCTCCATTAAGGCCCACTTTGGACTTCTGACCTCCAGAACTGTAAGGTTATAAATTTGTGTCTTTTTAAGCCACTAAGTTTGGGGTTCTTCTTCGCTCTCTGCCATAAGGGTGGTGTCATCTGCATGTCTGAGGTTATTGATATTTCTCCCAGTAATCTTGATTCCAATTAGTGCTTCATCCAGCCTGGCATTTCGCATGATGTACTCTGCATAGAAGTTAAATAAGCAGAGTGACAATATACAGCCTTGACATACACCTTTCCTAATTTGGAACCAGTCTGTTGTTCTGCATCTGGTTCTAACTATTGCTTCTTGACCTGCATACAGATTTCTCAGGATGCAGGTAAGGTGGTCTGATATTCCCACCTCTTTAAGAATTTTCCACATTTTGTCATGATCCACAAAGTCAAAGGCTTTGGCATAGTCAATAAAGCAGATGTTTTTCTGGAATTCTCTTGCATTTTCGATGATCCAATGGATGTTGGCAATTTGACAGAAAGCAAAGAAGAACTAAAGAGCCTCTTGATGAAAGTGAAAGAGGAGAGTGAAAAGGTTGGCTTAAAACTCAACATTCAGAAAACTAAGATCATGGTATCCAGTCCCATCACTTCATGGCAAATAGATGGGGAAACAATGGAAACAGTGACAGACTATATTTTGGGGGGCTCCAAAATAACTGCAGATGGTGACTGCAGCCATGAAATTAAAAGATGCTTGCTCCTTGGAAGAAAAGCTATGACCAACCTAGACAGCATATTAAAAAGCAGAGACATTACTTTGTTGTCAAAGGTCCGTCTAGTCAAATCTATGATTTTTCCAGTAGCCATGTATTGATGTATAAGAGCTGGACTATAAAGAAAGCTGAGCACCAAAGAATTGATGCTTTTGAATTGTGATGTTGGAGAAGACTCTTGAGAGTCCCGTGGACTGCAAGAAGATTCAACCAGTCCATCCTAAAGGAAATCAGTCCTGAATATTCATTAGAAGGACTGATGCCTAAGCTGAAACTCCAAAACTTTGGCCATCTGATGCCAAGAACTGATTCATTGGAAAAGACCCTAATGCTGGGAAAGACTGAAGGCAGGAGAAGAAGGGGACAATAGAGGATGAGAGGGTTGGATGGCATCACTGACTCAATGGACGTGAACTTGAGCAAGCTCCAGGAGTTGGTAATGGATGGGGAAGCCTGGTGTCCTGCAGTCCATGGGCTCGCAAAGAGTTGGACATGACTGAACTGAACTGGTTTGTGATTACTTACGGTAGCTCAGATGGTAAAGAATCTGCCTGCAATGCAGGAGACCTTGGTTCAATCCCTGGGTCTGGAAGATCCCCTGGAAAAGGGAATGGTAACCCACTCCAGTATTCTTACCTAGAGAATTCCATGGACAGACCATGGGGTTGCAAGGAGTCGGACACGACTGAGTAACTAACACACATTGTAGCAGCAATAGAAAACTAATGTATCAATTCATTCCTCCTAACTTAGGGTAGACTCCGGAATTAGGAGCAGCACACACTCCTAAAGATAGGGTGAGAGATGGCAGAAAACGGGGCCAATTCAAAGTCTATGGAAGACGTGTACTACCTGTTCTCCTTTGCCACCCGTGTAGCCAGATGACAACCCATCCCCAACACCACAGATGCACGACATTTTATGTTTCAGAAAAGTAAGTCAAGGCAGGCTCCAAATTTGGGAAAACGAGGCTCAGCAGAGGGAAGGGTTAAGCCACAAGTCCAAAAGCCATCTGCATCCTGAACAGTGGAGACACCAGTCTCTTCCCTAGATTCAGAAACCCACAACACAAGCAACCAGAAGGTTCCTCTCTGAGGAGACAGCTATGGATGCCAAGACTGGACCCTTCAGCAAATTATCTTGTTCCTGCTCTTTACTCCAGCAGAAGCCCAGCAGCCGAGAGGCCCAGCTACGCAGTTTTCACATAATGTCTTGGCACTTCAGACTTAAATACACATGGGCATGTTGGGGCCCGGCTGGCTGATGCGATCAGCCAGAGCCATTACGGTCGGAACGCTGCAAGCCTGCTGCCATATAAGGCGCTGATTACGTGCCAGCTATACATTCGGCTGGCAAATCACCAAAAGGATCATGCGGCGAACATATATCCGACAGGCCAATCGCCCACAAGACACGTATTCCTTACATGCCCGTCAGAACCCCCCCCTTCCTTTTCCCACTCCCTCCCCTCCTCCCCATATATAATCGCCTTGCGCTCAATAAAGTTTTGCAGCTTGATCAGAACCTTTGTCTTGCTGCCGTTCTTCGCGTCTCTTGTCCCACCCCTTTCATCCGTTTTAGGTGGATTCGGACCCCCCGTTGATTGCTCTGCGGGCCAGAGCGACTGCGCCCAGCTAGCGGCCGGAGCACGGGCAGACAAATCTCAAGATGTTTGAGATCATGGGCGTGGGCTCACACCCTGACTCCAACACTTACTAAGTGTGTCACGGCAAACGGGTTACTTAGCCTTTCTTCAGCTCTCTGTTCTTGTCTGCTAAATAGAATGGTAAGATTTCTACTTCATAAGGTTGTTGGAAAGATGACTCTGGACTCAAAGTATTCAGAACCATCAGTAGGGTAAGAAAAGATAAAATCGTGCCCCTCTGCCCCCTCACACACACATAGGGAATTCAGGTGGAAAAGAGATAATGTAGCGACCCAAAGAAAATTCTACAAAAAAAACCCTTAATATCCTAAAATGAGGCAGGTGGAGTATCTTATAGGGATCAGGGGACTGCTTTTAAGGTTTGCAAATATGATAGCAGAAACAAAAATTTCCATAGGCTGGTTGAAAAATAAATTTTAAATATTGTCCCAGAAAGTATAATAGAGTTAAAAAATGGACAATATAAGAAAAGGAAATAGAGATGTTTGAGGGGATAAAACTTTGTACCTCAAACCGCAATCATCTCAAATAAGCTTTATGTAACACAACAGGCCAAATATATTGTTCCCATTCCTCTCCTTGGTTCCCACTCCCTTTAAGTTTTAATCAAGAAATACTTAGGAACTATATCTTTCTTATCCTTTCAATTTAATTCATTTCAGGCAACCTCAGACCAACATTTCATTTGCATGTAATTTCTACTATGAATGTAAAAGAGAAGGTGAGCAAGGAAAAGCATAACATCATAAAACCACAGTTTCAATAAACAACATAAACTGCCCAACGTGTGTTCAAACGTTTCAGCTGTTATTTAGTCTGTAATCCCAGATGCTTTTTGTCCTATATGTACCTGAGTATGACCTGAACTCTCACAACCTGCTTTCCACCCCTTTTAGTTAATTTTTTTCTCACTAGCTACACTAGCTCATTCTCCCATAAAAAAATAGGATGTGGGAACAAATTAAAGGGAGATTTATAAATTTGTGAGATTCAGAGAATTCTGTGATTCTACATGGAGTATATTGCTATCAGCTTCTATAAAATCTGAGCCCGAAATGGTCAGCCTCAGTCATGGCCTTCTTATAGAGGTATTGAATCTTTTCCGTGACCCTGTGTATATTTATATAAACATTAGTTACATTTAATTAAACCAGCATTTGCTGCTGCAGCATTTAACCAAGTGACAATGAATTAAAAATAGACAAACATTAGGAGCTATCTTAATTTTTTAACAAAAAGAAGCTCTTAACAAAACAAAAATGTACCTGTAAAAAGATAGTGAGCAGTTGGCTCCCATCCCTGGAGTGCTCTCACTTTAGGGACCTAAGTCTCAGATTATATTTAGCACCAGCCACAAGAACTGCCTTTTTTCCCTTCACCTGCTGTATTTTTTCAATTATTGTGCAATTCAAGAATTACCTGGTATCCCCAGCAGAAATAAAATAATCAAGAAAGAAAACACCAGATTTTAGCCAATGAGAATTTAAGAACTGTGGATAGATTTATACCAGCTTTTTCTCCTGCATTTATTATTACCATGATTAATTAAAAAAAAAGAACCTCTCTGACCACATTTAAGAGTATTCTGCTGAATCTATTATTTAAATTTTACCTGCAAGGCAAAAACCCCAGAGTAGCTGATAGACAAGAAACAACAGAAAACCTGCCAAAACTCATTGCATAGCCAAGAATGGACAGACCAAACATAACAAAAGTATATAAAAATAAGGGCCATACACAGAAAGATTGTTGATACCTGCTTTCCCTCCACCCTCCCAGACACCACCCCCACACCCACCAAACCTAAACAACCAAGCTGACCTTGGTCAATGGCACCATCTAGTGGTTGCTACAAACACACCCCCAAATTATCTCATTTCTTTCTCAGGAGATCATATTCCATTCTTTCATTACATGTAACTCTGTTTATTTTACCTAATTTCTATCTTTGGAAGAAGAAAAATTTCTAATATTCAAAATAATTATTTCTTGGACTGTGTTTTGTTTTATACTAAGCTAAAACATTAACAAGTATAGAAGTCTCAGAATATAAAATATGCAAATTAAAGTGAATTCTAACACAAACCCAACATCCCAAATAACTACCGATGGACTTCCCTGGAAGATAGAAGGTTTAATACATACATACAATTCCAATTCCTCATCCAACCCCATAAAACTACAGTAATGGGATTTTTTGTAAACTGTGACAAAGCAGTTTTAATTAAAGTGGTATTTGGATAGGCATGGAATGGTAGAGAATATGAAAGAGTTGTAAAACCATAATGACACTATGAAGCCACATTTTCATAGTGCAATAATTTCACTGGATCCTCACAATAACTCAGTGGTGTAGTAAGGTAGCACAGGGATTATTTCTACCTTATTTTAAAATTAATTTTTACTAGAGTATCAGTTCAGTTGCTCAGTCATGTCCAACTCTTTGCAACCGCATGAACTGTAGCACACCAGGTCTCACTGTCCATCACCAACTCCTGGAGTCCACCCAAACCCATGTCCATTGAGTCGATGATGACATAAATCCACAAGGATGGGAAGTACTGTAGAAAACAGTAACATAATTTGAGAAGATGAAACACAGATCATGAGACAAAACTTCCAAGGCAGGGGAATCTGAAGTCAGCAGTAGGGAAAGCTGATAAACAAAATAATATGCATTGTAAATTCCAGCTACAGGTGAGACTGTGAGTGATGGAGACACAGGCTAAAATGAGGAAAATTTTATTACAGCTGTTTGAGTGGCAATTAGACCCGTTTCCCACAGCATGCTGACAGATAACTATCTCTTCCTAATACCAGAAGAATCCTCAGGAGAGTAAAACAGGGTTTCTGAACGTTGGACTGACTGGAGCACTGAGTTGAGGCATTGGGAACCACATACAAAGCGTAACTACGGTACCAAAGAATACAGAAATCTTTGTCCTAGGTGCTGAGAACTTCACCCCTTGGCTTTACTTTCCCAAAACTTTGGGGGCCAAACCTCTACTCCCCAAGCAGGAGTCAAGAAGGGCCAACTTCTCTGGGTAACATCAGAGAACAAGATAGCAAGGACGTAAGTGTCAAATCACCCTACTTCTGAAACTCAAAGTCCCATTCATTCAAGGGCTGTAGGCTCAATTTTAACCCTGAGTAGACAACCAAGGATCAATGAACATTTGATAAAATCAGTTAACAAGGGAGAGAGAGACAAATACAAATTGGAAAAAAATAACTTAGAGAAAAGAGATTTTTTTTCAGAGAGAAAAAATGTTAATAACAACTTATGGTTAATAGCCTCAGAACCACAAGGAGATATTATATCCATAATGTATCATGCTCTTGGAAATTAAAAAGTAACAAAAAATTTTTTTTAATCAATAGAATAATTAGAAGACACACTGGAGAAAAACACAAGGGAAGTGTAGAAAAATAAAGAGATGGAAAATAGGAGAGAGGAAAAATATTGAACAAATATAGCTGATGCAATAGACAAATATTAGCATAGTCTGAGTAAGAGTTCCAGAGAGGAAAAAATAGGGGAGGATATCATAAATGAAATCATTCATGAAAATTCCCTAGGACTTAATAGACTTGAGTTTCTAGGTTGAAGGGAATCATCAAATGTTCACACAATAAATGGGAAAATACCCACATTAAGGCACATCACTGTCTTACTTTCAAAACACTGAGGAGATAGAAGATCCTAAAAGCTTCCTGAAGTTAAAAAAAAAAAAGGTCATTTACAAATAATAATGAACATCAGAATGGCTTCTAACTTATCAGAAATGATAGAAGATAGAAAATAACAGAACATCTTCAAAATTCTGAAGAAATAACCTCCAATGCAGATTCATACAAGTTAGGTGGAAAAGTGAACTAAAGACACATGCAGAGACACAAAATGTCAAATTTACCAAAATCATCTGTCACACATCCCTTCTTGGGAAGTCACTGGTCAGTGTATTCCACCAAAACGAGGAAATAAACTAAGAGGAATATACAAAATATAGGAACTAATATATCCAACCCAAGAGAACAGCAGAGAGAATTTCGAGGGTGATATGGAAGGAAAAAAATCACAGGATAACTGCTGTATGGAAATCACAGAGGGAAACTGGCTTAAATCACTCATTAAGGAACTTCCCTGGTGGTCCAGTGGTTAAGAATCTGCCTTCCAATGCAGGGGATGTGGGTTTGCTCCTTGGTTGGGGAATTAAGATCCTGTATGTTTCAGAGCAACTAAATCCCTGCATAGCAACCAGAGATACACTGCACACTGCAACAAGGCGACCGCATGGTGCAACGAAGGCCCAGTGCAGCAAAAAAAAATTTCTAATTGAAAAAAAAAAAAATCAAGTTTATCAGAAAATGTGTGACCAAGGACAGCACAAAGCTCTATATCAGTAGGCAGCTGTCTCTCCAGACGGAATAGGCAGACATAGATAATGTCAACAGAACCGTTCCTTTACTGACACTGTCTACAATAATGATAGCATAGGGCTGTAACTGAAAGATGGACTATAAAGAATTGTGTCCAACAAGGTTTACAATTAAGCCTAACCTCATTGCTTCTACTATCTTGACAAGAGCCTTCCAAGTCCTTAGAGACATCAATACCCATTAAATACAAATTTATCCACATATTTAAGTCACAAATTATATAGGTATATGTTAATTTATGCAGGCTTACATCAATATCCATTAAACACAAATTTATATACATATTTAATTCATAGGTTGTATATGTATATGTGTTAATTCATGCATGCCTACAAATGCTTGCATATGCAAACAATTTATCTGGAAATATACACAAGAAATCTAACATTTGCTGTTCTGGGGAAGACAACTGGCTCAGCAGGAGTAAATAGGTGTAAAGGAGTCACTTTTAATTGTTTAATTATTTATGTTTTGTCTTTTGATTTTGATTTCTGTAATGCAAGCATCTATTAAGTAAACAAAATGTTTCCTCTTCTCAAATAATAAACATTTACATGCACGATCGGCTATTCCCATCTTCCCATCAGGTCCTTACGGCTTTGCTTACTCATGCATACACATTTATTTTTAATGCTTTTCTTCATTCTATTCACTACTCTTTTTTTGCCAAATTATCCTAGGGCGGGGGAAATCTTTTTCATTTGTAAGGCAAAAAATTATCTTAATTACAGTTGATCAGCCTAAGTGTAGTGCTAATGATATTTCCATATCAAGGAAGAGCAAATCCAAAAGTTTTGAAAGGAAATTAACCAAAACAGTCATTGCTATCATTTCTGAAGAACTTGCCTTAAAGGCTCAGATAATTCAAAAATTTTAAATAATTTTCATGTATGTCCTCTTTTCCTTTAATCAAGATTACTTTGGAAAAAAAAAAAAACTACTTCACTTTAAGCACCAGCTTTAAATATTAAGCAAGTATTTCTTACTCAATTTGTTTTTAGTTTGGTTTAATTACTGCACAGCAACAGCCTTGCTTCCCTGTTTCTTACAGCCTGGTCCCCAATTCCAGCTGCATCACATCCACTGTAGAATGAGACAGCTGGGGGGCCTAGTGCTCTGGCAAGCCTATCCTAGAATAGGCAGGAACCAAGACCTGTCAGAATAATGCAGGAAAGTGGGGGCACTCAAACAATCTTCAGGAAGAAATATTAAGCGTGTGGATGTGGTATCTTCGGCCCAGAAGTAGGAATAACCACATGTCCAGGTGATGTTTGATAGCCAACAAATGGCCCCATCTGCCAGTGGGAACTAGCACCCAGCAGTGGCAGAAAACAGTGAAGCAAGACAGGAGAGAAGGCATCCGAGGGCCAGATAGGGATCATGTCAGTAACTGGCAGGAAAGAAGAACCAGGTCCCTGGAGCCAGTAACAAGTTTTGATCGGACCAAAATCTAGTTCTAATTGAATAGACTCCTGAAATATATAACTCCTTAGAGTTTCCTTGATCAAAGAGACTTTAAGAACCATCTAATTTTAGAATCTAATTTAAGAAAAGATCTAAATGTTAGAATTAAGTAGCTTTAGTCCAAGATCTTGGGGGTAGGAGTTATGGATACAAGTCCAGGAAGCCAGGCAAGTTACCAGCAGCCTAGGGACATAGTCATCATTTATATCTTTCATTATATAACCTATAGAATTATAATTAGAATTCTACATAAATTAGAGAAAAGTGGGTTCCATATTTTAACCCACCAAGGTCACCTTTGCAAACAAACTTTTCAAATAGGAAATTTCTTATATGTAGGCAGTGTTTGGGGGGCTTTCCACGTCACTCAGTGGTAAAGAATCTGCCTGCCAAGGCAGGAGATGCAGGTTCGATCCTTGGGTCAGGAAGATCCAATGGCAATCCACCTAGTATCGTTGCCTGAAAAATCCCAGGGACAGAGGAGCCCGGCAGGCTACAGTCTAGGAGGCTGCCAAGTCGGACATGACTGAGTGACAGGGCACACACAGTGTTTACTCCGATTTATACTTTGAGTTGTTTGGAGAATTGTGTTCAGATGGTTTGGCTGATTGCAGCAACTGGGGTGTATTCCTGGCATCTATGATGTGGAGTCCAGTGATTCAAAAAGTCTTGCAATAGTTAGACAGGTGTGTGTATGTGTATGTATATGCACAATGCCCCACTCAAAGTGCCAGGAGCACCAATGTTGAAATATACCAATTATTTTACTTTACCAATGTGCTTTCTATGTATAAACGCAGCCCTGTGCAAATTCAGAGCTTCTAATAGAGCCCTTGATAGTTTTATTCTTATACTTCTTTACCTGAATTCACTTACTGGCAGTTTAAAAATATGGTGGAACTTCCAGTTAGGTTTTAGAAATGTCTTTCATGAGCATTTTGTCTAGTTATGAACAGACACAACTGAATCAGCTCAGAGCTATCACGTTAGGCCTACAGAATTTTCTTGCCGATGTTTGTTCCTAAAGGTAAGGGAAATGTGGGTGAGAGAATCTAAGGTATTCAAGGTAATAAACTCATGCAAAGGAACAAGAATCACTTAAAGCAAATCTGCCATGGATCTTGGGTTTGACAAATCACCTCTCAGCTTCGCAACAGGTAGCTGCTTCAGGTTAGCATCCAATCCACGCACCAAAGGAAACGTCTTCAAAATGACTTCTTATGTTATTACTCTCAAGAGAGACTTGTTTATCAGAAAGACACCTTTGGTTTTCGAAACAAGAGAAGGACATATGTTCTACGATTCCAGGGACTACAGGAGTCCCAGGCACCAGCAGATTAGAATGAACTGTTCACCTATTTCAGCTCATTAAATTCAATGGTGGAGCTATCTGTACAGCAGGATAACAATGCCCATAAATCTGCAGTTGGCAGTGGATTTACTACAAAACACATTCACAAATGAAGCTTTTCTACAAATTTACCTTGAAATAAAGTGAATCAGCAAGACCCCTGTGCTATGCCCGAGCACCATTTAGACAAACACGTTTCCCCTCAACTGTCTTCAGGCACACTTACTTCTATGAGTGACACACCCCTGAAGTGAATGGAGGTTAAATCACATCCGTCTTACAGATTGAACCTTCACATTCAGAGGTAATACAAGCAGAAGAGATGATTCGAATTTTATAGAACTTGGCAAGTCAAAATTAGAGAACAAAATTTTTCATGTCCTCATGTATTAACTGAAAAATAGACAACCTGGTTGCCCTGCCCTCAACTCCTTGCCACACATGGAGGCATGCATACATACACACACACACACACACTCACTCCATGTAAACTCTATCTACTTTCCTGGACCAGATGAAATTCAAGTTCTCTCTCTCCTTTTCCAAGTGTGATTCTTGTTTTCTCCATTAAGCATTTAGCATGTGCTACTCCATGTTACTTTTTTTAAAGTTCCATATCTCCACTGTTCATACATAAGCTATGTGCACGTTGTACACACAGCATGTTGTACACATATTCTGCTCATATGTGCCGCGTAAGCACACTGGTCTTTACAGATAAGGGTACTGTCATCAACATAAAAACTAAAAAGCGAGTCCCTTGGATTTATTTTATTTGCATCTACATCAGTGATTATTTAAAATGGGCTGCTCCGATGCTGTGAAGGCAGGAGTGTTTGAAACTAATAAGAAGACTTTGCTTGGATCAAAGTATCTTTCTGGGGATTGCTGGGTTTTCTTTTCAGCTTTATTTTGTTACATATAAGCAAGGACTCTATTCATGTATATTCAGTATCCAGTACATAAGGATATATTTGCACATAGTTTATATATGAGCAGTGAAGATAATGAAACTTCAAAAAAAAAAAAAAAGTAACATGGAGTAACATATGCTAAATGCTTGTTAGAGAAAACAAGAATCACAAGACCTGGAAAAGGAGAGAGAGAACTTGAATTCCATCTGGTCCAGGAAAGTAGATAAGTTTTACACGAAGAGCGTGTGTGGGTGTGCATGTACACAAGTGTGGTAGGGTGGTGAGGGCAGGGCAACCAGATTGTCTTTTTAATACATGAGAATCCTTCACCCTCAACATGAGCATACGTCTACTCTTGTATTTCCAACAGAACCATATGTGTGCTACAAGGACAAAAACTTTTCCCTGGGAAAAAAAAAATCTATGAAAAGGATCAGCCAGCCAGGGGCCAAGAAGTATAGGAGTCAGGATGACTTTGCCTTCTGGTTGGTCCAGAACAATCTCCATTATTTTAGTTTTCTTGGACTAATTATTCATGAAACCCCCTATCACTCAGAGGCATCCTTGTCTAGCCAATACATTATCATCACTTGATATGTGAGGGGCTTGTGTTTAAACTGGGGCCCATGT
The DNA here is from genome assembly GCA_007570785.1 of Antilocapra americana. Taxonomy (NCBI): domain Eukaryota; kingdom Metazoa; phylum Chordata; class Mammalia; order Artiodactyla; family Antilocapridae; genus Antilocapra; species Antilocapra americana. The sequence continues at coordinate 6,974,548 of ML661900.1, read as the reverse complement.
TTCTGGAGCCCTTTCACCTCTTGAAGGTATTGAAGAGGGATGATTATAAGAGGTGGAACTCACCTCTCCTGAGGTCTTTCTGGCCGGCCTCTTACAACAGCCCAGTTGCTATACCCGAATTGTCTCCTCTAGATTGCTTCTGTCTCCCCCAAGATGTCTGAAGACCTTTAATGATGGATACCATCTCTGGTCATTCTCTCCTTTTCTCCTTGGCATCTAGAAACTGCTAAAACCATCATGAGCAGTTCAATATACGCTTACTAATCAACTGGTAGTCTTCTTAGATAACAAAGGAAATCTTATTCTACCATTTTATGTTCTGAAGAGCAAGTTCTTCACATTTGTCAGGGTTGAAACCTGAGATCGTCACAACCTACTCATTTTCAGTCGTTTTCCTCCAACTTCTAAACTTGCTTTTCCGTCACTAGTACCAGCAACTGGATTCCTTTTTATATCTGCTTGTCCAATCACTTCCTGAGTGTGTCTACACATACAACAACTCATCAGAGATGTGCTTGCTGGATGGTGAGAAAGGAATCTCACTTGTCTACCACTGCACCCATGACTCCAGTCTGTCTCTTAAGATGTGAGAGACACAGGTTTTAGCATGGTGGGCTGTGTGGGCCAATTTCAGGCAGCCATTCTCATCTCATCCTGCAGCTCCACTCTTGATTTCCATAAATCAAAACCACAAACATCATTTTGCCAATACCAAAGATTCACTGACTACTGGGTTGGCCAAAAAGTTCACTCAGGGTTTTCTGTAAGCTTTTATGAACAAACTTTTTGGCCAACCCAAAATTAAAAACATAAGTTATATCAACAAGGACTTATTGTACAGCACTGGGAACTCTACTCAATACTCTGTAATAACCTATTTGGGAGAAGAATCTGAAAAAGAATAGATGTATGTATAAGTAAATCATTTTGCTGTATACCTGAAACTAACACAACGATATGGATCAAATATACTCCAAAATAAACAGACAAGTTATCATTGGCAAGATTTCATACTTTTTCCTAGTTCAGTTTTGGTTCTATCTGAAAGAAATCACAATTCTGATTTAAAAGATCTTTCTTCTCCATAATTCCATCTTTAAAAAATTGTCCACAATCAAGTTCCATTCAAACTTTGCTAGCAATTTTGTGACAGAGAAAACAAATTAGCTGGCACCAAATTTTGTCATCTACCTAAGGATGGATAGATGTTGACAGATTTGTTTATACATATCTAGTCCCATGACATAATGATCACATTATACTAACCTGGCACCTCTGTGCTCTTACTGCTGTGAAATGGCAAAGACTTGCTTGGCATTTATCACAGCCAGGTTTCTAAAAGGAGGATTAAAATGGAAAACACCTTTCATTTGAACCAGATTTGATCTCCAATTTTACCTAATTTCATGATTCAGAAATGTTGCTTTTGTGATTATTAAGTATGACCCCAAAAGGGTTTTAAGCCTATATTTGGATTTAATATGAAATGAGTCAAAAAATACAGCTGACAGAGCTCATGAGAGGTGCAATGATTCACACGAGATAGGTATACCCTTCAATTCAGGTAGAAGAGGTAGTTACCAAACAAGTTTGGTGACTATTGAGCCCCCTGGCATGTGGCAAGCCAACTTTTAAAAAGTTTCTGCATCCAACTCACATAGAGGAAAAAAAATATAACCAGCTGTTTTTAAAATGCAAAATGTTTAACTGACAGCATGATCAGTTGAAAACACAGATTATTTAGCTGTCAGGGGTTCTCAAGGGCAGATTCTGCAGCTTTGCTGAATTCTTACTTATTAAATGCTTGATTCAAAAATAGGGCTTCCTTCTTTAGAGTTAGGGCTACATTTCTCAAGTGCTTGGCACCCCAAGGGCAACAGCAGAAGTATACTTACTGAGAGTTACTAATAGAAAGATAATTAAAAAGACAATCACCCCACCATTTAATCCCCTGAAGAAACAGAACTAGATTTGTTGGCAATACCAAGCGGCATCTTGAATGTAATTCAGTAATTCGGTATCAAAATGTCTCTAAATGAGGAAGAAAAGGAGGTTTGGGGCCTTCATGGCACAGATTATGGAACACTTCCATTTACCTGTGTAGATGTCATTTCTCGGTACAAATACTTTCACGTTCATAGACCATGTTTCCTTAAGGATTTCCTCACTGTGACTTGGAGGCAAGATTCTGCCCACATGAGCCAGCACTCACTGAATTGTTTCTCTATTTATTTTAAGTAAACTTTACTTTAAGAAACAATCTAAGTGTCCAACAACACATGAATGGATAAAGAATACATGGCATGTGAGTATACACATACACACACACACAATGAAATAGCACTTAGCTATTTGAAATTTTGCCATTTTCAGCAGCATAGATGGACTTGAAGGGCATTATGCTAAGTGAAATAAGTCAGACATAGAAAGGCAAATACTGTATGATATTCCTTATATGTGGAATCTAAAAAGTATAAATTAGTGGCTATAACAAAAAAGCAGATATAGAGAACAAACTAGTGATTACCAGTAGGGGGAGGGGCAAAATAGAGGCAGGGCAGTGGGAGGCACAAAGTATTTTGTGTACTATAGGCTCAAGGATATATTGTACAACACAGGGAATACAGCGAATATTTTGTAAGGGCTGTAAATGGAAAGAAACTTTTAAAACTTTGAAAATTTTTTTAAATTTTAGATTTACAGAAAAGTTACAAAGATAGTACAGAGTATTCCCATATACCCTTCATCCAGCTCCCTCTAATGTTATCTTACAAGACCAAGGTATATTTGTGAAAATTAAGAAATTAATATTGGCAGAATGGTATTAACTAAAGACTTTATTTCCCTAATTTTCCCACTGGAATTCTTTGTCTGTTCTAGGATCCAATCCAGGATACCACGGTGCATTTAGACAATTACTTGGTCTCTTCTTGTTCAGCATTTTGACAATTTGAAGACTACCAGACAGGGATTTTGTAGAGTGTCCCTAGTTTGGGTTGTCTGATGTTTTGTCTAATTTTTATTTTTAATGACTAGACTAAGGTTATGAGTTTTGTGGGAAAATACAGAAATGAGGTGCCCTTCTCATAACATCCCTGAGTTGCTTTTGAGCAAGAAATAAAATGTTCTTGCTCAAAGTTCTTACCTTATCCTCCAGCATAAAGATGTCACAGTTTACAAATAAATGAGTTAAATTATGTAAACACGCAAAATTACTTTTAGCAATAAAGTTAAAGGTTCTAAACCTAGGTCTGTTGGCCTTCAACAGGGATTTCAACCAGAGGATTACAGCAAGTCTGTGCATTACAAGCAGTTATTGAGGTGTTAAAAGATATTTGACATGAATGACAAAGTACTAAAACCTACGCATGATTGGCTCTATCTATTAACTGGAGTAAATTTAAGAAGATTACATAATAAATATACCCTTACTGATTTGCATCTAATATGCTTCCTAGAGTGCAAAAAGATGAGGCAGAGTTATATGATACGTAATATGCTCATGAAAACAGAAAATGTGCATCAAGATGTAGCACATATACAACCATTAGAATATCATCTGACAAGCTCATTTCTTTAAAAATATGAAAAGAAGTTGTTGAGAATTGAAGCTTTAAACCAGTCATCTCCAAAATGTTTCTTACATTCTTCATCAAGGTATTTTAGCGTGCACCCTACTTAGCCTGGATTCTTCTCAAAAATAATCTGTAAGACAATGACATCTATGTAGGGAGTTTGCTTCCAGATATGATCCCACCAAAGGGAATAGGAGTGAGCACCAAATAAAGGAAGAGATGGAGGAGTCAGAGGCAAAGGAGCACAACTGGGCTGGTTAGTGTTGAACATCCATGAGGCTGGCCACACGGGGATCCCAAGAGAAGTCACACAGAACGTACTTCAGGATGGTCCATCTGGGACGTGGAAAAGGCAAGCATTTATCCACTGGCTCCTGGCTTACAATGAGTCAATTAGCTCACACTTCCAGATCTGTGCATGCATCAGAATGGCTGGAGAGGGGGAGAAAATGCCCAGAACTGCAGGTGAGAGAGAGATACCACACAAGGATGGGATTGACAGGTGATGCCTGTACACAGCTGGTTGCCACACAACAGCTAGAGTACAAAGGTGAACCAAAAATGTGTGAGCCAGGACACAAGGCAGGGGGCCTATATGTATATGCATTCATATAGAAATTCATGTGTTACTCCGGACCCATAGAATGTATTTGCATGCGTGCTCAGTCATGTCCAACTCTTTGTGACCCACGGACTATAGCCCACCAGGCTCGTCTGTCCATGGGATTTCCCAAGCAAGAATACTGGAGTGGGTTGCCATCTCCTCTTCTAGGGAATTTCCCGAAACCAAGGATAGAACCTGCATCTCTTGCATTGACAGGTGGATTCTTTACTACTTAAGCCACCTGGGAAATCCCTAGTAAATATTAGTACATTTTATTTTGCTCTTGTTTTTAGGGAAAAATTAATATAAATACAAATCCTAGTATTTTCTTCCTACAGTCCAGTGAACAGTCTTGTCCACCCGTGGGATTGCATGTGGTCCTCTTTGGAGACCACTGATTTAGACTATACAAGATTCTCCTTGAATGATTTTGACTTGGAAGATTTTCTCAGCTGCTTTAAGTAAGAAAACTGACAGTGGAAGAAACTGGAAAAAAGTCCTCTTAAAAAGTCCAATTTAATTAGATTGTTGACCTCCCTCTTCATCTAACAACAGTTGCAATTAATTCCACATCTCTAGTTAAAAATAATAAAGGTCTCGTAATAAGGACACATGGCACAGTACAGTGGTTCTCAAATTTGAGCAGGCTTCAAAACATCCTATGAACAATGACTCATGAAACACAGATTTCTGGGCCCCCCACCACAGAGCTTAGGATTCACAAAGTCTAGGGTTAGGCCTAAGAATGTAAATTTTCAACAAGTTCCCAGGAGATGCACACTTGGATGGTCAGGGGAAAATGGGGGCTGAAAGGTGAGGGGAGAGGGGCCAAATCAGAGGAGCATGCTTTGAAATCCAGGGCCCAGTGGGAAGAGCATGGGCTTCAGCATCAGACAGTTAGGCCATGGTTTAAAGCCCAGATCTCCTACGTGCTATCATGAACATTTCCACCAATCAGCTGTACAATGAGAGTAATTCGCACTGCACAGTGCTGTTGTAAGTAAGGGAGGAGATAACGTTAGCAAGGGGCCCTGTGTCATACCGGGCACAGTTTAGGTTTCAATAAATTATCATCCATATCAACAAAACCACTAATATCATGGATTAGTTCAGCAAATAATGTTAGAATAACAAAAAGTACTTAAAGAGATTTAACAGTAATTTAAGAGATTTAATTTGGCAGAATTACAGATCTTTCTAGACCAGATAGGTTTTTTTGTTTTGTTTTGTTTTAAGTGAAGGCTAGTACAGGACTGGGAGTGGGGGAGGTGGTTTCAGGATGATTCAAGTGCATTACGTTTACCGAGCACTTTATTTCTATTATTATTACATCAGCTCCACCTCAGATCATCAGGCATTAGATCCTGGAGGCTGGGGACCCCTGCTATTAGGATGCATGTCTCTAGTCTCTCCTCACTCTCCCACTTGTTCCAGCCTTTGTTCTGCTATTAGCTGCTGCAGGGGAGTGTTGGGGGAGGGGAAGAGATGGCCTCACAGAGTGGTGTCAGGGCACTGGGCCACCAGGCAGATCTTCCAGGAGTTGCAAAATATCAATCTCTCCCCGACTTTTACAAATATGAAATCCGAAAACCTGCTGAAAGGCCTCTGAAACGCTAGATAAATGTTTTGAATCTCAAAAGACAAAATATTTCAGATCATCCAGTCTGTCAGGATATATTTTCAACTCTACCTTAAAAAATAAAAAGCCTGTTTCCATCTTAAAATTATTTTTACCATGTTGATTTGCTCATCTACAAATGTATGCCGCTTAAAGTAGTGGCTTAAATGGGAATTTTAATGAATGCTATGAATCAGTGCCTAATTTGCACATTTTGTTAATTACCTGTGGTTTAGGATAATCCATTCAAGATGTTCCCTATTACCCTGGATAATTAAGAGGTGACCTATTTTCGAATTTTTGCAGCTCAAACAGAATGAATTCCAGTCAATTTTCTTTTCTAATAGAAAAACCATCATTTATTTAAATAGTCTATCAGACGTAATTGGAATGTAAAATCTTGAGATGCAAATTGACTTTCAAAGGTCACAGAATTCGTCCCCCTACTCTTGGGTGGACTGTAAAGCAAGCTAGCAGAGATGCATTCCATCTTTCATAGAATGCGTGCGAGCGTGGGTGCTAAGCCGCTTCAGTAGTGGCCGACTCTGTGCGACCCTGCGGACTTTAGCCTACCAGACTCCTCTGTCCATGAGATTCTCCCACCAAGAATACTGGAATGTGTTGTCAGGCCCTCCTCCAGGGGACCTTCCCAACCCAGGGATCGAACTTGCGTCTCTTGTGTCTCCTGCATTGGCAACCAGGTTCTTTACCATGAACACCACCTGAGAAGCAGGAATGTTTACAGCATGGAATGCCGTAAAATGTAGCCAAAATGTGCACCAGCCCGGGGATCAGTGCGTTTCTCTCTCTTCACCATCTGGGTTGTTGATCTAATAACTGTTGCCAACATGAAATGTATAAACATACTTACAAATACATACAGGCACAACTTACACACCCCTCACACACAGAGGTTTGCAAGGAAGCCCGGATAGAGCGCACATCTTCTCAAAATTCTTTCTTGGGTACAGCTGATAGTCCTTTCATGCTTAGGGCAGAATCGGATGTTCTTCTATGAGACTTCTCCCCACTCAAAGAAAAAGAAGTTGGCTTTAAATCGTGGATCATAGTTCACATTTAAAAGATTCAGGAGCAGCTTTGTTGTAGGTCTTAGCTTGGCAGTGAGCAAGCTCCAGGAGATGGTGATGGACAGGGTAGCCTGCTGTGCTGAAGTCCATGTGGTGGCTAAAAGTCGGACTTGACTGAGCAACTGAACAACATTCACGCTCTCCTGTCTTTTCATTTAGAACTCTGGATCCAAAGGGAAACAATAGTGTGAGGTGCACATGACAAGTGTTGATCCTAATTTCCAAGGAGTGCTTATCTGAGCACTCCTCTCAAGGCTGTTCTGTCCACTTCTGCAGCACTGTATCCTTAGTTTGTCTCGCAAACCTCCCTTCTGGAACCCGCCTGTAGCCTATTTGCTTCTTTCTGTCCACACTCAATAAACCATCTCTACATCAGGGTTCACTTTCCATGCAGAGGCCTTCTCTTGCCCTCTTTTCACTGAACTAACACTAGCCATGAATGATCCTCTTCTTGCTCAGACTCCCCATTTTGAAAGCTAGTCCTTGCCTAAGGCAGGAGATCCTGCCTCAGACAGAATCTGACTTCACAGGAAACATTGAGTGCTGATACACAGAGCCTGTCCCCCACTTTCCTGGCCTGGATCCTGCTTTTCTCACAAACTTCATCTACCCGTCTTCCTCTTCTGCATTGTGACAACTCCTTTTTGCCTGTTGCTTAAACCCAAAATTTCAGAGTCATACTTTCTGTTTCTTGCTCTCATATAATATACCTAGCCTCTTCACTCAAAAATACTAACTGCATTTTGGCAGACTGAAAATATGGATACAAATTCTTTCTATCCTGCGATGCAGATCCCTTTGCAATGTGACTTTGCTGTCCATCTCATCTAGAAGTGGATCTATTTTCCCACTCATTATAACCAGACTGCCCTCGTGACTTGTTTGGAAAAAACAGGATGTGGCAGAAATTTTATTATGAGACTTTTTAGGTGAGGACTATCACAGCACCGCACTCCCTCTCCTGGAACATGGCCCTGAAAAACCCCACCCCTCCCCAGCGCATAAGGGGACTGGTTTAGTACTGGAGGATGAGCAACTGGGTAGAGGAAAATCAAGAATCCTTGACATGTGAAGAAGACTGTCTTGGACCTTTAAACCACTCAGTCTTCTAGTGAATGCACCTAGATGAGCGAGTCCAGAAGAAACTATCAGAGGAACCAGCTGGCCAACCCAAAGTAAAAAGGAAAATAATGATAAGTCACTAAGTTTGGGGGTGTGTGACCCAGCCACTTCTCACCACCTGCACTGCTGCCATTTTTTAAATTTATTTATTTTTAATTGGAGGCTAATTACTTTACAATATTGTAGTGGGTTTTGCCACACATTTTTATTGGAGCCACCAATCAATTATTTCAGTAGCTTCTTACTGGCCCTATCCACCTTTTTGCCCTTGGCCCCTGCTGGCTCTTATCCACACAGCACTCAAAGTGATCGCTTCGAAAAATAGTAGCCATATGATCCAGGAATCCCACTCCTGGGCATATATCCAGAGAAAACTCTAATTCAAAAAGATACACACACCCCTATGTTCTTAGCAGCACTATTTACAATAGCCAAGACATAGAAGCAAACCAGATGTCCATCAATAGAACAGATGAATGGATAAATAAGATTGTGTGTGTGTGTGTGTGTGTGTGTGTGTGTGTGTGTGTGTGTGTGTGTGTGTATATATATATCAGTTCAGTTCAGTTCTGATATATATATCAATCACTCAGTTGTGTCCGACTCTGTGTGACCCCATAGACGGCAGCCCACCAGGCTCCACCATCCATGGGATTCTCCTCAAGAACACTGGAGCAGGTTGCCATTTCCTTCTCGAATGCATGAAAGTGATAAGTGAAAGTGAAGTCGCTCAGTTGTGTCCGACTCTTATCGACCCCGTGGACTGCAGCCCACCAGGCTCCCCCATCTGTGGGATTTTCCAGGCATATAGTGGAATATTACTCAGCCATAAATATTGCCATTTGCAGCAACATAAATGATTATCATAGTGAGTGAAGTAAATCAGAAAGGGAAAAACAAATATCATGATATCACATACATGAAATCTAAAAAGAATGATACAAATGAAATTATTTAAAAAACAAAAGTAGAGTCACAGACATAGAACATGAACTTATGGTTCCCAAACAGAGGAGGCGTCAAGTAGGAATTTGAGATTAACATATACACACTACTATTTGTAATAACCTATAAAATAAAGGAATGTGAAAAAGAATTTTATATATATATATATATATCTGTGTGTTTCTATATATATATATATGTTTGTGGATATATATATATGTATATATTTTTATGTATAAATATATGAATCACTTTACTGTATACCCAAAACTAATACAACATTGTAAATTAATTATACTTCACTTTGAAAAAATGAAATCTCCTCCTCCAAAAACACAAGCCAGATCATGTTATTCCTCTGCTCCAAATCTACCAAGAGCTCCTGTTTGACTCAGAATGATAGCCCAGGTACTTATAATATCCTGTGAGACCCAACAGAGGTCAGCGCCCATTACCTCTCTGACCTCATCTCTTGCATACAGAACCCACTGATACAGAGGGCCAACTGTACTACATCATTTTATATAAGGGACTTGAGCATCTGTAGACGGTCCTGGAACCTGGACAACTGCATCCTCTTGCCCACTCAGCTTCAGTCACACTGGCTCCCTCTGTTCCAAACATGCCAGACATGCTTCCCCTGCCTGCAGTGCTCCTCTCCATCCCTAGATAGGATACATCCATATCTAACTCACCTGCCACCTTCAAATCGCTGTTCACATATCACCTCCTCAGTGAAGCTCACCCTCACCACCTTATTTTAAATTGCACTGTGCATCTGTATCCTGTCCAGGACTCCTCATCACTCAGACACCATCTATCATTCTATAGAACTAATTTATCATGTATATTGTCAGTCTTGCTTCATGAAGACAGAGATTTATGTATAGTTTTTTCATTGATGCCTGGCACACAAAAGACTGGATAGCTATTTGTTGAATGAATACTTTTTATTTACAAGCTTTAAAGAATCACAGTTATTTTCAGAAACTTCACAAATGCTTTGCTTGAATTTCCTTTCTAAAATCTGCTTCTGCCATTTTGGAAAATGGTATGCCAAATACACAGTCAAATATGGCATTGACGAGATTTTTGTACAAGTCAAAACAGCCTCAGAACTGTCATGAACTGAGCATGGAAGCTTCCACTTTACTTTGGTTTCTTCCTGACTCCCCTCTACCTCCCACCACCATGCACACTTTCTGTCTTAAAGCCCCTTGGCTCAGAGTTAACTCCGCTTTCTCCAGCAAGGCTCCCACAGACCTGCCCTGGTACAGGCCATATGGTGAGCATGGGTTCCCAGAGGCAACTGCTAAAATTATTCTACACAGAAACCAGGGAGGGAGCCAAGAAAAAAGAGAACCAGGGAACCAGACACATTATCTGAAAACTGGGAGAAGGCATGAGAATCCCCAGAATAATGGTAAATGGGAGGACCAGAAGTAACCAGCAGGAATGCAAACAGTCTTCAGGAAGATAAAAAAACAAAAAATTGAGCTAATCAACTGACAGATTCTACCATATGAAAAACTGTTTTGAGAAGCATTTTACAAGATTGTTATAGGGTATGGGGGAACCCAGTGTTTCGCAAAGAAAAAAAAATTACCTGCAGAAAAAAATGAAGACACTATAACTGAAATAAATACCATAAAAATTACCCCCTTATCTACAAAAGTTAGAATAAACATCATACTTTACGGGAAAAATATTAAAATCATTGTCCTGGGGCTTCCCTGGTGGCTCAGTGGTAAAGAATATATCTGGCAACGCAGGAGACACAGGTTCAGTCCCTGGGTCAGGAAGATCCCCTGGAGAAGGAAATGGCAAACCACTCCAGTATTCTTGCCTGGGAAATCCCATGGATAGAGGAGCCTGGTGGGCTACAGTCCATGGAGTTGCAATAGAGTCAGACAGGACTTAGTGATGTCAACAACAACAATACATTAAAACAACAACAATATATTAAAATCATTGTCCTTAAAATCAGTAGTAGGACATATCTGCAACCACCTCACTTGCTCAATTTTGAATTGGAGATCCTAGCTGGTGCAATAATGCAAGGAAAAGAAATAAAAGGCACCAAGATTGGAAGACGAAAGCATTTATTGCTATTATATGCCGGCAACATAGTTTTGTACACAGAAAAATCCAAAAGTGTCTGGATGCAAAATATTAAAATTAAGTGAATTTAGGGAAGTCTCTAGATACAAAGTCAATATACAAAATTTTGCATTGCCATTTCTGAGCAAGAACTGGAAAATAAGTTTTAAATTCTACCCTTCACAGTAGCATGGAAAAAAACAAAATACCAGGAATATATCTAAGTTGTACAAGACTTCTACCTGGAAAGTATTTACGAAAGAAATTAAAACTACTTAAATAAATGATAATATGTACCCTTTTTGTGGACTGGAAAATATTACTGTTAAGTTTCAGATTTCCTCTACTTGCTCTATAAGTTAAATGCAATTCTAACTAAAATCCCACCAGGGTTTTATAGTCATTGATGAGATTGATAAGCTATAAAATTTGCATCAACATAAAAAGGCCTAAGAATACTCAAAACAACCTCAAGAAAAATTGTTAGAGATCTCTCAGGTAGCAAGGATTAGAATGAAGTCACAGTAATTAAGGTGGTATAGGATGGATGCCACCTTAATAGACAAAACAGGAAAATAAAACAGAATACAGACCACAGACCCACAAACATTGAATTGACTAAAAAGTTTGTTCAGGTCTCTCTATTAAGATGTTATGAACCATGGCGGACTCAAGTCAATGTATGGCAAAACCAACACGATAATGTAAAGAAAATAAATAAAATTTTTTTAAAAAAGAAAAAAAAAGATGTTATGGAAAAACACAAATGAACTTTTGGCCAACGCAACGTATAGTCCGCTAATCTACAAAAAGTGCCACTAGAGTATAGGGGGAAAGCAAGTTCTTTTCAATAAATGATGCTGACTTAAGTTAAAACTTTTTGAAAGACTCCCACAGGATCAACAGGACAGAGAACATAACAGAGACAAAGAAACAGTGTATAGTGTCAGGGACCTGCTATGGACAGATGCTGGTATCAGCAGCAGACAAGGTATGGGTTTTCATCCCAAGAAAGGGACTCATCACATCTGCTTTCTTTTTAAGCCTGTCTGACTTTGGGAGGAAAAAATGACCTGCAGGTGTTCAAAACATTTTCAGGTAAGGAGGGCTTTGAAGGCATTTAGGTGGACCTATTTTGCTGAATTTGTACATTTCTTGGTAAATTTTAGTAGTTCTAAGACTTACTATGCTCTTCTGCATAAGCATTCCTGGATCCTGATGTTACTAGAAGAAAAACCCTTTATTCAGCTTAGTTTTTAGAATAATATTTTAAAGCATAAATATGTTCTAAATCTGAAATGTTAACTTCTGTGTATAGCAGGAGTCTTCCTTGTGTCTTTCTGAAAGTAATGCTATCATTTGCTCAAGTTAAAGTTTTTATTATTTAAACCATTTATTAAAGCAACATGAAATATTCCTTCATTCTAAATTTAAGGCTCAAGAAAGAATGGTTTCTGCTCTCCTTGCTCCATTCCCAGTGAGTGCCCAGATTGAACAGTATTTTGAGAATTTACCCAAGAAAATGTAGATTCCAAAAAGATTGCCATCTAAATGACTGATTTTCCTCTATCCAAACTCATCAAATTAACTTGGAAACCCTCTTGAACCTCTGCATTATTTCAAATTCTAGTACCTAGTACAGTGCCATGCTCCCTGCAGACATTCAATGTGTTAATTGAATTTAAATTTAATTCAGAGTCTTTGAGGGAACTAAATTTACCACATTTTTGTAGCTTTTTGCTTTACACCAAGGAGTCTTTTCCCTAGATGTACTGGAAATTAACTTCAGAACTTAATGTTTAAATGAAGGCAAAGCAACTCAATACACAGCTTGATAAAGCTGAAAATAAGTCTCCCTGTGATGATCAAACTGCTCTGGTACCTTTGCAGTAATTCTCAGCAGAAAATCAAATGGATATTAGACTACGTGTTTAGTATATTCTCCTAATCACAATAATAGCTCTGTTAAAACAAATTCCAAAGGGAAATGCTACTAAGCATTCCATTAGTTCACAACAACAGTTTGGGGAGAAACTACTCACGGAGCTTTGTGCTACCAAGTGCGGTTACAAAGCCCAGTTACTGCTCCGATCATCTTCGACTAAACCTGAAACAGTCATGGCAGACACCCAGCCCTTTTCACAACGGCATCAAACTTGTTTTCCCTACTTTCACCTTTACTTAGTTTTATTTTTGATGAGCAGCTCACTCTCCAGAATTAATCGTCTGCCCATGAAACAAGAGGACAAACATGAACTGCAGAAAGAGGTTCCACCCATAGAGAGCCCTGTCCAGTAAGACACAGCCTCCTTTGCTCTTCAGATCTCTTGTTCTGACTCCCCGAGTCTCTTATTTCTCCTCCGCCTCATGGCAGCGGAAGGAGGTGGGAGGGAACCTGTTCATGGAAGAAGTGGCTCTCTGAGGATGTCAATATGGCCAAAATGGGGTTGGAGAGAATTTTCCCCCACTGCTTTTATGATTTCAATATAAAAGATCAAATGTAGAGGAAAGGGATGTCTTCACCCTCAGATGCATGTGGCCCAGGAGAAAGAAAGCAACTAGATGTAATTTCAGGCAACACAACGAAAGCGATCTGTGACTTAGAAGAGGACAAGAAAGAAATCTTAGATACTCCCACCACTTTTATAAGCGTTCCTATAAATATAATTCAGACTCACCACTTCATGTAAGGAAAAATGTCAAAATATATATGTAACTGAGATGTGGCCAAAACTGTGGGCAGCCACACTTCTCATCTCCAGCCCACTTAAAGTCGGCTTCAAAAGCAAATCCAACTTCATGAGCCATTTGTGTTTTAGATTTACTGAAAATTGGGCGAGAAGTCTGGGGAACAGCTTCATGGTATACTACCAGTACAACTGACTTCTAAATGCCTATGACGTATCTCTGTGGTTCCCTCCTGTGGTAGACAGCCTCCTGTGGCCCCCTGCAAGGATCCATATTCCCCTCCCACACTGAATTAGAGCTGCTTCTAAGCTATCAGTAGTCAAATTGCTGGTGTGCTGCTTCTGAGGCTAAGACTTTTATAAAAGCCATTACAGGTCCACCATGGCCTCTAGGACCGCTCGTCCTAGGAAAAACTGGCGACTATGGCATGCAAACACATGGAGCGGCCCATGTGGAGAACTGAGGCCTCCAGCCAACAGCCAGCACTGATATGCTGACTATGCTAGCAAGTCCTCCAGCACAGTCAGGCTTCTAGGCGATCACAGCCCCAGCCTACAGATGACCACAACCACACAGACCAGAGTGACAACGCTCCAACCAAACCTGACTCTCCGAATCGGGGAGCCTAATAAATGATTATGTCACTATACTATACGGGAGTGGTTTGCACGCAACATCAGATAACTAAGACATGACACTCCCTCCTCCAACTTCTGACTACCACCGCCTTCCCCCTCTTCACCTTTCCCTCACCTGACTCCTGAACACCTTTTCCTGCCTCTTGAACTCTCAGAACCAATACCACTCTCCTCCTGACCCCATCCCTCCAACTCTGCCTTTTTTATGCAGAACAATGTAGTCTTCCCTGCTTTCTCACTCCTCTTGGTAGACAGAGCTATTCTTTCCCTTGAAAATAGTACCTGGGACTTCCCTGGTGGTCCAGTGTTTTAAAATTTTACCTTCTAATAATGCAGGGTGTGAAGATTTGATCCCTGCTTGGGGAACTGAGATCCCACATGCCTCACAGCCCAAAAACTAAAATATAAAACAGAAGCAGTATTGTAACAAGTTCAGTAAAGACTTTTAGAATGGTCCACATTAAAAACACACACACACACAAAGTACCCTTTCTCTTTAATAATATCAAGTCTTCTCCCCATTAGTTTATTTTCCTTTTATATACAGAGGTGTTACATCTTACTATCTTAAATTAAGACTTGAAAATGATCTCACTAGCACTTTTGGGTCCCAAATTAACTTAGGTGAAGTAAGGACTGCTCTTTACAGCCATCTCATTAAACCAAATTGAAAGCAAACAAGTGAGTCATCTCATTAAACTAAAAAGTAAACAAATATGAAGAATAGTTTTCTTTTAATGTACTTTTCTTTGTCCTCATTATGCAGCATTATTCTCAAAAGAGAAATGTGATTTCAGTTACCCTTATTCATTTCAGCATTCTGTAACTTATTGTGCTATATTTACCAAGCCTTAAGATAAATTATTTTGTCCTAATAATAGTTCTCTAATCACAGTAGTTGAAACTACTTGTAACTTTTCTGGGTGTTGCAGGATTTATGAAAATAAATAAATCTTCATTTTTTTCCAAGACATGTAACTTCTTCTGTTGGCTCCATTGCTGTATGCTATATTCAACTGCATCTCACTTTAAAAGTGCTTGTAGACCCCGGCAGATTAATTTGGGAAAGATTGGCTCCTTTCCTATATTGACTTTTCCAACCCTTTAATATGGTACATACTGTGTTTTACCTTTCTCCAGGAATCCTGCCCATCCTTATTTAGTTATATCTTATCCTGTATTTCTATTCTTGTTGTGTCTTAAACAGCCAGTTTTCAAACCTGAACATCAGAATTATCTGTGGAATTATTTTAAAATATAGATGCCCAGCTCCCATCCTTATAAAAAAAAAAAAGTGCTTGTAGAGAGAAAAGGGTGAATTTCTATCTAACTTGACTATAAACAATTCATTTTCATTTTAGTGTTAAATTTTTTAAGCTACTAGTACCTATGACTTAGTGACTGAACAACAACTAGTACCTAGATTTACTTCCATTATCAAAAAATACCTACCACTAGAGATGGAGACAACTTTCAACTTCTTATTCTCCCACCTTCTCCTGAAACCTTTCCAGCCCTGTGGTCCTCCAGGTTTATGTGTGTGCCCTCAGTCATGTGTGACTCTTTGCAACCCCATGGACTCTAGCCCACAAGGCTCCTCTGTCCATGCAATTTTCCAGGCAAGAATACTGAAGTGGGTTGTACTTCCTCCTCTAGGGGATCTTCCTGACACAGGCATCAAATCTGCATATCTTGCATCTCCTTTAACTGGCAGGCGGGTTCTTTACCACTGTACCACATGGGAAGACTGTGGTCTTCTAAGGCAGCCTCCAAATTTTTATAACCAAGTATCCCCTCCTCCTGCTTCATTTGGGATCTCTGTCACTCCACCATTGTTTGATGCTGTTTTTGTTTCACTATACTCCAGAGAAAGAAAAATTGACTGTGTTAGTTGATAATGCAAAATTGACTGTGTTAGTTGATAATGCATATGGAAAAGTTAACACCAAAAATTTTGTCATTTTTTTCTAAATCTCATTTTATCAGGAAAAAAAGTGTGTTCTTTATTTTGTAAGAAATGACAGTTTTTCTGTTTGTTAAATGACAACATATCATTAAAATAAAAAATGATTCCATGGGCTTATACTGTGAGTGAATAAATAAACTCAAAGACACATTTTAGAACTGTTTACATTCACTCTCCATGCTTTCATTAATTTCCACCAGTTCAATTCAGTTGCTCAGCTGTGTTCAACTCTTTGCAACCCCATGGACTTCACCAAGACAGGCTTCCCTGTCCTTCACCAGCTCCCAGTTTGTTCAGACTCAAGTCCATTGAGTTGGTGATGCCATCCAACCATCTCATCTTCTGTTGTCCCCTTCTCCTTCCACCTTCAATCTTTCCCAGCATCTCGGTCTTATCCAATGAGTCAGCTCTTTGCATCAGGTGGCCAAAGTACTGGAGTTTCAGCTTCCACATCAGTCCTTCCAATGAACACCCAGGACTGATCTCCTTTAGGATGGACTGGTTGGATCTCCTTGCAGTCCAAGGGACTCTCAAGAGTCTTCTCCAACACCACAGTTCAAAAGCATCAATTCTTTGGCACTCAGCATTCTTTATTGTCCAAATGTCACATCCATACATGACCACTGGAAAAACCATAGCCTTGACTAGATGGACCTTTGTTGGCAAAGTAACATCTCTGCTTTTTAATATGCTGCCTAGGTTGGTCATAGCTTTTCTTCCAAGGAGCAAGTGTCTTAATTTCATGGCTGCAGTCACCATCTGCAGTGATTTTGGAGCGCACCAAAACAAAGTCTCTCACTGTTTCCATTGTTTCCCCATCTACTTGCCATGAAGTGATAGGACTGGATGCGATAGGACTTGCCTTTTTGCATTTATTTTTCTTGGGGATGGTCTTGATCACTGCCTCCTGTACAATGTCACAAACCTCTGTCCATAGTTCTTCAGGCACTGTATCAGATCTAATCCCTTGAATCTATTTGTCATTTCCACTGTATAATCATAAGTGATTTGATTTAGGTCATACCTGAATGGTCTAGTGGGCTTCCCTACTTTCTTTCAATTTAAGTCTGAATTTGCAATAAGGAGTTCATGATCTGAGCCACAGTCAGCTCCCAGTCTTGTTTTTGCTTACTTCTACATCTTTGGCTGCAAAGAATATAATCATGTAATTTCCATAATTCAATTAGTTTTTGAATTGAGTTTTAAGCCAGCTTTTTCACTCTCTTCTTTCAATTTCATCAAAAGGCTCTTTAGTTCCTCTTCACTTTCTGCCATAAGGGTGGTTTCATCTGCATATCTGAGGTTATTGATTATTTCTCCCAGCAATTTTGATTCCAGCTTGTGCTTCATCCATCCTGGAATTTTGCTTGATGTACTCTGCATATAGGTTAAATAATAAGGGTGACAATATACAGCCTTGACATACTCCTTTCCCTATTTGGAACAAGTCTGTTGTTTCAAATGGACAGTTTCATGTCCAGTTCTAACTGTTGCTTCTTAACCTGATAGAAATCTCTCAGGTGGTCTAGTATTCCCATCTCTTGGAGAATTTTCCACAGTTTCTTGTGATCCACACAGTCAAAGGCTTTTGCATAATCAATAAAGCAGAAGTGGATGTTTTTCTGGAATTATTTTGCTTTTTCAATAATCCAATGGATGTTGGCAATTTGATCTCTGCTTCCTCTGCCTTTTCTAAATCCAGCTTGAACATCTGAAAGTTCATGGCTCATGTACTGTTGAAGCTTGGCTTGAAGAATTTTGAGCATTACTTTGCTAGCATGTGAGATGAGTGCAACTGTGTGGTAGTTTGAACATTCTTTGGCATTGCCTTTCTTTGAGATTAAAATGAAAACTGACCTTTTCCAATCCTGTTGCCACTGCTGAGCTTTCCAAATTTGCTGGCATACTGAGTGCAGCACTTTCACAGCATTATCTTTTAGGATTTGAAATAGCTCAACTAGAATTCCGTCACCTCACTAGCTTTGTTCACTTGACTTCACATTCCAGAATATCTGGCTCTAGGTGAGTGATCACACCATCATGGTTATCTGGGTCATGAAGCTCTTTTCTGTACAGTTCTTCTGTGTGTTCTTGCCACCTCTTCTTAAAATCTGTTTCTGTTAGGTCCATAGCATTTCTGTCCTTTATTGTGCCTATCTGTGCATGAAATTTTCCCTTGGTATCTCTAATTTTCTTGAAGAGATCTCTAGTCTTTCCCATTCTATTATTTTCCTCTATTTCTTTGCATTGATCACTAGGGAAGGCTTTCTTATCTCTCCTTGCTGTTTTTCAAAATGAGTATATCTTTCCTTTTCTCCTTTGCCTTTAGCTTCTCTTCTATTCATTTATTGGCAAGGCTTCCTCAGACAACCATTTTGCCTTTTTGCATTTATTTTTCTTGGGGATGGTCTTGATCACTGCCTCCTGTACAATGTCACAAATCTCTGTCCATAGTTCTTCAGGCACTGTATCAGATCTAATCCCTTGAATCTATTTGTCATTTCCACTGTATAATCATAAGTGATTTGATTTAGGTCATACCTGAATGGTCTAGTGGGCTTCCCTACTTTCTTTCAATTTAAGTCTGAATTTGCAATAAGGAGTTCATGATCTGAGCCACAGTCAGCTCCCAGTCTTGTTTTTGCTTACTTCTACATCTTTGGCTGCAAAGAATATAATCATGTAATTTCCATAATTTCACCCAAATTCCACATCTCAGTGGTAGGCAAAAAGAGCAGGAATTATTTCCCAAGTATTTCAGAGAAAAATTAAGTCCTTGGGGAAGTTTCCTTTCTAATCACATGTGATTTGTGGTCACTAAAAACCCATCTAGTTTGTGTGTAACAGTCATGTTTCTATAGAGCAACAAAACCAGCAAGATGTATACAGAAACACAGAAAGAGACTTATTCTTAGGGATTGGTGTGTGCAGTTCTGGAGGCTGAGAAGTCCCATGATCTGGGACTCAGCATTCTTTATTGTCCAAATGTCACATCCATACATGACCACTGGAAAAACCATAGCCTTGACTAGATGGACCTTTGTTGGCAAAGTAACATCTCTGCTTTTTAATATGCTGCCTAGGTAGCATATAATTCAGAGGCCCAGGGAAACAAGTAGTATAGTTCCTTTCCAAATCCCAAGGCTGGAGGGCCATGGAAGCCAATGATGTAAGACCTAGTCAAATACAATGGCCTGAGAATCAGGAGCGCTGACATTTGGGAGCAGAGGGAGAGGGGTGTTTCAGCTCCAGCAGACATCTCAAGCCTTCTCTTCCTATGCTTTTTTGTTCTCTTCATGCCCTCAAGGGGATGGGTGATGCCCATAAGCACTGGGGAGGGCCATCTGCTTTACTCTGTCTACTAATTCAAACTCTAGTTTCTCCCAGAAGCACCCTCAACAGACACACCCAGAAATAATGTTTACCAACTAGCAGGGTATCCCCTTAGCCCAGTCAGATTGACAGATGAAAAGGACCATCATGACGTGTTTTATGAAAATTCAGATGCTAGTAATGGTAAATACAGAAGTAGCAATTCACCCTGGCATCAATCCCAAGATTGTTTACGCAGAGAAAACCATCCCATGTCAGCCTGTATGTGCAAACAGAGGAAAGTGAAGAGGAGAAGGAAAGGTAAAGAAGATGGAGAAAGAACATAAATCAATAACATAAAGAGCAAAATTCTTTCAACTTTTTATGTGTAAAGCATCCAGAACTATCTTGTCCTGCTGTCCAATAGAACCTTCTATGATGATATGCAGTATTTAGTATTTGAAATGTGGTTAGCCCAACTGAGGAACCGAATATTTACTGTAATTTTAGTTAATTTAAAATTTAAAAAGCCCCATTGAATATGGGGGCTTCCCTTGTGGCTCTGATGGTAAAAAAAATCCACCTGCAATGTGGGAGAGCCAGGTTCAATCCCTGGGTCAGGAAGATCCTCTGGAGAAGGGAATGGCAACCCATTCCAGTATTCTTGCATGAAGAATCCCATGGACAGAGGAGACTGGCAAGCTATTGTCCATAGGGTCAGAGTCAGACACGACTGAGCAACTAACATTTTCACTTTCATGTGGATATGGGCTGCTATATTGGCCAATACTAAAGAATATGCTAAGCATCAGACAATTCACTTATCTCCCATGCTAGTAAGGTTATGCTTAAAATCTTGCATGCTAGACTTCTGCATTATGCAAACCAAGAGCTTCCAGATGTCCAAGCTGGGTTTAGAAAAGGAAGAGGAACCACAGATCAAATTGCCAACACTGGCTGGATCATAGAGAAAGCTAGGAAATTCCAGAAAAAACATCTAGCTCTGTTTCATTGACTATGCCAAAGACTTTGACTGTGTGGTTCATAATAAGATGTAGAGAGCTCTTAAAGAGATGGGAATACCAAACCATCTTACCTGTCTTTTGAGAAACTTGTATGTGGGTCCAGAAGCAACAGTTATAACCCTGTATGGAAAAACTGATTGGTTCAAGATTGAGAAAGGAGTATAACAGGGCATCTGCTGTCACCCTGTTTGTTTAATCTATATGCTGAGCACATCAAATGCCAGGCTGGATGAGTTACAAGCTGGAATTAAGACAGGTGGGAGAAACATCAACAACTTCAGATATACAGATGATAGCACTCTAACAGAAGAAAGCAAAGAGGAACTAAAGAGCCTCTTGATGAGGGTGAAGGAGAGAGTAAAAGAGCCAACTTAAAACTAGATATTAAAAAAACTAAGACTGTGGCATCTGGCCCCATTACTTCATGGCAAATAGAAGGGGAGAAAGCAGAAGTAGTGACAGACATCCTCTTCTTGGGCTCTAAAATCACTGTGGATGGTGACTGCAGTCATGAAATCAGAAGACAACTGCTTCTCGGCAGGAAAGCTATGGCAAACCCAGACAGCGTGTTGAAAAGCAGAGACATTACTCTGTCGACAAAGGTCCGTATAGTCAAGGCTATGGTTTTCCCAGTGGTCATATACAGCTGTGAGAGCTGCCAAAAAGACAACAGAAGAAGAACTGATGCCTTTGAACTGTGGTGCTGGAGAAGATTCCTGAAAGTCCCTTGGACAGCAAGGAGATCAAACCAGTCAATCTTAAGAGAAATCATTCCTGAATATTCACTGGAAAGACTGATGCTGAAGCTGAAATTCCAATATTTTGGTCATCTGATGTGAACAGCTGACTTACTAGAAAAGTCCCTGATGCTGGGAAAAATTAAGGGTAGAAGGAGAGAAGAGGGCGCCAGAGGATGAGACAGATGGATGGCATCACCAGTGCAATGGACATGAACTTGGGCAAACTTCAGGAGATGGTGAAGGACAGAGAGGCCTGGCATGCTGCAGTATATGGGGTCATTAAGAGTTGGATATACTGGGCGACTAAATGCCAACATTGGCCAATACAGGTCTAAAAGGGAACTTGTTTTCTTTTGTGAACTATAGGGGTCTGCGCCGGAGTAGTTCTAGAGACACCAAAAGAAAGTGAAGAGAGCACAAAACGAAACATCAGAAAACATGTATTCCACTCCTGTTCACTCCATGAGCTTGAGCAAGTCACTTGGCCCATTGTTACCTACCTGTGAATGGGGTGGGTAACTGTCTGGCCCCTTTGATTGATTGCATAATCCTCCAAATGAGATTGCCAACAATAAAATCTGACACTGTAGTTCAGTCATTCATAGGTGAGGTACTACTGTTTATTAACTGAGGGAGTCCAAAAAGGGAAAGCAGGAAGAAAAAGTCTGACTTAACTAGCTCTCTTAAATCCGGTTGCCTGCAAGTAAACCGTGAGACTTCCATGCTGGTGGTATACTAAGGAACTGGAAACCAGGAAGAGACCAGGAAGCAGGACAGCAAAGAGGAGAAAGATAAAGTGCCGGCCTTTATTTAGCCTGACCCCCAGGAAAGCTCTGGAGTGTGAATTATAGCTCAGAGTTTCTCTCAGCTACAGGCAAGGGAGCTGGAGTTTCACAGCCCTCAGTTATGACCTAGGGGCTGCCCTAGAAGATATAAACTTCCCAGTGCTTTCAGCATTCTGTGTGTGTATGTCTGTTCCCTAGCACACACACATCAGCACAGATGCTGTGGGCAGTTTCCAGTAGCCAATGTACAGGCAAGAAAGTCATCAGGGACTGGCCAGGGACGGGGCATACAGATGTGGGAAAGGGACCCCAGGGGTGTGGAGGGTCTGGAGCCCCAGGCAAGAAGTGACCCATTAATTAACAAAACAATGGGCAAAGGAGACTAGACAAGAGAGCCTAGAAATGAATAAAATCTCTACATAAAACTACTTACCATATGACTAGAAAGAGCATTTATGTCTAACAAACAGGTGTGCTCTAGATAAATGTTCTAAGGCTTTTAAGCTTTCCATCTTTTTGGTTAAATTTTCCATATACCAGAAAAGAAATAAAATGTTTTGGATTTTTAAAGAAAAGTCACTTTGTTTTTCTAGCTCTTAATACAACGATATTTTATCAATTCAGGAAAGAATATGAAGTTAAAAATTAGATTTACTACAGATAAGTCAAACTTGAATGGTCTGTCTGCTAAGCACATTGTTTATGTCCTCTAACTTTCACCTTCAACCTAAAGCAGCTATGCCTCCACAGTTTTCTGTTTTCATTTTTTTTCTTTTATTTATTTATTTATTTATTTATTTATTTTTTTTATTATTGTTTTTGCCATACATTGTCATGATATCACCATGGGTTTACATATGCTTCCCCTCCGGGTCCCCCCTCCCTCCTCCCTCCCCCCCGGGAAATCTCGCTGCACCAGTCCCGAGCATCAATCCTGGGCTGGCGATTGATTAGACACATGACAATTAACATGCTTCAATGCCCTTCTCCCATCTCATCCCACCCTTACCCTCATCCACAAAGTCCCCAAGTCTATTCTATACATCTGCGTTCCTTTTGTTGCCCACTCTCACCACTACTATTCAACATAGTTTTGGAAGTTTTGGCCACAGCAATCAGAGCAGATAAAGAAATCAAAGGAATACAGATTGGAAAAGAAGAAGTTAAACTCTCTCTGTTTGCTGATGACATGATCCTCTATATTGAAAACCCTAAAGACTCTACGAGAAAATTACTAGAGCTAATCAGTGAATATAGCAAAGTTTCAGGATACAAAATCAACACACAGAAATCCCTGGCATTCCTATACACTAACAGTGAGAAATCAGAAAGAGAAATTAAGGAAACAATCCCATTCACCATCGAAACAAAAAGAATAAAATACTTAGGAGTATTTCTACCTAAAGAATCAAAAGACTTGTATATAGAAAACTATAGAACACTGATGAAAGAAATCAAGGAGGACACAAACAGATGGAGAAATGTACCGTGCTCATGGATTGGAAGAATCAATATAGTGAAAATGAGTATACTACCTAAAGCAATCTATAGATTCAATGCAATTCCTATCAAGCTACCAGAGGTCTTCTTCAAAGAATTAGAACAAATAATTTCTCAATTTGTATGGAAATACAAAAAACCTCGTATAGCCAAAGCAATCTTGAGAAAGAAGAATGGAACTGGCGGAATCAACCTACCTGACTTTAGGCTATACTACAAATCCACAGTCATTAAGACAGTATGGTACTGGCACAAAGACAGAAACATTTTTTTTCTTAATTGAAAGAATTGTTGCCAGGAAATAATGGAAACTGCTCTGATGTATTCTCTTGGCCCAATGCTTAATTTTTTTTTCCTACTTCACACTTTGATACCATATTACCTTATTCCTAAGCTCATTTTCTCCTCCAACACTTTAGATAACAATTCAACATAATAATATTTTTTCTCTAATATTCTAGTATATTCCTTTAAGAACTATAGGTTGTAAAGAGGTCTTCTTTATATTCATACATCTTCTTCACAGATTTATATTTACAAACAAAAATGGGAGCAATGACGATTTTACAATTGGTCATGGAGCCTAACAGTTTTTCAGTTACTTTTAAGATGGAAATAAAAATGAAATACACATATTCATTTAAATAATATCAGCAATACTTAAAGGTTTTCATTGCTTGAAAAGCAGCCTTTAATATCTGACATGTATGATATACTCAATTGCAAGAAATATGTGACCTGAAAAATTATCCTAAGTATTAAGTTTATTCAATATAGGACCATGTCACTGCATATTTTAAAAACATTTCCCCAGAAAACTAAGTGAAAGTCTAGAATATAATTTCTATTTTTCTGACAGCTTCATAAAATATTTGATCCAAGAGAGGAAAAAAATAATAGGCTCCAGAATATTTTTTTTATCACACTTGAGCTAACTCTTAACAGAAAATATCAACATTGGTAGAGTAATCATAAGCAAAATAATAACAGATCTTAATAACAGGTATAAAAAAAACATTCATTCAGTTCGGTTCAGTTACTCAGTTATGTCTGACTCTTTGCGATGCCATGGACTGCAGCACGCCAGGCATCCCTGTTCATCACCAACTCCCTGAGTTTGCTCAGACTCATGTCCATCGAGTCGGTGATGCAATCCAACCATCTCATCCTTGATCGTCCCCTTCTCCTCCCACCTTCAATCTTTCCTAGCATCAGGGTCTTTTCCAATGAGTCACTTCTTCACATCAGGTGGCCAAAGTATTGGAGTTTCGGCTTCAGCATCAATCCTTCCAATGAATATTCAGGATTGATTTCCTTTGGAAATTTCATTTGGTTGGCTCTCCTTGCAGTCCAAGGGACTCTCAAGAGTCTTTTCCAACAGCACAGTTCAAAAGCATCAATTCTTTGGTGCCCAGCTTTCTTTATAGTCCAACTCTCACATCCATACATGACTACTGGAAAAACCATAGTTTTGACTACATGGACCTTTGTTGGCAATGTCTCTGCTTTTTAACATGTTGTCTAGGTTGGTCATAAACTTTTCTTCCAAGGAACAAGCATCTTTTAATTTCATGGCTGCAGTCAGTGATTTTGGAGCCCAAGAAAATAGTCTGTCACTGTTTCCATTGTTTCCCCATCTATTTGCCATGAAGTGACGGCACCAGATGCCATGATATTAGTTTTCTGAATGTTGAGTTTTAAGCCAACTTTTTCACTCTGCTTTTTCACTTTCATCAAGAGGCAATTTAGTTCTTCTTTGCTTTCTGCCATTAACGGTGGTGTTATCTGCATATCTGAGGTTATTGATATTTCTCCCAGCAATCTTGATTCCAGCATTTCTCATGATGTACTTTGTGTATAAGTTAATCAGGGTGACAATATACAGCCTTGAAGTACTCCTTTTTTCCCAATTCGGAACCAGTCTGTTGTTCCATGTCCAGTTCTAACTGTTGCTTCCTGACCTGCATACAGGTTTCTCAGGAGGCAGGTCAAGTGGTCTGATATTCCCATCTCTTTCAGAATTTTTCACAGTTTGTTGTGATCCACACAGTCAAAGGTTTTGTCAGAGTCAATAATAGAGGTAGATGTTTTCCTGGAACTCTCTTGTTTTTTCAATGATCCAGCGGATATTGGCAATTTGATCTCTGGTTCCTCTGCCTTTTCTAAATCCAGCTTTAACATCTGGAAGTTCACAGCTCACATACTATTGAAGCCTAGCTTGGAGAATTTTGAGCATTACTTTACTAGTGTGTAGGATGAGTAGTTCCAAGTATTTCTTGACTTACTACTTTTAAAAAAAACTTTCATTATTTTACCACAAATGTCATAAACGAAAGTCAGTGCAGCATCCAAAAATATACAAATATGATTCTTCATTTGCACTGAGTTTTCAGCAATTATTTTAACCAGCTCCAAATATCCTTAAAGCATAATTTCTTTAATAATTTTCCTATCCAAATTTTAACTATTATATCCAATATTTTGCCACTTTAGCTTTGTCCATTAGCTTTACTACCCCAGGTCCTGACTACACCATTTGCTTTCACAATACCCATATACCTAAGAAAAACCATCTACCAAACTGTGGGATAAATAATAGGAATAGTAAGATACATACTGAATAGGCCTTTCATTTTGGAGTCATAAGGTAATGAATAAAAGGGATGGATCACAGTAGGTCCTACCTAAAGATATGTAACTGTTGGGAAATTTAATTGAATGACAAGTTAACCTCCCATCACACACATGCACAAATACAAGACTAACTGGTATATAGGAAAAAATATGCTCAACCTCACTCAGAATATTAAAAAAGCAAATTTTAAAAATTAGACATAATTTCATTAACCTTCAGCCTGGCACAGATCAAAAAGTTTTAAAGTGTAAAAGGTTAGAAAAAGTGAAGGGAAATAGGCACTCTCATACCCTTCTGTTCAGAATGTAAATTTGGCAGCTTCACAGTTTTAGATACTAATATTCCTTTTTCCAGAAGTGTTTCTATTAGGAATCTGCCTTACAGATAAACTCACAAAACTATGTCATGGTATATTTATAGGCACATTAATCTTATTGTCTGTATAATACCTAAAATAAATAAAACCCAGACAAATTACAGATACATATTATGTAGTATATATACTCTGTACATAATACATAATATTATAGTTGGAATATAGTCTATAGTGTATATACACTAACTGTATACTATATGAATAAATACACTGTCTATACCAATAGTAGATACACAGATATGACCATATTTACATATGGTTAATATATATAGCTGGAATATATATTATGTCATATTTCTAGGTAACACCGAAAAATGCATCTGGAAGGTGACTTTAGGGAGAGACAGTAAGCCTAATTTTTTTATATTTATGTTCCATTTAAACATCCAGCATGTGTGTTTAATTTTTATTTAAAAATGGAATTGGGAGGGAGGTGGGAGGGGGGTTCTGGAAGGGGAACACATGTATACCCATGGCGGATTCATGTCCATGTATGGCAAAACCAACACGATAATGTAAAGAAAATAAATAAATAAATAAAATTAAATAAAGCTGTACAAAGCAACATAAAAAAAATGAAAACTCAGAAACAATTCTGAAAGTAGTAACAACACTAGGAAGATGTAGGACTCAGTCATTCACTCTCCATGATTATTAAGGGCTGTGATATCCAGTCTCTTTTGGAATAGTCTTCCCCAGTGTTTCCTAGGACATGGAGTTATCTGGCAATTAACTAATGTCCAATAATGATTTGTAAATTAGTAGATTCATCACATGTGCAGTTTCTGCCACCAAACTAATGGTTTGTTTAACAAATGGCTGATGTCTCCATTAGAGGCTCTTTTGTTTCTGAATAGCATTTGTTGCGTTTGGCAAGCGCCCCAGCGTGGGTGTTTGCTGACTGGCACTGCTTGATCCCTACAACAGCATATATATGCTCTGTGGTGGAGAGTAGTATCAGAAGATGGGTGAGAGAAGGCCCCAGATCCTGAAAGTTCAGAGGGGTTCAACTGCAGACCAAACCTATGGGTTAACTTTCTTCCCCTGATTGGTCTTCCACTGCTACCACTCATCCATCCATCACGTGTTCAGTGAGCCTATGCGGTGTGCAGATTACGTTCTGGGTAGGAGAAAAGACTAAAATCGATGTAAAGCCTGCCTCCTGGAGCTAACATCCTACTACAATAATGGATAAAATAAAAAATCTAAAAAATAGTTCATTTAGACCATGTTTGATGGTGATAAATAGGTAAAGAAAACAGAACAAGGGAAGGGGTTCAGTTTTATGGTCAAGAAAGTCCTCCCTGAGAAGGTGATCTCCAGGAGAAGATCTGAAGGAGGTGATGGAGCAAGCTTGAAGATAAGTGAGAGGAAGGCGGTTCCAGGTGATGCAAACAAGGAGACAAGCCCTTCCATGAGAGTATGCCTGGAAACCTGGGGAAGAGTAAGGAAGTGAGTAAGCTGCCAGATGAGGTGAGAAAAGATACTTGGCTGGATGAAGTAAGCCCACACTAGGTAAAGCCTTTTAAGTCATCATAGGGCCTTGAGCTTTTCCTCTAGGCCAGATGAGAAGACATTCAAAGTCTGAGCCACAAAGCAACCTGACATGACCTACAGTTTTTAAGAATCCCTCCTGCTCAGAGGTTCCCAAGTGGGGGCAATTCCCCCCACCACCACCACTTTAGCAACATCTGGGGGCATTACTGATGGCATGACCTGGAGCAGGGAGGTGTGTGCTACCGACAACTAGTGAATAAAAAGGCTGCCGAGCATCCTACGACTCCCTGCAACAAAGACTGATATGACCCCAAATGTTAATCAGTGCCCAGGTTGAGAAAAGTCGTGCAGGGCTATGAGCAGAACAGAGGGCAGGCAGGGGAGAGACCAAGAGGCAAAAAAAAAAAAAATCAAAAAGATGTAAATGAGATCACAAAGTATGGCTTGGACAAGCTGATGGAGGCTATGAGAAGCGGTTAGTTCCTAAATGATTTGAGCATAGATTCTATATGACTTGTAAATGGACAGACATAAGGTACAACAGAAATAGTGGTGAGGGTGAGGTTTTCAGTCTGTTTCTGCCTTTTGAAACTTGTCCTCTCTAAGCCTTGTTTTCTTCATTCACCGCATGTCGTGAACCCCCCTATCCTCCCCATCGATGCTACCATGACCTGTCCCACCCTTGTGTCCACACCACGGCTTTTAACTTTTATCCTTGGTATCACACTTCATTTCACACCCTTCCCATTCCTCAAACGCTGTGCTAGACCCTGCCTGCTTAGTCCATACCCAGATGGTGACATCAGTTTTCATTATATCACACTGTTGATCCGAGGACTTAGTTCTCCCTATCAACTTAGTTCCCCATATCAATTCCCCGTATCAACAGTGCAATAAAAACTTCTAAACTTTCTCTTTCATTCACGTTCCATTCCAAGGACACTGGCTTCACCATGTCCTGTGGGAAACCTCATGTCATTCTCTCCTTCTGGAATTTCCTCTCTTTAAATTACCTCTAAAATCATTTTGAAAGCCCAACTGTTAAAAAATATCTGGCTCGATCAATGCCCATCTTTCTACAATGGCTTCCATGTTGAAGCCTGGATAATTCTATTCACACTTCTGCCAGGAAGTAAGCTAGATGAGTGTTAAGTGGGCTGCTTTGAAAATTATTGTTCCACTGATTTATCTGTACATGCTAGGACATTCTGTAAGTTTCATAAAGAAAAAACAATTATATATTCTGTTCCCTTTATACCTTTTCCTGAGATTCTACATATTAATAGAGCTGCTGCCCACACAGGAGAAATTAATTAAATGCTTTGACTTACTGAAAGAAGTCAAAGAAATGAGAGAAATGTTGATATATTTATCATGTAAGAACATTTGGTATAATGCAAAAACTGTAAAAGGCACATGGTTGGATAAATGATATAAAATATGCCTACTTAAGGCTCATTTTCTCTTTTAAAACAATAAATTTTCCACCAAAAGAAATAAGAACAAATGTCAAGAGAAGCAGAAATGTAGTTACTGAGCGGAATGCTCAAGACCGCCGATGGAGAATATTGATGGAAAAGGACAGCTCATAATAAATGTATCGGCATTGTATTAATATTTTCACTGTAGGCAATATCTGGCTAAATGGCTAACCAGGAGGACTGCAGGCACAAGTCGATAAAGAAGGTGAAATGCCAACCAGATTGCTCTCGTCTTTTTCTCCAGGGCCCTCGATGGTCTCTGTGGGCATAACGGCAGCAGGGATTCTGTGTCAGCAGGAAGATAACCTCAGGTCTCACACAGCTAGTCACCTCAATAGGTAACAGCACAGCCTCAGACACAGATATTCCTGCTGATAACCTGGCTTCCTCTCCTCCAGTTATCTGGTCCTTAGCCTGCCTCTGCCACTCACTCCAAAGTCCACGCCTCGGCACTGTCATCACTACCCGCTTTGCTCCTTTATAGTCTACTGTGAGCACAGCAGCCAAGGAACAAAATCGAAGTCCCATCTCTTCATTCCTGCTCAGAACCTCCCAATGGCTCCGTCTCACTTGTAGGGACACAAGATAAAGTCCTTATAATCACCTCTAGTTCTTACAGGATCCTGACCCCTGTTATTTCTCTAATCTCATCTCTGACCATGCCCGCTCGCTCACTCTGCTCCAACCCCCTCGACCCTCTGGGCGTTCTGCCAGCACACCCAGTATGCCCAGATCCAAGGCTTCTGTCATTGCTGTTCCTTCTGCTTAAAATGCTCTTCTCCCAAGGTACTCACTTCAATCTGGGTGACGCTGACCTTCTCTGTTCGTTCTATTTAATGAAGTTGTACCTCCCCCAGTATTCCTCATCTCCTGTCCCTATTTTTCCATAAGCACCTACTAACATCTGAATTGCAACATAACATTCATTTTTATTTACTGCCTTCCTCCACTAAAATATAAGCTCCAGAGGGTAGGGATTTTTTGTGTGTTTTCTTCTTCAGCATCAGGAACAGTGTCTGATGGGTACTCAAAAAGTAGGTGAATAGATGTTACCTGTGGTGTCAGGCCCTATGACTATGCCTGTGTATTTGCACCCACATACACATACCCCCATATTCAAGTGCACATATAACTTGGGATTACAGAAGCACTGATGGAAGGCTAAGAGCCTTCAAAACACCTCTGTATTTTCCTCCTGCTCCTGGTTTTGCACTGTTTGCTCCTGACTTCAAAGGCTATGGAAATTGTACCTGCACAGAAGAGAAAATGACCGAACTCTCCCTCTGCTGACTCACTGAAGGCAAAGTCCATTCCTGAAACGCCCAAGTTTTCCACCCACTCACATCTCTAACTTTGCAAAGCCTGTCGTTTCAAGCCTTTGCAACCAAAGATCCAAATAGCAGCCCCATCTACTTGATAAAAAGAAATAACTGGCTTTATCTCTGAAAGGGTTTAGAATTGACTTTTATGCATTAATCATTCAACCTTGAATTGAATTTTGACAGGCTCTGCAGTGTATTAAGTTGCTCCCGCAAGGATGAGAAGTATACATTCCTTATTAAATGTGTAACAGAACTCAATAATGCCTGTCATTTTCCACTGCAGAGATGAACTTGAATTAAAGAAGAATTAATTCAACTAACTTAAGCAGAAGTCTAATACCAAGTTTATTTCAGTTAAGGTAGAGAACAAATAAATCAAATTCCTATGCAAAGCTCTGTAGTAGTTCAAACAATAATCTGATTCAAAAATGATGGCTGGAAGTATGGCAGCATCAGGAATTTTATGAATCCTTTACAGCCCACAGAAATGTTTAGATGAATGGCATATGTTAAAAAGAAGTGAACTGTATTTTCAGAAAGGATATATAGTTGCAGAACTGAGCTTGCCCTTAAGACAGCTCTGCTGTGTACGCCTGGGCAAAATGGAGAGCCGGGGCACGTGTGGACAGGTCTGTAATACTTACCCAGCACCTGCTATGAACACCTCATTACTTCCCTTTATCATATGAATCCTGTTACAATTCCCTCTCATTTCTCCTTTTGTGTCTAATTATGCCTTTGCTTTCTGTAAGACTCTGCAGATGTATGACTCACAACGCCCCCACCCAACGAGTCCTCATCTCCCCTTAGGTCATCTCACCATTCTTTATGCCTTGCCATCTGTAGATTTCAGTCTAATTTCATCATTTATGCATTTTCCACCTACCGTAACACCACACATGCATGCACATCAACAGAGGGCCATGATTCATCTTTCCTTCCTTAATCAACCTTATTCGACCTGATGGATTACTATTACACAGAACTGGTCTTGGGCAATGTTTTGAGACAGCTGTCTGGCTTTTCTCAAAACTCTTCTTTCCCTTGAGTTCTTCCCACTCCCCCAAAGCGCTAACAACCTTCACAATCCCCCAGCTGTCCAGCACTGTCATGGCTTTTAACCCAGGCCTGCAACCTGAAGGTATCAATCTGAGTACCCTCTCCTGGTCTTCGTCCTACTCTGCAAAAGAGCGTATCTGTTCTGCGTCTTAGTCCCTCTGTGCCTTTGACTCTAATTAACCTAAACCTGTCAACATCAAATAATTAACATTTTTCATCCAAGAAAATATCTGTAAGTTTATAGGCAATCATCTAAGCAGTAAATAACCCCTTAGGGAGGGAAAAAAGAAAAGCAGCAGCAGGTCTGATAATACCAATCGAGACAGCAGAGGTCAATCAGAAGCCATCTGGGAACCAAGGCACTAGTGGTAAAGAAATGACCTGCCAA
>ML661900.1:6805770-6941684 GCA_007570785.1 Antilocapra americana | reverse complement strand
AGCCATCTGGGAACCAAGGCACTAGTGGTAAAGAAATGACCTGCCAATGCAGGAGGGGTAAGAGACCTGGGTTTGATCCCTGGGTGGGGAAGGTCCCCTGGAGGAGGGCCTGGCAACCCACTCCAGCATTCTTGCCTGGAGAATCCCATGGACAG
The DNA here is from genome assembly GCA_007570785.1 of Antilocapra americana. Classification (NCBI taxonomy): domain Eukaryota; kingdom Metazoa; phylum Chordata; class Mammalia; order Artiodactyla; family Antilocapridae; genus Antilocapra; species Antilocapra americana. The sequence continues at coordinate 6,941,529 of ML661900.1, read as the reverse complement.
AAGAGCCTAGTGGGCTACAGTCCATAGGGTCTCAAAGAATCAAATACAACTGCAGTGACTTAGCAGGCACGAACCTTCAATCAGTTATCAAACCACATCTCCAGATAACTGCCAGTCTACCTCCTTACTGGACCAGCCTCGCCAAACTCACATCAGTGCTCCCTGTGAGCATTATCTGAAGGCATTCCATCATCCAGAGCCCACTTCTAGGGCCTTAGTTCCTTCCATGTCCCTGTTATCTAACTCAGAGGCATGTGTAGAAAATATCTGATTCCGGTGAACATCACTGCCACATTCACTACCTCTAAACAGGACTGCTACTAAGTCCTGATGGGGAGAAAGCATGAGCTTTGGATTCCAACCCATGCCTAACTGTCCTGCTGAACTTCTGAGACTGACTTACCTTTGGAGTCCCAATTCTTGGACTTTTCCCAGCTATTTGGACCCCCTGGACTTCTCTGAACCCCCTAATGCAACTGTTGGCCTGCTCTGCACTATCCTTTGGGTACTAAGTTTTGTTTGAACCTTCTAACACCTAAAGGGTAATTTTCTTCTACCCCAATCATTCCAGAACTTGCCCTTCACTTAATAGGTAAAATCTGCTTGTGGTTTTTGATCTCTCCAAATCTGTCAGTCTCACTGTAGTTAAGGAAGCACTACACTCTGCGAGTTCCAGACAGAATAGCCTCATCTTCTTTACCAGGGTTCACTACCATCTAATCAAAGCTCATGACATAATATTTTCTTCTCCACTCTGTCCATCTCATTTTCCTATGATCTTCCAGGTGCTCTACTATAGAGTACTATCCTGAGAATAGAAACCCGTCCTTTTCTTCCGAAGGGAGTCTGAAGATTATAACAGTGGCCTGGGCACTTGGTTATAATCGTGTTAATCCCTACGGACAACTCATATCCAATTCAGTCAGCCTTGATCAAGGATAGGGTCCTAAGAACTGGTAAAGAAGTATGCAAAGATAATATTTGTTCGTTTTTTAAAAGTGATCTTAGGGGCTTCCCTGGCAGTCCAATGGTTAAGAATTTACTTTGCAATGCAAGGGACACCAGTTTGATCCCTGGCCCAGGAAGATGCCACACACCATAGGGTTACTAAGCCCTTGTGGCACAAGTACTGAAGCCCGCCAGCCCTAGCGTCTGTTCCGCAACAAGAGAAGCCATCACAACGAGATGCCCACCCACTGCAACTAGAGTAGCCCCTACTAGCCATAAATAGAGAAACCCTGTACATGGCAACAATGACCCAGAGCAGCCAAAATAAATAAATATCTATTTTTTTTAAGTGATCTGAAGATTTATCCAAAAAGTTGTTCAAAAGTATAGGGCTAGGTGAGCATCATTAAATGCCATGCCCATCCAAAAGCAAAACCAGATGCATTACCTTATATTCTATGTATCTTTATTCTCTTCAAGGTACTTTCCAACAACCACCTAGTAAAATCTCCACCCCTACTCACTGATCCAGAATATACCCACAATCTGATCTCGAGAAAAATGTCCATGGGTGAGGACACTTCCTGACATATCCATCTCATAGAGCTGAGTCCCTTAAGGGTATTTTCTCCTCTGGGTCAGCTACCTCACAGGCAGTGCAGGTGATCACAAGCTATTTGTCTTTATTTCCAAACCACTCTGGGAGATCAGAAGAGATGAGAATTGATTAATGCACTCTATGAAAAGTTCAATAACTGTTTAATCACAGCTTGGAAATAAAGCAATGCTTCTGATCTTTTACAAATTAATTTAACATTGCATTAAAAGTAAAATAGGCTGTAAATTGTGCTGTGCAGGAATAATCAATGGCTCATTATCTTTGCTTCTAGCAAAATGCACTGATTCTTTTAAACTCATTAATGAGCAGTATTGGGCAGTACACAGCTGCAAATGTACTCAAGTATTATTGATGCTACATCTATAAAACTAATCTCATCTGGGCAGAATTTATGAGCACTAATAATACAAACTCTTCTCAGTTCATACTGAAGAAATGAAGAAAATTCATGTGCATAAGGCAAGATTCTAAGATCACCAGGGGAAAACAATTCTGACCCCTTATTCCATTCTGCCGCCAGTACATCACAGCACTTAATCACTGTTGAACATAAATCTAATAAGATATCAGTGGTGACCAATGAAATGTAAACAGTTTTTCCATACAACCAAACCATTATAATAATTCCGTAATTTGAATTGATATTACCACGTTCTTTAGATGTTCCTAGGACATTATGAGCAAATTAGCAATAAGTTTACTTCCATATTATATTTTATGACATAACGCTTACAAATATTTTTCTAATAAAATAGAATCAGAGGTAGATTGTTTTCATTGTCCAACTTTGCAAAATATGCGTCGTCCACATGTCCAGCTGCCTGTTGGACATCTCCCTCTTGAAGTTCCTTTAAGCTCCTCAAACCAATCGGGTCCAAACATTGTGGGCCAGATGCCGGGGAGGGAGGGTAGTGATGGAGTCTTAGCACCCAGCTTATCCTGGATGCTAGGATGTGGAGAGAAGGCAGAACTGACCCTTGCAGCTTCTTTAGAGAAGGAACGGTGGGAGACTAGAGAACCGCCCACCAAGAGAAAAGGAGGGTGGAAAATGGCAATTTAACCACTCCACCATGTACCAGATCTTTACTTTCTACTTTATTTTCATTGCTGCAAACTAGAAGTAAAATTCAACTATTTTCAGGTGACACCAGGGACTCCTTTACAGTGAAATTGTAAGTAATCACCAAAGTATGTATCATAAAAGAGGGAAGTTCTGCTAACAGCTGCCTGAATGGCTCCCTCCCATGCTTTTGCAAAGCTTCACCAACTTGGCTGAGCCAAGATGGCAAAGATTTCACATCTTCCTTTTACTAACTACCCTCATCCCCAGAAACAGTAACAAGGAATAACACAAATGTGTAGAAATTGCCAATGTTTGCTAAGTCTCTCTAAAACTGTATCTTGAAATTTCAAACAACCAATCATGCTGCACCCTCGGGGGGTAAGACTGCTGCCCCTAACACTGCAGCCTCCTGACCAGAAGCTCAGGGAGAAAAGAACAACGTGATCTCTTTTCTCGGCATTTCTAATCTCCAGTATGTAGATGAGCACTAAGGCGTCCAGCAATGGCTAAGAAACGATGTGACAGATCTCAGCCCCTTTCCTTATGGGGTGTTTACCTCTAACGGCAGGTTCTTGCCCACTTCTAGTTTTATTATAGAACCACAGACAAAACCTCACTCCCAACACGTCCTCAGAGATTGCCGAACTTTCCATCAACTGTCCGACAGATTCGGGGCCAGATGAGGTCAACACTCAGTCATACTTGGCAACTGTGAATCCGAAAACTGCCACATTTCTCAGCAAAGTCAGAGGGTGAGTGAGGTCATAAAGCAGGACCTGAGTTGAGATAAGACAGCAAGTCCAAACCAGAGCCTGCTCCCTTCTCAGAAGTGGAGCCGTCCCTCAGCTAATCCAGGAGGGGGCAGCAGAGAGACAGCCGGAATCTACTGATTCTGAGGGGCACACCGAGGAGATGAAGGCTTCTCTTTTTCACCTACTTGCTCCCAAGACAAAGCCATCTTTGCCACTTTCAGTGGTTGAACGCGTCAGGCTCACAGGCAAGGACATCATTAGCCAGTGGGAGTTTCTGAGGTCATATATACTTGAAAAGACTGTTGACCTAATCATAAGCTATTTTCTTATATTTTGGCAGAGGCTGGAGTTTGATGTGGGCTTCCCTGGTGGCTCAGATGGTAAAGTGTTTACCTGTAATGTGGGTTGGGAAGATGCCCTGGAGAAGGAAATGGCAACCCACTCAAGTACTCTTGCCTGGAAAATTCCATGGACTGAGAAGCCTGGTAGGCTACAGCCCATGCAGTGGCACAGAGTTGGACAGGACTGAGCGACTTCACTTTCACTTTCAGAGTTTAATATGGATAACAGGTTCCAGAACAAGGGTTTAAGCTAAGTAACAGCTTTGAATTATAACACGTCTACAGCCCTTCTCAAACTTTAGTACAAATGAACGTTACTTACAAATACTGTTTTTAAGGTTGAAGGGTGAAAGAAAAAGTGCTCAGCATCAAGAAGCATTAGGCAAATGCAAATCAAAGCCTCAGTAAGATACTTCATACTCAACTAGGATGGCTAAAATCAAAACAATGGACAAGTGTTGACAAGCACGGGGAGAAAGTGGATTGTAAAATGATGCAGCCACATTGGAAAATGGTATGGCAGTTTCTCAAAGTGTTAAATACAGACATACCATATGACCAAGCAGATCCATTCTCAGCTACATGTCTGTATTTGTGGGCCATAACAAAAAGCTCAGACTGGGTGGCATAAAGAAGGCATAAAGAACAGAAACTTAACTTACAGTTCTGGAAGTTTAAGACCAAGGCGCCAGCAGGGCTGGCCTGTCCTGAGGCCTCTGTCACTGGCCTGCAGGTGACTGCCCTCTTGCTGCCCCTTCAAATGGCTGTCCCTCTGTGCACACACACCCCTCCTGTATGTGCCAACTCCTTTTCTTATAAGGACGCTGCTCAGATTGGATTAGAGCCCAAACTAAAGGCCTCATTTAAACTTAATCACCTTTTTAAAGGCCTGATCTACAGATACAGTCATATTCTGAAGTACTGGCCTGGGGGTTAGGGCCTCGACATATGAATATGGCAGACACAAATCAGGACAGAACATACGTCTACACAAAACCTATACATCAAGGTTCATAGCAGCATTATCCACAGCAGCCAAAAGAGGATGCAAATCAAATGTCCCCCAACTGATGAATGGGTAGAGCACAGAGTATCCATACAATGGATTCTTAAAGGGCAATAAAAAGAAATATAGTACTGATTTATGCTACAACATGGATAAACCTTAAAGTGAAAGAAGCCAGTCACAACAGGCCACATATTATTCCATTCATATGAATTATCCAGAATAGACAAAACCATAGAAATAGAAAGTCGATCAGTGGTTTCCAGGATCTGGATGGGTGCAGGTATAGAGATGCCACAAATGGGTTCAGAGTTTCCTTCGGGAGTGATATAAAGGTTCTGAAATTATTTACTGGTGGTGGTTGCTCAACGTTGTGAACATACTGAAAACCACTGAACTGTTTGCTTTAAAAGGGTGGATTTTATGTTATATAAGAATTATCATTTAATAAATATGTCAATTTAAATACAGTCTGGGCCCCAATTCCAGTTTCTGATTCAGGTTATCTGCAGAGGGTCCAGAAATAGGCATTTCAAATAAGTGTTTCCACCCCCAAAGATTCTATTGGACTTTGAGAAATAATAATAGGCTAAAAAGTTCGTCATGTGGCTTCAGGAGGCTACCTTGAATGAGAGACCAGGAAACTTTTTAAAAAGCTGAAAACAGAACTCCTTGATTATGTTCTTTAGTCTTAGAGAGCTAATAGTCACCTTCAGGGTCACCCTGAGAAGGAAAGAACTGAAAAATACAAACCTGCACTTGAACAGGTGGGACGGGATAAGCTACAGCATCTGCCAAAATGAAACAGATGGCCCTTGGGCCCTGGGTGTCCGGGGAAAACAGAGCTCTAATTCAGATTGTACATTCAAGTGTTCGTTCACTGAGAATTTATATAAAACCAAATGCATACAGTCTAAACAGTAGAAATAGTTGCACAGGAGAGGAATATGGACTCTTCCCTTCTCAGGTTTGGAAATAGAAGAAAAATTATGACATTCAGAGAATAGTACAAAAGATACTTTAAAAAGATGGCTCTGAATTTTATCAAATTATTTTAATCCGATTATTGGGTTTTAATCCGATTATTGGATTCTTTTAGCTATTATTGAGACCATTTGCTGGCATACAATGCCAAGGTTTGAGACTGGCAGTCAGGTTAAATTTAAGATGCAGGATTGAGAATTCTGTTCCTCTTTCTATAAAAAGAATAAATATACAGCTCTCAATAGCTGTAAAAGTAATGATCACATTTCTCCCCAGCACATGTGTCTGACAGAAAGCTAAAGAAAGAATGGCCAAATTATACAACCTTTAAATATTATCATTTAAAAAGTGAGTAAACACCACCAACAAACCACTTCATGGAAGACTTTTTCCAATTCTCAATAAAAAAAAAAACAAACCTCAAGTTATGGAAAGCAAGATAGCCAGCCTCCAAGATGGCTCCCAGACAGCCTCCTGGTATTCACCCGGTTGTACACCTACATCAACCAACAGAAGAGAGCAGAAGTGATGGCACATCACATCCAACATTAGATTGTAAAAGTTATCACCGCTTCCAACTTGGTCACTCTCTTTCTTGCTTCACACACACAGTCTGGAGGAAGTCAGCTGCCATCTCATCTTGCCTAGAGACAAGCTTTTAAGAAAAGGAACTGGGGGGCCTTCCCTGGTGGTCCAGTGGCTAAGATTCTGTGTTTCAAATGCAGGGGGCTCAGGTTCGACCTTTCGTCAGGGAAATAGATTTCACATGCCATAACTAATGATCAACGATCCTGCATGCAGCAACTAAGACCTGGCGCAGCTAAACAAATAAATATCTACAACAACCAAGATATGGAGGTCCATCAGCAGATGAATGGATTACAAAAAAAAAAAAGGAACTGGCGATGGCTAGCAGCATCATGGAGACATCATCCCACCCAGACAGGCCCTCAGATGACTGCAGCCCCAGTCAACAGCTTGACTGCCAGCTTCCTGAGACATCCTGAGCCAGAATCACCCAGCTAAGTCACTTTCAGAGTCCCAACTCTCAGAAGCTGATTTGGGGGTAATTAAGTTTGGGGATCTTTTTTTTTACAAATCAATAAATAACTAGTACAGCAAGTTAATAATGTTTATCTTTATACTGTTTTAATTGACTGCACTTAATATTTACTGTCTGCTAAAGAGACAACAAAATATGTGAAACAAGTAACTAATGGTATGGATGCAAAAGTCAGGAATCACCATCCATACAGTGCGGGAATAATGTGGTGGAAAGAGGTTAGAGTCAGGCAGACCTGGAGTCAATTCAGGCTCCACTACTTTCTTGGTGAGCAAAGTTCTTAAACTCCTTAACACTCAACTGGGAATAACGCCTTCCTCAGGCTTTTAAAAGTTTAAATAAATTACCATATGTGTGAAATACTCAGTACAAAAAGGTGTTCAACAAATGTTTTCTCCTCCAACCTTTTTGATAGCTTACTATAACTTCAGTCACAAGTAATGACATAAAAGTCATATATTCATCTAGCAAAGAGTTTCTAATTAGACATCACAAAACACTCTTTCCTAACATTTTATGGAAAGAAACTTAACTTCAGTTCAGTTCAATTGCTCAGTCATGTCCGACTCTTTGTGACCCCATGAACTGAAGCACACCAGTCTTCCCTGTCCATCACCAACTCCTGAGAATAACTGTTGAGAATAACTGGATCTCATGCCTAATTTGGAGCATATTCTCATTCATTAATTACACACATGTAGCAGGAATAAAAAACATTAAAGCTAACTCCTTAGAATGCCAACTTTCTTAGTCCCATCTTTTTAAATTAATTTTTTTGGAGTACAGTTGCTTTACAATGCTGTGTGAGTTTCTACTGTACAGAAAAATGAATCACCCATACATACACATATATCCCCTCCAATTTGGACGTCCTTCCAAATTCAGGTCACCATGGTGCATTAGGTGGGGTTCACTGTGTTACACATTATGTTCTCATTATTTATCTATTTCATACCTAGTATCAATAGTGTATATGCATCGATCCCAATTTCCCGATTCCTCCCACCCCATCCCTACTTTCCCCCTTGGTATCTACACATCTGTTTTCTATATCTGTGTCTCTTTTTTCTTTGCAAATAGGATCATTTATACTATTTTTCTAGATTCCACATATATGCATCAATATATTTGTTTCTCTCTTTCTGACTTACTTCAGCCAGTACGACACTCTCTAGGTCTGTCCATGTCTCTAAAAATGACCCAGTTTCATTCCTTTCTATGGCTGAGGAATAGACCATTGTATCTATGTGCCACATCTTTATCCATTACTCTGTTGATGGACATTCAGGTTGCTTCCATGTCCTGGCTACTGTAAACAGAGCTTCTGTGAACACTGGAGTGCATGTATCTTTTTGAATTATAGTTTCGCCTGGGTATATGCCCAGTAGTGGGATTGCTGGGTCATATGGTAGTTCTATTTTTTAAATTCTTTTAAGGAACCTCCACAGTGACTGTATCAATTAACACTCCCACCAACAGTGCATATGGGTTCCCTTTTCTGAACACTCTCTCCAGCATTTCTTGTTTGTAGATTTTTTGATGATGGCCAATTCTAATTGGTGTGCAGTGATATTTCATTACAGTTTTGATTTGCATTTCTCTAATAATTAGTGATGTTGACCATCTTTTCATGTGTGTGCTGGCCAAGAGATGGCCAAATGTAAGCTGACAATATATTGCACGTGCTGAAGGACAGAGCACCTTTGGGTAGCAGTCAACAAGACTGTACCCCAATCCCACAATCAAGAAGGCCTGCTTTTTCTGTAAAGAGGAGAAGAGCAGAATGCAGTAAAAATTTTAAAGTCACAGTCACCTGAACCAGTCAAAAAACACAAAAAAACTTCTTCTTTAAGGAAATGTGTTTGAAGTATTTACTTCTCAAAGCACGTTTCTTAGGTTGTACAGCTCTGGGGATTCTCATAAGACAGAAGGGAGAGATACAGGTGTTCAGCCTTCAAGTCTTCTGCCATGAGAGATTACCAGTGGAAATTCTCTGGATATTTTGTTTCCTCACACCTACCTGCAGTGACTTTCTCCTCTTCCATATGTATGCATAAGATGCTGTCTAATCCAAGTATTATGAGAGACAGGTGCCTTTGACCTCGTCCAGTCCATGACTCACCTGTGATACATCTAACACTGCCTAGATGATAAGCATTCAAGTGGCAAAACAGATCTCAAGCTTCTTAATGTCTGCTCAGCCAGACATTCACCTCAACTGGATGTGAGAACAGGATGGGGAGAGCCAAGCAGAGCAGACCTATGTGCTATTAAGCAAGGTGATTTTAGAATCCTGATGGTGATTTTAAGACTGGATACTTATTTAAAATGATACAAGCTCATCTTGACATGAATTTAGAGTTTAGAATCTAATACAAATGATATGTTTAATCTTACATTTTTCCTTAAACCATAAACTCTTGTCATAGCCACCATCACTTGCACCTTCCTTCAAAGCCTTTGCCAAATATGATCTTTTCTGGATAAAGAAGATGTGGTATATATACCCAGTGGACTGTTACTCATCCATAAAAAATAAAAGAATGCCATTTGCAGCAAAATGGATGGACCTAGAGATTGTCATACTTTAGGTATGCCAGAAAGACAAATATCATGTGATATTGCTTACATGTGAAATCTAAGAATGTGATAAAAATGAACTTATTTACCAAACAGAAATGGACTCATAGAAAACTTATGATTACCAAAGGCAGGGAAAGGGATAAATTGTAAGTTTATTATCAACATATGCACACTACTATACACAAAATAGATTAATAAGGTACCACTGCATATCACAGGGAACTATATTTAATATGTTATAATAATCCATAATGAAAAAGAATCTAGAAAAGAATAGGTATATATATGTATAACTGAATCACTGTGCTATACTACCTGAAACTAACACAACATTGGAAATCAACTATATTTCAATAAGTTTTTTTTTAAAAAATATGATCTTCTCAGGGTAGTTTTCCCAGACCCATTTTAAATTGTAGGCCTCAACCCTTGAACATCCTCTACTGTTCCCCTCCTTTATTTTATTTCATAATATTTCTAATATACCATTTAATTTATGATGTGTTTTAATGTTTAGTTCCAGTACAATGTAAAACTGTATTGGAAATGAAAAATGAGGATTTACTGTCAATATCTAAAATAGCAACTGATAAGTAACAGGTGCTTCCTAAGTATTCGTTAAATGACCAGTATTTTTTCCCTAACCTTTATATACTCATACAGTGTCTTAAGGGGCTTCCCTGTTGACTCAGCGGTAAACAATCTGCCTGCAATGCAGGAGGTTCAATCTGTGGGTCAAGAGGATTCCCTGGAGAAGGAAACAGCTACCCACTGTGGTATTCTTGACTGGAAAATCCCATGGAGAGAGGGCCTGGCAGGCTACAGTCCATGGGGCTGCAAAAGTGTCAGATAAAACTTAGTGACTAAATAACAAGACACTTCAACAGTGTCTTAAAGTTTGTCTCTATCTGCTAAGTAACTCTACTGCCCTTTCCCTACTCATAATAGACTTATCCTAGGGCAAAACAAAGGGAAACTGCAATATATATTAAAATGTTGACCAATTAATCACTGATGCCACTAGAGAGATATGAAAGAGGAGGAATAAAAAAGAAATAAAATCACCTGGATTAAAATATAGTATTTGATATTCATCTGTTCACTGGAGGAACATTTATTAAGAGCCTTTCATACTATCTTTGCTTTCACAAATGGCTTTGCCACAATGAGACTGAACAGTGAAAATATATACACGCAATGTAGTCATTTCAGTATGTTGCTGAAATTTGACTTTTCTTTTAATCTTAATAAAATATAACCTTTAACATACATTGAACTGCCTAAGGGTCTGGTACACTTATACATCCTATTCTCAATCAGCTACTTACCAAATGGCCAATAACACTTCTGATCTATAGACAGAATTCGGGGGACTCTATCTGAAATGCAGAAATAGTTTAATTTAAGTTCAGTTGCTCAGTCATGTCCAATTCTTCGTGACCCCATAGACTGCAGCACGCCAGGCCTCCCTGTCCATCACCAACTCCTGGAGTTTACTCAAACTCATGTCCATTGAGTCGGTGATGTTATTCAACCATCTCATCCTCTGTAGTCCCCTTTTCCTCCTGTCATCAATCTTTCCTAACATCAAGGTCTTTTCAAATAAGTCAGGTCTTCATATCAGGTGGCCAAAGTATTGGAGTTTCAGCTTCAGCATCAGTCCTTCCAATGAATATTCAGGACTGATCTCCTTTAGGATGGACTGGTTGGATCTCCTTGCAGTCCAAGGGACTCTCAAGAGTCTTCTCCAACACCACAGTTCAAAAGCATCAATTCAGTGCTCATCTTTCTTATAGTCCAACTCTCACATCCATACATGACTACTGGAAAAACCATAGCCTTGACTAGACAGACCTTTGTTGGCAAAGTAATGTCTGCTTTCTAATATGCTGTCTTCGTTGGTCATAAGTTTTCTTTCAAGGAGAAAGTGTCTTTTAAGTTCATGGCTGCAATCACCATCTGCAGTGATTTTGGAGCCCCTCAAAATAAAGTCTGCCACTGTTTCCACTCTTTCCCTATCAATTTGCCATGAAGTGATGAGACCAGATGCCATGATCTTAGTTTTCTGAATGTTGAGTTTTAAGTCAACTTTTTCACTCTCCTCTTTCACTTTCACCAAGAGGCTTTTTAGTTCTTCACTTTCTGCCATAAGGGTGGAGTCATCTGCATATCTGAGGTTATTGATATTTCTCCTGGCAATCTTGTTCCAACTTGTGCTTTATCCAGTCCAGCATTTCTCATGGTGCACTCTGCATGTAAGTTAAATAAGCAAGGTGAAAATATACAGCCTTGATGTACTCCTTTTTTCCTGATTTGGAACCAGTCTGCTGTTCCACATCCAGTTCTAACTATTGCTTCCTGACCTGCACACAGATTTCTCAAAAAGCAGTTCAAGTGGTCTGATATTCCCATTTCTTTAAGAATTTTCCAGTTTGTTGTGATCCACATAGTCAAAGGCTTTGGCATAGTCAATGAAGCAGATGTTCTTCTGGAACTCTTGCCTTTTCAATGATCCAACAGATGTTGACAATTTGATCTCTGCTTCCTCTCCCTTTTCTAAATCCAGCCTGAACATCTGGAACTTCATGGTTCATGTACTGCTGAAGCCTGACTTAGAGAATTTTGAGCATTACTTTCCTAGCGTTTGAGAGGACTGCAATTGTGCAGTAGTTTGAGCATTCTTTGGCATTGCCTTTCTTTGGAATTAGAATGAAAACTGACCTTTTCCAGTCCTGTGGCCATTGCTAAGTTTTCCAAATTTGCTGGCATATTGAGTGCAGCACTTTCACAGCATCATCTTTTAGGATTTGAAATAGCTCAACTGGAATTCCATCACCTCCACTAGCTTTGTTCATAGTGATGCTTCCTGAGGCCCACTTGACTTTGCATTCCAGGATGTCTGACTCTAGGTGGGTGATTACACCATTTTGACTATCTGGGTCATGAAGATCTTTTTTGTATCATTCTTCTGTGTATTCTTGCCACCTCTTCTTAATATCTGCTGCTTCTGTTAGGTCCATACCATTTATGACCTTTATTGTTACCATCTTTGCATGAAATGTTCCCTTGTTATCTCTAATTTTCTCGAAGAGATCTCTAATCTTTCCCATTCTACTGTTTTCCTCTCTTTCTTTGCACTGATCACTGAGAAAGGCTTTCTTATATCTCCTTGCTATTTGGAACTCTGCATTCAGATGAGTATATCTTTCCTTTTCTCCTTTGCCTTTCACTTTTCTATTCTCAGCTATCTGTAAGCCCTTCTCAGACAACCATTTCGCCTTTTTGCATTTCTTTTCTTGGGGATGGTCTTGATCCCTGCCTCCTGTACAATGTCACGAACCTCCATCCATAGACAGATGTAGGCACTCTGTCTATCAGATCTAATCCCTTCAATCTATTTCTCACTTTCACTGTATAATGATAAAGGATTTGATATAGGTCACACCTGAATGGTCTAGTGGTTTTTCCTACTTTCTTCACTTTAAGTCTGAATTTAGCAATGAGAAGTTCATGATCTGAGCCACAGTCAGCTCCTGGTCTTGTTTTTGCTGACTGTATACAACTTCTCCATCTTTGGCTGCAAAGAATATAATCTAATAGTTTAAAAGCTTGATATCATGAAATGGTTATTGTTCAGTCACTAAGTCATGACCAACTCTTCGTGACCCCACGGACTGCAGCACGCCAGGCTTCCCTATCCTTCACGCTCTCTCAGAATTTGCTCAAATTCATGTCCACTGAGTCAGTGATGCCATGCAACCATCTTGTCCATGGCCGTTCTCTTTTCCTCCTGCCCTTAATCTTTTTGCATCAGGGTCTTTTTCAATAAATCAGCTCTTCGCACCAGGTGGCCAAAGTATTGGAGCTTCAGCTTTAACATCAGTCCTTCCAGTGAATATTCAAGGTTGATACCCTTTAGGATTGACTAGTTTGATCTCCTGGCTGTCCAAGGGACTCTCAAGAGTCTTCTCCAGCAGCATAGTTTGAAAGCACCGATCTTTTAGCATGCAGCCTTCTTAATGGTCCAGCTCTCACATCTGTACATGACTACTAGAAAAAAACCATAGCTTTGACTATATGTAATGGAACAGTTGCTTTACATAAGGCTGGTTGCTTATATGAGGAAAAGAGGGATCAGAGGAAATGGAGCTTCATTCAGGACAAGACAGGTTGGGGATGAGATAATAAGGAGAGAAGGGTCACTTAGACCCAACCTCAATGGGGTTTAGACTCCACGAAATACCACAGAGGTATTGTCATTCTGAGGCCTCTTGAGATGTCATTTTCTTTGTTAGTGTAGAACTGATTTGTTAATAACTTGCAAGAACTAGCCCAGATTTCAGTGTGTGTCTCACTCACCCAGTGAGTAGTGCTTTAAGCACCAGAGAGTCTGGCTGATGGTTTGAAGATGGAAGACTTTTAAAGAGCTCTCCTGACCAAGGGTATGTGACGCGCATGCTCTTTGGAGTTAAAGATTTCCAAAGCTACAGGAGTTATTTCATTCATTTACTTAACATACATTAGTTGAGTACCCACTCCACTAATCCCCAAGCATACAGTGGTGATAAATCAGACAATGAAGGTTCCTGACTTCAGAGAGCTGACATTTGAGATGGAGTGGCTAGTCAGGAATAACAAAAAAGCAAAACAAAACAACTTTAAAATGAAGATCCTCTAATGACTGTGGTAAGTGCTATGAAAGAATATATAGAGAGTGATGACAAAGAATAGCAGAGAGGACACTCTGAGGAGGAGTCTGAGGAGCTGACATTGAAGCCATGACTGGAAGGATAAACCAGCCATACAAGGAACAACAGAAAAAGAAAATTCCAAGCAGAGGAACAGCCTGGAGTCCTCTGGAGAGAGAAGGAGGCAGTTGTAGGAGGTAAGGTTCAAAGGTACACCAGAGCCAGTTTATACAGAGGGATGCAACCCAGTTTTTGAGTCTGAATTTTATTATAGGTATGATCGCAGAATAACTTTTTCCCATGACTTCCAATTAAGGCCAAGTGTAAAGTAGGATAAACAAAAAATCTCCAGCTACAGACACCTAGAAACACTGGATAAAATGGCAATTTCATTTTCAAAAAGTAAGTGCAAAACTGAACTCAGGAAAAATAAAGAGAAAGCCCCAGGTGCTAGGGAGCAAAAAAGTAAATGCTGACTTAAAAGTGGCATGCGGAACATTCTAGATGCTGGAAAGGTTTTCAAGTTTGATCTGGATGATTGTTAAATGAGTGTAGATTTATATAAAGAGCAACTAAGCTGCGTATTTATGACGTGCACTTCACTATGGATTTTACACATTGATAAAAAATTTAAATAAATCAAACAGGAAAAATAGGGAAACCAACTAGAATGGCAATCGTTTTTTTCAACTGCAATCATAGAAGCTAGCATCCAAATGAATAACATTTCAATGTGCTTAAGACAAATATCTTGGTCTAGAGCTCCATATTCTATTAAACTATCATTCAGAAACACAGACAAACTAAAGACATGTTTAGACAAAGAAGGTTACTAACCACTGATCCTCACTGTGGATAGATTTAAATAAAAACAAAGTAGCATTTAGTAGAAAAGAATAAGAAGCAACAGTGATCAGTGGAAGACACCACTGATCTGCAGGCCCATATTGGAGGACCATCGAATCAGATGATGATTGAGGTATGCTGCACTGAGCTTTTGAAGACAAATTCTGAGTCTTTGTTCTCTCATCTATAATACAGAGATGATAACTGTATCTTCTGCACATAATAGTTGTAAAGATTAAGTGTGTACATGAGCATCCCTGGAATAGTGTCTGGCAGCAGTGAGCTATTATTACATATTATATATCTGAGCCCTTGACAGAAAGCCTTGCTCTCGTGTCCTCTGTCCAAAGAAAGTTTTTCATAGCTTCAATGACTCTTTTTCCTTATATATCACAAATAGCTTACTTTCTCCTTAAATTCTTCAAGATGCTAATTAAACTATTTTTTAGAAAGAGTACTGGGAATCCATTGAACAGTTTCAAACCAAAGAGTAGAAGACTCTGGTTTACGTTTAATTTATATATTATTTTATAATTTTGAAAAATCTCCCCTAAACATACTCCTATTTGATTTTTTGCAGGTTCTAGAGAGTGGTTGTATTGTTACTCCTATTTTATAGATGAGAAAGCTAGGCCTCTGAGAGGCCTTGCAAGTGGTGAATGACAATCTGGTTTACATTTTTAAGTGATCTGTGAAGCTACTGCATGGAAAATAGGAAAGAGGCTAAGAATGAAAGCCAGAAAGTCACTTACAATGTATTTCAAAAGGAGAAATGGGAACTGATAGTGCCCAGCTGAGCATAAATTAAGGGGAAATGTAGAAAAATAATAGAAGCAAAAGTTATATATTAGCACGTAATTGGTGACTAAAGAACTACTGAAAACACTGTCTGTATGTGTATGGATTCAGTTGTGTCCTACTTTTTGCCATCCCACAGACTGCAGCTTGCCAGGCTCCTCTGTCCATGAAATTTTCCAGGCAAGACTACCGGAGTCGGTTGCCACCATAAAAAGTTAACACCCAGACTCCCAAAAATCAGAAAATACAACTCTGAAAACTGTCTCATGGCAATCTAATATCTTTTGTTTATGCAATACTTTTAACAATCCTAAACTATCCTAACTTATTTCCAACTAAACAATTGCAGACTGTACAATTCTTACCCCTTTGACTTTGATCATCTGACTGAATCTGCCCTGTGTATTTCCCTCTCTCTCCTCTATTCCATGCACCAAGAAGTCTTATGCTTACTTCAAAGACTGACTCAGATTTCATCTTCTCCACTCCCAGAGTTTCTACAGCGGGCACTGACAGTTCCTCCACTTATTTTCCAAACAGGCTTTGTCCACAGTATTACTGGATCTCTCTTTACGGAAGTCTACCTTATCTTAGTTACCTGCATTATCACTCTTCCTGGATTACAAAACCCTGAAAATGAAGGTAAATGTGGTATTCAGTCTACATCCTTTATATCTCCAGCTTTAAAACTATTAAAGGAATTGAAGTGAAAAGGAAGTCACCATCACTGGATGACTTGAACGATGAGTCCTCTGGGAAAAAAGGACCAACTACCTTAGCGCCCAGCATAAGGTGCCTCTGGCTACATCATCTCCAAATGTTTGCCTCTTTTGAGTGTCAGACCTGATTTGACCACAAACATATACCCACCGCCAAGCACCAAAGAGGAGAGAAAAAAGCTAAAAGCAAAACATACTCCTGCCTTAGGCACCTTAATATTGTTGCAGTGAAAAGGATAAAAGAGGAATGAGCTTTTCTCTTGCCCTTTCCTGAGAACAAAGAAGATAAATAGAATAGTGAGCAGGCCTGAACATTCCTAGTTTTGTTTTTTGTTTTTTGTGTGTTTTTTTGTTTTTTTTAACATTTTTTTATTAGTTTTGCCAAACAATGACATGATATCACCATGGGTTTACATATGCTCCCCCTCCAGAACCCCCCTCCCTCCTCCCTCCCCCCGGGGAAATCTCATTGCACCCATCCCAAGCATCAATCCTGGGCCGGCTATTGCTTAGACATATGATAATTAACATGTTTCAATGCCATTCTCCCATATCATCCCACCCTTTCCCTCATCCACAGAGGCCCTGAGTCTATTCTATACATCTGCGTTCCTTTTGCTGTCTCGCATGCTGGGTTCTCGTTACCGTCTTTCTAAATTCCATATTTTTTCTGTTTTTTTACTTTAACTGCTCCTAACTCTGCATGTCCGTAACTAAGTTTGCTTTTCTGCCCCCTAACTCTGCAGGAGCTACAGTTCACATTTTCTCCTTTGATCCTATGCTAAATACATCCCATATTTACCCTTACAACACGCTTTCCCTCACAGTTATGTATCAGAAAGAATGCAGCAGCCACCAAACTGCACGACTCAATTACTGGGTTACTGATGCCAGTCTATGACTGTCTTTGAAACAATGAAAGAGGAAGAAATCAAGATCCTATCACCTTTGTTTCTCATCCCCAACTCCTGACTGGGAGCCCCTGCTTTCTATCAGCCCCTTGACTCCTCACGGACCAGGGGACACAGTTTCTCAAGCGTGAGCCTTCTGTGTCCCCCTCCACCAGCTGACAATAAAAGCCACCTTTCTATTCCCTTCCAACTCTGTCTCCGTATTTTTCATTCGGCTTCAGTGGGCAGAGAAGGCCAAACTTTTGGCTGTCAACAATATGGAGATGTTATCCTTAGTTAAAAACAGGAAAAAAATCCTTATTCATTAGCATTTTTCTATTTTATATTCTATTCCTACACTTTTGTGATTGCCAAAGTTTTGCCCTATGAGGTGCTTTGTGGATACCAACATTAGGAATCAGAAAGCATCCTTGGAGTAGTGAAGAGGATCCAGCTTAAGAGACAAAATAATACAGAATGGAAATAGAAATTGACCTCCTTACATTAGAGAAGCAGCTGGATGTGCTCTGAGTTATGAGGATAATGTAGTAGCCTCCAAAGTTCACTTGAGGACAGCAATGACAGCATCTCAAGACAGAATGTGGAAAATGTGTCTGCGGTGTTCATGTCCTCACCAGGTAGCTGTTTGAGACATCTCCACCAAACAATATACGGGCCTTGTCCTGAAGAGCCTGAGGCCTAATTAAAAATATGTTCAGTTCAGTCACTCAGTCATGTCCAACTCTTTGCAACCCCATGAACTGCAGCACACCAGGCCTCCCTGACCATCACCAACTTCCAGAGTTTACTCAAACTCACATCCATTGAGTTGGTCATGCTATCCAACCATCTCATCCTCTGTCGTCCCCTTCTCCTCCTGCCTTAAATCTTTCCCAGCATCAGGGTCTTTTCAAATGAGTCCATACTTTGCATCGGGTGGCCAAAGTTTTGTAGTTTAAGCCCTTGCAGTCCAAAGGATTCTCAAGAGTCTTCTCCAACACCACAGTTCAAAATCATCAATTCTTCGGTGCCCAGGTTTCTTTATAATCCAACTCTCACATCCATACATGACCACTGGAAAAGCCATAGCTTTGACTAGAAAGAACTATGTTGTCAAAGTAACGTCTTTGCTTTTTAATATGCTGTCTAGGTTGGTCATAACTTTTCTTCCAAGGAGCAAGCATCTTTCAATTTCATGGCTGCAGTCAGTGATTTTGGAGCCCAAGAAAATAGTCTTGTCACTGTTTCTCCATCTATTTGCCATGAAGTGATGGGACCGGATGCCATGATCTTAGTTTTCTGAATGTTGAGTTTTAAGCCAACTTTTTCACTCTCCCCTTTCACTTTCATCAAGAGGCTTTTTAGTTATTCTTTGCTTTCTGCCATAAGGGTGGTATCTTCTGCATATCTGAGGTTATCGGTATTTCTCCCGCAAATCTGAACTCCTGCTTGTGCTTCATCCAGCTCAGTCCACTGCTGACCTGTACCTCCAAAGGAGACGCTCAAACACAGGTCTGTCTCAGTCTGTGTTAGGTGTCTGGGTCCTCACATGTGCACCAGGTTTGTCTGAAGCCTCTGAGCATCTCTGGCGGGTATGGGGTTTGATTCTAAATGCTATTTCACTCCTCATACCGTCTTGCTGGGGCTTCTCCTTTGCCCTTAGATGTGGGATTATCTCCTCAAAGTCACTGAGCACTGCACAGCCGCAGCTCCAGTGCCTATCATCATGCTGGTAAAAATATGTTAGCTACTGACAGATTAGGGATAAGATAGGTTAGGGATAAGACAGGCTTGTCTCAAATGGCAGAAGCACCATTTGGCAAATTCCCCAAATGGCAGTTTTGGGAAGCTATTCTGTGTTTCTAAAGCAGACTCCCAGTCTGTACAAACACACCTAGAACCCTCACCCCTATTCAGCTGTCTATAGTCTGTACAAACACACCTAGAACCCTCGCCTCTATCCAGCTGCCTGTATTTCAGGCAGACCTTTAGTCTCTTGACATGGGAAATTTAGCTCTCCTACCTGTTGCAGGAAGGGGGATCCCTTCCAGGGCCCTAAACTGGGCTCTTGTCTATCACTCAGAAATGAACTGTCCGAGGAGACACATGTGCTGACAAAGCAAGAGATTTCATTGGGAAAGGGCACCCGGGTGGAGAGCAGCAAGGTAAGGGAACCCAAGAGAACAGCTCTGTTACATGGCTCACAGTCTCGGGTTTTATGGCAATGGGATTAGTTTCCGGGTTGTCTTTAACCAATCATTTTGACTTAGAGTCCTTCCTGGTGGTACATGCCCTGTTCAGCCAAGATGGATGCCAGTGAGAAGGATTCTGGGAGATGGCCGGACATGTGGTATCTCCTTTTGACCTTTCCCCAACTCTTCCCGTCAGTGGTGGCTTATTGGTTTCCTGTTCCTTACCTGGGCCTCCTGTCGTAAAACAACTCATGCAAATGGCTACTATGGTGCCTGGCCAGGGTGGGCCATTTCAGTCAGTGTGCTTCCCCTGCCATACCCAGTGAAGAGAATCTAAAATAAGCAACTCTAGAAGACAGAACGCCAAGGCAATTTCTTTTTGAGACTGAAAAACAGCAAATGGCCCTCTGCTAGCCAGTGTTTGGTGGTGTTCTGTAGTGGACATTGTGTGGCATGCTGGCAGCAGCATGCCCTGGTAAGCCACAGCCACCTCTGCTCAACACAGAGTTAGCCATTCTGATCCTTGCTTTCCTCATCTATAATAAGGGAATACTACTACTTAACTCACAGTGTGGTTGTTAATGCAATAATGGTCAATGGAGTGATCACATAACCAGCTGTGTGGAAATGAGGTACACCAAGTATCTCCACCCCTTTTAATGCCCCTCAGTCCCAAGCCCCCAACCCCTGCAGCAGCTACTCCTCCTCCCTTCATTAAAAGAAGTCAAATAAAAATAGGATCAGACCATCTGCTCAGCTCCAAAGAACTCTGAAGGCTGAAGTATGTTTAGGAAAATTTGGGACTTAATTCTATACTCAGCTGGCAAAATCTAAATGGCTCTAACTCACATGTGCATTCAAATATGCATGCATTTTTTATTTTAATATTAATATTTCGATAGTATTTGTTATCTGGAGGAGGGAGTGACAACTCACTCCAGTATTCTTGCCTGGAGAATCCCAAGGACAGAGGAGCCTAGCAGGCAACAGTCCATGGGGTCACAAAGAGTTGGACATGACTAAGTGACTAAGCACAGGACACTGTGTGTTATATGCAATCTCCTGGAACCTTCACAGGGGGATGGGATTGGGTAGCAGGAGGACCCTTTTTTTTTTTCCAGAGAACAATTAAAATCTTCATCTTTCTTTTAATAGCTATCAAGGCATTAAACCTGAAGACAGTATTAAGTTGTGCGAGGTGGCATAAAAGGTGGGAGATAGACACTACAGAAAAAAAAAAATGGTCTGGATAAAAAGACAGAAGGGAGAGGAGAGGATTTAGAAAAAGGACAGCAGAATTACTAAATTTCCAAAGGTGAGGAGAAAGAGAAAGAGGAATATATAAACCTGTGGGGTAGATAAGAGAATGAATGGTAACAAATAAGATACCCCATGGGAATTTCTGGAAATGTTATGTACATCAAGATGTAAACATTCTCCCTCATCTCTCTCATGGAATTTTTATTAAATTCTACACTGCTCATTAATGCACTTAAGTACACTTTTAAGGGAATTTGAAAAGAAGAAAAAGAGGCTAAATAAATAATTATAAATATATAAAGGCATACTACACTTGTATTAATATAAAAGCAGTTTCACTCCACCCTCCATGAAATAGATGTTCAACAAATACTTAAACATAGGACTGATGCTGAAGCTCCAATACTCTGGCCACCTGATGGGAAGAGCCAACTCATTGGAAAACACCTTGATATTGGGGAAGATCGAGTGCAGGAGAAGGGGACGACAGAGACAAGATGATTGGATGGCATCACCAACTCAATGGACATGAGTTTGAGTAAACTCCAGGAGTGATGGACAGGGCAGCCTGGTGTGCTGCAGTCCATGGGGTCACAGTGTCGGATATGACTAAGCGAGTGAACAATGAACAACAATACAGTCCTTGGGATGCCAACTGGTTTCCTCAATTCAGCTGGAATTTGGGAAAGAGGAGAAACCAGATTAAGATAAGACAGAGAGATGCTTAGAGGTCAGACAAGTGTTGAGAGAGGAGAGAGCTGAGGAAGTTGAGAACCCATTTATCTGCTGGGATTAGTGTGAGATTGCTAACCTGCTTCTACAGGATGGCACAACAAAGGAACTCTCACAAACACAGGGCGATAGAGGAACAGCAATATGTGGAAAGGGAATGGAAATTCAGAAATATGGAGAAAATGACTAGCAACGGCCAATGCTTCAGCAAAGTCTGGTGAGATCAGAAGACAACTCTGGCTGGTGGCAGAAAGCTACCTCAGTGAAGAAATGACACCAAGTGATATCACAGATTAACCAAAAGACAAATTTCCAAAAGGAAGTTTGAGAGTCAGAGAAGGGCTCCATTGAAGGCTCACTTCTCCTACCCTGCAGGCTCCATCCACTTGGAGTAGAGTCCATCCACTTCAGTGACCTCCTAAATGATGATCTCCCCAAGTCTACTGCCCATGCACAGACAGTCCCTCTATCTGCTATTTCCACCTGCTTGTCCTATGGCAATTTCCATTTCATTGCATCCAAAATGGAATTCATCTCCTTCCTCCCTGAGTGTCCCCCTTTCTACATTGTCTATGAATAGTGCTTACACTAAACACCTGAGGATGGCCTGGGTTCCTCCCTTTTCCTCACTTTCCATAAAGACCACTAACCAAATGTGAATGGGACTTGTAACCCCTGGATATCGCCTCATCCTTCATCTCCCTTTCTTCACGTCTCAATCAGTTTCCCAGGTCTTTGACTTTTCCCATCTGTGTGTTTTGTACCAGTTTCCCAACTGGCATCCCTGTCCGGCCTGGCATCACCCTGCATCACTGCCGGAATGACTCTTCCGAAACACAAATCTAACCAGATTTAGATTAGATTCAAATTCCATCCTTAGCATCAGTAATCAGCATGGATACAAGATAGGATAAAAATCACTTCTGTGCTTTCACTCTCTTTCTGTAAAAAGGAATCATGCTCAATTTTTTAACCTACAGCTGAAGAATTTCTGTGATGATTAATTCAACACTGCTTTCTAGAAACTAAGTTTTAATGATTGCAAATGTCAAGGAAACAAGCCCATGATATAAAGCTAAGCTTTAAAGTTTTAACAAGCAGACTCCTAAATTATGTTTTATAGTGTGATATCATCAATGAAAAATGCATAGTAAAAAATCCTAAAAGAAAAGGGTCTAAAAATTTAATTGCAAGTGTCTTCTAATAATGTAATTACAGACAACTATTATTTTTTTTTGTAACACTCTTCCTACCTCTCCCACAATGAGCATATACTTTTTCTATAATGGAGGCAAAAGAGTCAACTTTTTAAAAACTTGAGCTGTCTGAAAGAGGCACTGGTACACAAGAGAATTCCTAGTATTTAAAACTGCTGTCATAATTCTGAGGAGTACGGCTGGATGTGATTGCTTACTGAGCTGTTACAAGGAATTGGTCCTCTCTCTGTGCTTCTCCCAGCTTTAATGTCTAGAGGACATGACCAAGGACAGTTTTGAAAGACTCCACACTACCCAGCAAAGGAGGCTGAAAGAATACAGAAGCTGACAGTTAATTAAAGGAGGCTACCATGTGGCAGGTGGCCCCCAACTGTGGTGGGTAACAACTGTAGCTCTTCTGGGGCCTTGAAATAAAATTCTGAATACTAAAGCAGGCACAAAATAAACTGTAATTTATATTGGGACTTTAACACAACTGATAACTGAAAATCCAGCCAATAATATTCTCTACCAATTTTATGCATATGATTCAGAGAAACTTAAAAATAACCCCAAAAGGAATCATTTATAGATTCTTTCTTAAGAGTCTGGATTTTCATTAAAGGACTATTTTTCTACCTGTCTGTATTTTCATTTTCTTGGCTTATCTCTTTCAAAAAGAAATTTCCTTGTAACTGTTTCTACCAAGCAGGAGAAAAGACCCATGCTAACTATAGGGGCACAAGGAGACTTCTCTAGCTTAGTTCTTCTCATTTCATACAGGACAATCTGCATAACAATTGTATACATAAAACAAACTTGTAAAAGTGGTCATTAGTAAAACTCAGTTGCTTCAAATCAGTGGTTCTCAGTCAGGAAAAATTCTGCCCCCAAAGAGAGATTTTCATGACCATAACTGAGGTGGTCTCACTGGCTTCTAGTGGGTGGATGCCAAGGATGCTCCCACAACAAAGCATGATCCAGCCCCAATGTCAAAACATTAAGATTGAGAAACCCTGAAATATCACAAAGCGTAAAATAGCTCATGGTAGCCAGCTTTCAAGAGTGAGAGACAGATGCATAT
This sequence comes from Antilocapra americana, assembly GCA_007570785.1. Taxonomy (NCBI): domain Eukaryota; kingdom Metazoa; phylum Chordata; class Mammalia; order Artiodactyla; family Antilocapridae; genus Antilocapra; species Antilocapra americana. Next base: position 6,917,765 of record ML661900.1, on the reverse strand, counting down.
TTTTCTTTTGTTAGACTCAAAGTCACCCACTGTCCCCCAAGGGCCTGCCCAGAAGAATTCAGGACTCTCTCCAGAAACTTGGAGAATCCATTATTGAGTCTTTTCTGACCTTTCTCCAATACCCAAAGCAGCCAGCCTCTCCTTATCAAAATCAGAAATACCCTTCCAAATTTCATGCATACTTGTCATCACATTACAATTGTTTTTCATCGGATTATCATTTTATACTTGACAGACTATGTAACAACCTGACAGCAAAAAAATAAGAATTAGGTTCAAATTAAGCTCTGGATTTGTACACAGTCCCAGGGTGGAAGGAAAGTGATCAAGGAGAAGATGGTTAAGACAAAACCCAATTGTCCTCAAATTCCACCTGAATTCATTGTGGCAAGCAGTCTATGGACTTTGGAGTAAAGAATCCCAATTCTACCATTTTAATGAGCTAAGCAGCATATAGGAAGTCATTCCCTTCTTGAAGTCTCAACTTCCTCCTCACTTGAATGGAAATAATTACATTTACTTCCCAGAAATCCTTTTGATCCCCCCCAAAATAAGTAATCAATAAGCAGTAGCTTCCTGCTGTCTTCTATATTCGACACTGTAACAGAGATTAGCTCACATTCATTTCCTAACACTTTTACTCTATGAAAACTTATTTAGTATCTCAGAGCCTTGATTTTATCACTAAAGATATACATAAACACCAAAGAATACATTAGTGCCTATGTGCCTGGCACCCAGAAAGTGCCCCACGATGGCAGCTACGGTTACTCTGTAGTAAAGTCTCACAAGTGTTCATATTCCTAAAGATTCCTTGACCCCCTGAATGCTCTGGTTAGTATATGTGCACTCTTGCACCAATTAATTCACTTCCCTGAGTATCACTCCCTTAGAACATCTGAGCATTCCACTCACTTCCAGGGAGTCACTTGGTCCCTAGCAAAAAGAAAGTCCAGCATCTCAAGTAGACTCTGAATTTCCCTTGCCCTGGGACTTTCCTGATGAGAATTTTAAGTGTTAAATATCAAGGTTGATACTCAACATGATGCCTAGACCTTGGTGGTATGTGAAAGTGCTAGTTGCTCAGTCATGTCTGACTCTCTGTGACCCCATGGACTGTAACCTCCTCCATCCGTGGGATTCCCCAGGCAAGAACACTGGAGTGGGTAGCCATTCCCTTCTCCAGGGGATCTTCCCGACCCAGGGACCAAACCCAGATTCCCTGCATTACAGACAGATTCTTTACTGTCTGAGCCACCAGAGTTGTCTTCCCACCAGGGAAGCCCAGACCAGGGTAGACACCTAACCAAAGCCGTATCAACACAGGACAGGTACCTTGTATCTGAGGCTTCGGATGAGCCAATAGGACCGTTCTTAGACCTTTTTATCCTTGCTGACCTTACATGAGATTATTTCACTACTTGTGAATTTACTGTTTTTCTGTTTTGATTTGGTAACATATTTGTGAGATGATATAGACCTGTAACTTTTTACAGGTTTTGACTCAGAGAAATCAAAGTCAGCCTCTTCAAAGCCAATGTGTTTGCTATCCTGTGTGGTCAGCTCGACAAAGTTTCATCCTCCTCCAGGCTCATCCTCCTTCCACCCTTCACAGAAGCACTGAGTTGATCTGGCAAAGACTCACAAATACAGGCAAACTTTTGTCCCAGAAAAAATTCCCATCATCTGTCATATCATTCTGCTGCAGTGGATTCTTGCTGCAGCAGGTAAGACAACAGACTCTAAAAGGAACCCATGGATATTTTCTTTTTTTCTTCCATGAACTAACTCCCAGATAATCCAGCAACATTTCTGCCTTATCCTCTGCCTCAAGACACGAGTAACATCTCAACCCTCTTTATGTACAGCTTGATGAACATTTTACACTCCTGCCTTGTACCTGTTCACCTATCTTGTCACATAGACACCAATCAGACGCTCAGCAGGGCTGGCTCCTTTGTTTCTATAAACTGTAAGACGGGCCATGCCCTATGCTCTAAGGTAAGCAATGTGTCTGATTAAAGAACGCACCTAAAACATTAGTCTATTTGCATGTACAATGTAATATAAGGAAGTCACATAGGTGGAAAATACGAACAGAGATGGTTTATAAATTGGTGTAACTGTATTATTACTCATGTTTCAGATGGATTGCCATCCAATCTGATGACAGACCAAGAAAGGGAGTCCTGGCCTTTGAGTAATGGAAGGTGGTGATGCCAACCAGCAAACAAGCCACAGTAAGGATCCTGTAGGGCCTATGAGAACTGGCAATGGAGTAGCTTGCCTGCTTTCAGGCAGGCCAGTTCAGATTAACCCCTGCTCTCACCTGGGGGCAGGATCCTCAGGCTTTATTCCCATGTAAGCGTGCACCCTGGACCACCCCTCAGAGGCACAGCTTCTTCTCTGAGGAGCCTAGGGCAGCAACACAGTTCAGACCCGCTTATCAAAGAGTAGCTCTTGGGAAAAGTCCAGACCAGCAAGATGTATGTACGTTAACTAAGCAAAAAGGAAACTCCTTTGAAGTTGCCGCAAATGAGCCCAACTTCAGTTAAGAGTAAGAAAGGGGAGCAAGAGGTGTTTTCTGGCTTCAGTACAGTACAGTCCTGCCTAGAGTATTGTAGCAAGTGTTGAGAACGTATCTGACAACAGCAGCTCTCAGGTCGTTCTCAAGAATAAGGATGTTCTGCATAATCAACAATTCCATGAACCAAGAGACGATGGCCTGCCAAGTCAGTCTTAAGGCAACTGAAGTATCTGTTACCTATGATGACTCAAACTTGAAAACACTCAGTTTTCTGTAGGAAGAGAAACTGTGGGAACTGAAAATAATGTTAAGAGTTGATCTGGTTCAAACCTCTCATTTTACAGATGAAGTATCAAAGCCTAGCAGATTAATTTGTCCAAAGTCACTAGTGGCTTTATCTTAACATTGTATTTATTTATTCACACTCCAACTTGTTTCAGAAAATATTTAAGGCAGCTGAGTCAAAAAAAAAAAAAAGAAGAATACAGTTCAACAAGAGAAAATAAATATTAAATAAGCTTAAAGAGGAATGAGGAGGTAAGAGGGACTTTCCCAGTGACTCAGCAGTAAAGAATTCATCTGTGATGCAGAGATGTGGGAGACATGGGTTTGATCCCTGAGTCGGGAAGATCCCCTGGAGAAGGAAATGGAAACCCACTCCAGTATTCTTGCCTGGAGAATCCCACGGAGTCTAAGTTGGACGTGCCTGAGTACTCACACACGAGGTGGTAAGAGTGAGATCAGTACACCATAAAGCCTTACATTTTGGTTAGAAGCGGGCAACAAAATGGGTTCCAGGCTTTCTAAGAGTCAATAATACAAAGAAAGAGTCTCAATCTGTTTCATAGTTTGGTGTCTGTAAATCAAGACCCAGTTGCTTGGAAAATTATTAAGCCTGTACCAAGATCAGAAAGCAGTTTCTCCCATACGTTCTCAAAGGGAAAACCTGGAGCATCACAGAAAGGCTATGGAGCATCACAGAAAGGCTACAGGGTTATATGGTTCTGGTAACATCTCCCCATGTAAAATGAGGCACCACACCAAGCAGGAGTTCAATAAAAGGCACTCTCTGAAGGACCAAGATATTTCAGACACATAGTTCAATACAGGGATAGAATCCGGAGAACAGAGAGGAGCAGATGGACTATATATGCCTAAGGCAAGGACCAATAAATAACATGTTTCTCAAACATAATCATGATGGGTGTTGAGTGTTGATCTGTCAGTTCTTAACCTGTATGTACCCTCTTCACTCCATTCTCTCTCAGCATGGGCCTTCTGCTCATCCATAGCATGTTCAAACAAGATCCAAGAGCGTTCCTTGATGGCTCCCACCATATCAGTGAACAAGTTTTAGTCATTTGCCTCCTAAATATCTGAGAATCAACCAATTCCCTCCATCTACATCCATTGGTGAATTTCTACACCAATGTGTCAATATTTCATCTACTGCTGAATTTTCTGCCTCTAATCTTACGCCCTTCTAGTCATGATCCCTACAGAGACCCTGTGACCTTTCCAATGACAACTCCAATGGCATCACTATCCTGCTTAAAATCTGTCAGGATTCCCCTGGTGCCCTCAGCATAAAATTCCAATCTCTGCTTAACTCGGCAGACCAGGTCTTGCATTGTCTGGACCCTGACTCTCCCCAGCCTTTTTCACGGCTGCTCTCCTCCTCACTCTCTTTCCTGTAGATACACAGGTCTTCAGAAGTTTGAGTGCTTTATACTTTCCTCCATCAGAACTTTGAAGTCTCCAATTATTCCTTTTCATAGTACTTCATTTGCACTTGTCACATTACAATTAGTTATTTGGGTAATTAAGTTGTTGAAAATCTCTCTACCCCATCAACTGTAAGCTTCATAAGGTAAAGAACTGCCCCTCTCTACTCACTGCTATATTTCTTGTCTAGCATAGCACCAGGCACAGTGCCTGGGACATCATAAGCATCAAAACACTTGAATAAAAAATGAGATAATTATGTGAATAAATAGAATGAATATTAGAGTCTAGCTATCCGAGATAAGTAGACGATTAGATAGATAATTGTATATGACTTGCAGAGTGATGTACTGGCAGACATACTCTACTGGTCTCTTGTGTTTCAGCCTGTCTTCCAAGAAAAGGCATTGACAGCTTTGTTATGGACAGTCTCTTAAAGGATGTCTACACAGCAAACAACCCTGGAAGACAGACTTTGCCTCTAAGGCAAAGGGCATATTTGTTCCCTGACCAGGATAATAGACATAATGACTTCCTCCAGAGCGAAGGTTTGACAACTTGCGAGCAGCTCTTTCATAAGATTGAGGGCGTCCTAAGTTCAGCGTGTCTCTAACACGTCTGTTGTGTGCACAGCATCTGCCTGCGTTGTCCTTCATTGTCTCTAAGGAGCTGGACGGGCCAAGGAACCCATACCAACACGAAGCTCGTGCTGCTTGCTGTGCCGAGAGTCACCAAGTTCTTTGTCTCGAATAGAGAAGTCTCGTGTCTTCTGCCAACACCTATGAAACTATGGCAGGCTAACAAAATAGCATAAAATCTCAAACAGAGACTTCATAATGTTTGACACCAAATGCTTGAACAACTGGCAGAGCTGTGAGGAGAGGTGGAGGCCAAGAGCATCTTGCGACAATTGGGAAGGCTATGAAAGACTGTTTTCATTGGTTGTAAATTAGAGCTCCTCCTTAAAAGGCAATTTGGTAATTTTGGCGTGACTCAAAAAAGGAAAATCTTATGTAACACACTGTAAAAGTGTTAAAGTGTAGTTCTCAGAACAATTGCAACAATTGTCTGTCTTTAAAATAATGACCCCTGTACCCTACACCAAGTCTATTAAAACAGATCTATTTACTCATACAATAATTTTAGTTTGACCAAATTTTCACTGATCCACTAATATTTTTTCCAATACCTCCTAAAAACCAAGTATGTTATCTCCCATGAGACAAAAAATAGAGTATAATTGGCCTTGCATTAGAGTTGGGCCTAAATAAAAAGCATATGGTATCTACTCAACACCAGAATCAAAACCTCTAAACTCTTGAAAAGAGTTACAGTTATGCCCCCACCTTACTCTCATTCTATCGTCTGTTTGTAATAACATCCCCCTCCCCACAGTTTTTTCAATTCTGTGTATCACCACTGTAAATACATTTTATAGATCTATTAATAAAGAGACAGTATATCCAAAACCAAGATAAGCACAATATACTACAAAAAAATAAATCAAATATACTAAAACTGCTCCATGTGGAACATGACATGTGTGTAAGGCAAATTAAAAAAATTATAAAGTTTAGGGGTTTTGCCCACCTTTTGATTGGGTTGTTTTTCCGCTATTGAGTTGCATGAATTGCTTGTGTATTTTAGAAATTAATCCTTTGTTGCATGAGTTGCTTGTGTATTTTAGAAATTAATCCTTTGTCAGTTGTTTCATTTGCTATTATTTTCTCCCATTCTGAGGGTGGTCTTTTCACCTTGTTTATAGTTTCCTTTGCTGTGCAAGAGCTTTTCAGTTTAATTAGGCCCCATTTGTTTATTTTTATTTCCATTACTTTGGGAGGTGGTCACAGAAGATCTTGCTGTGATTTAAATCAGAGTTCCCTGCCTATGTTTTCCTCTAATATTTTTATATTTTCTTATATTTATACAAGAAATTCATATCTTATATTTAAGATATTTCTTTCTTATATCTTATATTTACATTTTAAATCCATTTTGAGTTTATTTTTGTGTATAGTGTTAATGAGTGTTCTAAGTTCATTCTTTTAACACATAGCTGTCCAGTTTTCCCAGCATCACTTACTGAAGAGACCATCTTTGCTTCATTGTATATTCTTGCCTCCTTTGTCAGAGATAAGCTGCCCAAAGGTGTGTGGGTTTATCTCTGGGATTCCTATCTTGTTCCATTGGTTTATATTTGTTTATGTGTCATTATCATACTATCTTGATGACTATAGTTTTGTAGTATAGTCTGAAGTCAGGAAGGTTGATTCCTCCAGCTCCATTCTTCTTTCTCAAGCTTCCTGTGGCTATTTGGGGTCTTTTGTGTTCCCATACAAATTGTGAAATTTTTTGTTCTAGTTCTGTGAAAAAAGGCAATGGTAATTTGACAGGGACTGCACTGAATCTGTAGATTGCATCTGGTAGCATAGTCAGTTTCACAATATTGATTCTTTCAAAGCAGGAACATGGTATATTTCTCCATCTGTTAATGTTGTCTTTGACTTCTTTCATCAGAGTCTTTTAGTTTTCTGAATGTAGCTCTTTTGTCTCCTTAGGTAGGTTTATTACTAGGTGTTTTATTCATTTTGTTGCTATGGTAAATGGAATTGATTTCTTAATTTCTCTTTCAAATATCATATTAACACATATATATGGAATCTAGAAAGACAGAACTGATAAACTTGTTTGCAGGGTATCAACGGAGACATAGACATACAGAATAAACTTATGGACATGGTGGGGTGGGGAGAAGGTGGGACAAATGGATAGAGTAGCATGGAAACATATATACTACCATACGTAAAACAGATAGCAAGTGGGAATTTGCTGTATGATTCAGGGAGCTCAAACTGATTCTCTGTGACAATTTGGATGGGTAGGGGGAGGCTCAAAAGAGAGGGGACACGTGTATACCTACCTATGGCTGATTCATGCTGATGTATAGCAGAAACCACACAATATTATAAACCAATTATCTTTCAATTAAAAATAAAAACTATAAAGTTTAACAGAAAATGAATGGATAGTCTTCTCTTTAAACATACAGATGCAAAATGAAATGACATTTCCAGCAAATTCAAAAAAGCTCAAAATTCAATTGCTTTATAGCCACAGTAAGGTTTGCAGTTCGTTTCCCTTTATTTCACAAATAAGCTCCAAAGGTGGCAGTGTTCTATACAAAAGGTAGTGCTTGCACAGGAGCCAAAAATAAAAGGTTGAATTACTGATGGAAACTCACCTGTGAGCACAACCCAGCAAGAGCCCCTAGCAGGGCTCATTGAGAGTCTCTTAATGGGTCTGAGAAAAGGAACTCCCTGCAGACTGAGCTGATTCTATCAGGATTTCTGACTGCAGTGGTCAAAGCAACATCCACAGGATATGACAGGAATTATGATGGATATCGAAAGCACTGAGAGTTGAAAAGTAAAATCACTTTTCTACCTGAGAGTTCTGTTCCATACAAAACTCAGTATAGATCAACAGTGAAAAGTTCATCTCTTCCCAGCAGAAGTAATGGAGACATACAACACACAATTCTGCCAGACAAAAAATCTTTTCTGCGTGAAGATTTTCTCCACAATCTAATTGAAAACTTGTAATTGATACTAAGTAATCTATCAGATTATTGAATAACCATATTAACATGGGAAAAAATGATCACTTTTCATGAGATACAGAAATTGATTGGAAGAGTTTAACAATAAATATCTTTCAGATACAAAACTATATCTGAATGTGACCTACGGTTTGGTGCTATGATTAAAAATTAAACTTAAATACAGTTAGGGGAAATTATTTTCTATAAAGAAAATAATTTTGACCCTATATTTCTAGAGCCAAACCTAAATTTTTTAACAAATATATATACATTTAAAGTGAAAAGTAGTTAAAGTTAAGTAATTTATGAAGCATAGCTCCCCACTTCTAAAATGTGGACTGGGTATTGTTACCTCCTTCCAAAGAGGATAGTGTAGAAACAAGGAAAAATTTGAGTGGGGAACCTGAAAAACACTACATAAGCCACATGATTAAGATTTACATCACCAGTGATAAGTTATAGTCTCTTAATATGATATGAAAATGGCATGTGGTCCTCCTCCCTCCAAACCTGCTGCTGCTGCTGAGTCGTGTCAGTTGTGTCCGACCCTGTGCGACCCCACAGACAACAGCCCACCAAGCTCCCCCGTCCCTGGGATTCTCCAGGCAAGAACACTGGAGTGGGTTGCCACTTTCTTTTCCAGTGCATGAAAGTAAAAAGGGAAAGGCAAGTCACTCAGTCATATCTGACTCCTCTCGACTCCATGGACCGCAGCCTACCAGGCTCCTCCAACCTCCAGTCTAACAAATAAAATGTCAGACAAACCCCAATTTAAAGATGAGCCTATTATCCAGAGTGAAGTAAGCCAGAAGGAAAAACAAAAATACAATATACTAACGCATATATATGGAATTTAGAAAGATGGTAACGAGAACCCTGCATGCGAGACAGCAAAAGAAACGCAGATGTATAGAACAGTCTCATGGACTCTGTGGAAGAGGGCAAGGGTGGGATGATATGGGAGAATGGCATTGAAACATGTTAATTATCATATGTGAAATCAATCGCCAGCCCAGGGTTGATGCTCACGGCTGGTGCACCGAGATGACCCAGGGGGAGGGAATCGGGAGGGAGGAGGGAGGGGGGTTCTGGAGGGGGAGCATATGTAAACCCATGGCGGATTCATGTCAATGTATGGCAAAACCAACCCAATAAAGTAAAGAAAATTTAAAAAAATAAAGACATCTACAAGACACTTGGCCCAAACTCCCCAAAACTATCAGATTTCTTGAAAGCAAGTAACATCTGGAGATTGGTAAAAGGGTAAACTTTCAGCTACAAGATGAATAAGGCCTGAGGATCTAGTGGCTAGCATGCTGACTATAGCTGTTAATGCTGAACTGTGTAACTGAAATTTGCTAGGAGTGTTTTCATACATACAAAACATAAAAAAGGCTTTCTTACCCTATATATGAAAAATGAAAGTAAGATAAGGTATGTAGCCTAATGGATAGAAATTCATATCATTTAATGTTCACAAAATAATCATTCAAGGTGCTCTGATTTGCATGTGAATAAGGAAATTCTAGAATCCTGAAGACAAAAAAAGAAAACAAAAACCAGGTCAAGTCTGAGAACCTGTCATAGCCAAAAGAAGCCCAATGAGACATGACTAAATGTAATTTGTTATCCTGGATGAGATCCTTGAATAGAAAAGTAACATAAAGTGATACATTACTATTAGGTGAGCTTTAGTTAACAGTAAGGTATCAATGTCGTTTCATTAGTTTTGACAAGAATACCATACTATAAGATGTTAATAACAAGTAAAACATGAAGAAGGTATATGGTAACTCTGTACTTTCTTTGCAATCTTCCTTAAATTTAAATCTATTCTAAAATACCAATTTCTTAAATTATTTTAATGAGTCAGCCAAATTTTCTGAAAAAACAAGTCTACAAATATCTGAAGCCAGACTCAATGCAAAGTCAATAGTGATTATCCAACTATATCTATTATAAAGTACTCATAATTCCACAGGGCTAGATAGAATCTAAACACAAGACAAAAATTACAGATTAACAAACCAATAAGTAAGAATACACCTACTTATACAAAATCTTCCATGTCACATCTGACTAGCATCTTGTATATTTTTATTTTTCTAGCAAATAAATGTCTTCAAAATGGAAGCTACTGTTTTACTGTTTCTGGTGAATACAAAGCACTGACCTTGTCTGACAGCAAAAATAAAATATGCCAGGCTAATATGGGATGAATTCAGAATAAAAAGCTATATTCTCTTCAAAAAAATCCTTCTATAGGGGTGTCTAAAAATCCTTTTCCCAGGGTACAAAGGCCCTCATAACTACACAGATTTAATTGCAAATCCTTTCTGATTCATAATAATCCAAATTTCTACTCAAGCTTAAATGACTGGTAGGGGTTGTTTTGCTTCAACAGCTTGGCAATGCCTTTCATGAAGACATGGACAGAGAGGAGCAAAAGAAAATAAAGGAGGAAAGGACGGTAATATTCATATTGTAACTCAGCAGCTCAGCTATGTTTATATTTATATATATTTCATATACACTGAAGTGAAGCTATAATTGGTATTTAGGTTGCCAATAAATCTCATGAGCCAAACGAACTCTCATGAGATATATTGGGAACCTAAATACCAATTAAAACATCACTTCAGTATAAAAATACGTACTGATTTTCCAACACTGAATTATGCCAACTGGCTTTTGGAATCCAGACCATGTGCAAAACATTGCCTACTGATATATATTCACAGCAAGAATTTTACACGCGGCATCCACTTATTTGTAATATTTGAGTAAAGCTGTACCTATCCTCATCTTCACATAAGACCTATTAAAGTACCAATACTATTTATCCTAAGGAAAAAATTAAGATAAACACTAGTTCTAGAGTTGTTCCATAATAGTATTTATAATAGGGAAGAGCTCATTTCTAACAGAAAGACTCCTTAAGTGGCCATGTACATCTGTGTATTGGTATATTATACAGACATTAATTGACTAAGGAATATATTTAATGTCAGGGAAAAATATTTATGACCTTGGAGAGGAAAGGGTCAATTGCCTATCTCTTCTCAGACCATTCTCATCTCACCGGAAATTATATTTCCTTGCCACATTGCATCCAGTGGTTCCAAGCAATGAAAAGCACCAGGAGAAACTGAATGTGGATACAGCTGACAATGTCACTACTGCCCTCAGGTCACCTGGGATTCCTTTTTCATGGTTTCAGTGTGCACCTTACCCTACTCCACTAGCCTCTATGTGATGTCATTTCAAGGAAGTCCCTGCAGTTATTTTCCAGAAAAATGTTTAAGCTCTTGCTGCCCACTTTGCCTCTAAAGAGAGCAAAGAGTAGGAATGCCTGGGACTTTAAAGGGCAGGGGGAGAGGGATCACCTTTAACCAGTGATCAAAATGGCTGGGGTAAGAAAACCCAGCTCCTTTGCTTCAGGAGAACTGAGACACAGCTTACATTCCAGATGCTTCTGGCAGCATCCAGCTATAGTGTCACCCCCAGGAATTCTGCTTGGCTTTTAGCCCCCTCTCTTTATCCTGCCTCTCTCACCGTACCACTTGCCATGAGCATTCCTATAATAACCTTTTATACATAAATCCTTGCCCCAGGAGAACTCAAGCTAAGGCCGTAAATCTTGGAGTAGTTCTTCCCCTCTCTGTCTGGCTCCAGGGTTGTCACCAGCAGGAGCTACTGTTCTCCATGGATCCAGCTCACTGTGGTTATTCAGCACTCAAGCCCCCCGGGCTAAGGTTAGAGCATTGTTCAAAAGAGCAGGACTGTGAGATCTGGGATACTTGGGTGTCTCAGATAAAACTGAAAATTCTGAACCTCTATAAATCTCTTGGGCCTCCATTGCTATTTTGGATTAAAAGGGAATGGAGGTTTCAGAAATGAGCTTGCACCCAAGTTACTCCCTTATCTTATGGAGCTTGTGAGATGCTGTTGGCCTCAAGAATAGAACGGTTTACCAAGGCTCACTGAGGTCAGTGTGCTGTTCTCAACATATAATATGTTTTAAAACCAGAGACCGATTCAAGGGGCTATTTCTCCCACTGCCAGTTATACACAGACCTAAAAGTAAAAGATGATGATAGATGTGGCCCTTTTCCACTATTACACTTCATATTCCATCACTGCAAACTTGCATCCTGGTGGGACACAGATCTTAGTTCCCAAGGGGAAAAGATTTCAACTAAAAGGTGCCTAAACCATTCCATTCAATTAAAAGTTAAAACTGCCATCTGGCCATTTCAGGCTCCACATGCCATGGATTTAATGGGGAGAGGAGGAGTTACTGTCCCGGCTGTGATGATTTATTCAATCTGTCAAGAGGCAACTGCATCGCTGCTACACAGTAGGGGCAGAGAAGACTGTATGAGAAGCCAGAAGATGCAAAAGGTGTCCATGCACTACTTGCATGTCCAGAGGTAAAAGTCAGTTGCAAGATCATATGACCCAATCAAGGCAGGACCACTAAAGACTCACATGATTTAGGAAGAAAGGTTCTGATCAGTCCACCAAGAAAAGAATCCAGATAGGGCAGGCCTGTGTATAGGACAACACGGGACGAACAGTGGAAGAAGAAAATGATCCATGTCAACGATGGCCTCATGATCAGTTACAGAAATGAGAGCGACAGCAGCTATGCTCATTTTCATTACACACATGCATGCATTACACACATATACATATGCAGGCTTCCCTCAGAGATCAGCTGCTAAACCATCTGCCTGCAAGGCACGAGACCCAGGTTCAATTCCTGGGTCAGGAAGAGCCCCTGGAGAAGGAAATGGCAACCCACTCTAGTATTCTTGCCTGGAGAATCCCATGGACAGAGGAGCCTGGCGGTCCATGGGGTCACAAGAGCCGGACATGACTTAGCGACCAAACCACCACCACCATACACATATATACGTTTACCTTTCTCCTTCCTCTGTTTTGTTTGAGGAGCATGACAAGCCATAATTTGGTAACTTAATTCTCAAATAACCTGATCATCAATAGGAGTATCCACAATTCATGGTGGAAGCCCCTCACTTGTTCTGCCATTCAACATCCTACCTCTTGGTCCAGGCTGTCCCCAAGGCAGGGGAGAAAAGAAGGAATTGTATAAGGACTGAGGGAAACCCCTCAGAGGCAGTCAGGGCTTTATGACTGGAGGCCGCCGTCTACAGCTAGGGGAGAGGGAGCAAGCTCCGAAAGTCCACAAGACGCAGGTGCCTGAGACCTTGAGAAGACTGGAGCTAGGGTAGGAGGACAGAGGACCCAACTTTCAGGCATTCCAGCTCAGGAGCAGGGAACAACAGCCTTCAGAGACAAGGTGGGGTAGGAGACCGTCCGTGAGGCAGACCCACGGGAAACTCGGCAGGTCTGAGTCCTCACTTTTCAAGTCTCCACTCTCTTTGAGAAGCAGAATATCACCCTAGAGATGAGCCAGAAATATACTCCTCTATTAGTCCCTGTTTTGTACTTGAGGTCTGGAATCTTTTCCAGTGCTAGTATCATTGGCAGTGGTTTCTGAGGAAGGGGTGTAGCAGGTACTGCCGTACACCTACCCATGTCCACCCCCATCCTCTTTGACTTTCCTCATAAAATTCCCATTTTATGCAAGAGATCTGCCCTCCTCTGGGCATTCATATGCTTTACTGAAGGCTAGAACCACCGGAAGCCTCAGGGACAAACCCTGATAGAGTTAGTTGTTCAGTCCTGTTTGCGAACCCATGGATGATAGTCCCCCATGCTCCTCTCTCCATGGGTTTTCCAGGCAAGAATACTGGAGTGGGTTGCCATTTCCTCCTCCAGGAATCTTCTCAACCCAAGGTATAGAGCCCAGGTCTCCTGCACTGGAGGCAGATTCTTTACTGTCTGAACCACCTGAGCCAACACGGACAGACCTAAACCAATCATGGAAGTCCTGGTGGTCTTTGCCAGTGATTGGCTTAGTCATGGGCACATGCTTCACTTGTGTCCTATGAAACATGGGATGTCTTCTCTCAGCTTCCTGGAAGATGCCTTCAGTCTTAGGGGGCCACACTGAGAAAAGATGATCTCTTGGAGATGCGGTCATATCTGGCTAGGACCCTTGGAACTACTGCAGTCCTCTTACAATTATTAGGGGAGAAAAGTCCAAGGACAAATCCAAAAGCCTGAGGATAGCAGAGCAGAAAGACAGAACATGGAGTCTTCATAATATAATTTATCCATTAAATTAGCCAAAGCTGGTCCAGCCCTGTCCTTGGTTTGTGAGACACTAAATTTCCTTGCTTCAATGAATTACATTTGGAGTTTCCTGTTGTTTGTCACCAAACCTGCTCTAATTGATACAGGAAGTATCTCACACTTTCTCCTGAGGGGTGGCATTTTAGCTGGAGGTTTAATACTAGGTATTCTAACAAATGACCCTCAAATCTTTTAAACACAAAGGTACATCGCTGGTTCAAGATCAGATATTTGGCAGATGACTTTTTCTGTGTGGCTCAGGGATTCTTGCTTCTTTTGTTTTACCGTCCTAATATCCATTGCTGTTTCCTTGATGTTATCTGTTGGACCCTCTGAATTTAACTCACTGACAAGTGAACTGAGAAAATATGGAAGATGCCAGAAGACATCCAGGAGCCAGATCCATCCAGGAGGTTAGATCAGCCACACGTTTTTTTAGGCATGTCCAATATATTTGTCAGGTGTGAGTCTTCTACATGTAACAGGAACCCAAGTACACTAGCATTAGCAAATTGAGTTCATTTCTCCACTTGTTAAAAAAAAATTCACAACTGGCAGCTTAGCAATAATACAACTATACCAAGATACCCCACCAAGGTCCTTAGATCCTTCAGTCTTCTCCCTCTACCATTCTTAGCACATGTCTTTTCTCCTGCATGCTTCCAAAACGGTGTCACACCTCAAGGGATTACAGTGTTACACCAAGGGCCAGATGGGAAGGAGGTGAAAGGAGAAAGGGCTAACGGCACGTGCCACTTTTCTGCCTCTTATTACTTGAGATAAAAACTTTTCCTGGTAACCTCCCAGTGGGCTACCACTTACTTGTGGTTTTTAATTTTTTTTTTTTTTTTTTTTGCCACAGCATGTAGGACCTTAGTTTCCTGACCAGGGATGGAACCCACATCCCCTGCATTGCGAGTGCAGAGTCTTAACCACTGGACCACCCAGGATGTCCCTTCCACTTTCTTTCCTTGACCAGAACTGCATTTTCCAGCAAGGGAGCTTGGGGTACCAAGTATTTAACCAGTACATTGCCATACTGAAAGGGAGTGGGCTTCTGTAACTAAGGAAGAAGGGAGGAGAGGCATAGGGTAGGCAACTATGAGCTTGTGCCTCACCTCGACATGCCAGTCATCCACAAACTTTAGTCGAGATCTCTCAGACACCGATTTTTTTCTACACCACATTTTAAGGCCTGTAATTCTAGAAAACATACACCCTCATTTCTTTAATGTCCATGAGTTCAAGGGACTGAGGGTTTCAGATTTGCTACCTCACATAAGATAGAGCACTAATTTCTTGTTTGAGTCAGAGAGGAATTTGATCTGAGATAGCCTAAAATCATGTATTTTCATCCCAGGCACTATCCTCTACCTTTATTCATGGTTTCCGGATCTAGGAATGAGATTCCATTGACTGTGTCTGTAACTTTGGTTAGCAGGAACAAGAACTGACAGTTCTGTTGTCCCTGAGAATTCACAGGAAATGGAGGAGAGGCCTCTGGGGTTCGAGTTTAAAGGCACCACTTAAGATGCACCTTTGAAGTGGGGGAGAGGCCCAGAGTACCACTTTGCATTGGCTCATGTGTTTGTTTCACTCATGGAACACATTTTCAGAAATGTTTTCTGTGTAAGATCTATATTAGATCATCTGAAAGATACAAATGCATTAGGCACAAACTCACCTTGCAAGATTTCAGGAGAGAGAGCATGTACGTACCAAAATAAACACAATACAAATCAAGTTACGATAAGCATGATTTGTATACTAAGTACAAAGGACTGAAAAAAAATCACTTCCTCTGTGTCTGTTTAGCACGCATCTGAGTCCTAAGCATGGATGGAATTTTGGTAGATTGCTATAGGGAAAAGGAGGTTCAAATGGAGGAAAAATGTTCTAAGTATGTAGGCAAAGCCTCTCCCTAAGAGCAGAGTAGTCTCTGTTTAGAAACTCTATAAGATATCTAGAGAACAAAGTTATCAACATGGGGTGAGACCGATTTATGAGACCACGGAAGCCTACATCTTAGATGATTTGAATATATTAAAATCAACCTGTCCTGGGTTGTAAAACTAGCAAGAAGTGGGTTATTTTTTTTTTTAAGTTATACTTCAAAGGGACAGAGAAAGAACTTACAATTCTAAGTTTTCTCAAGTGACCGTACTAAGGAAACAAAGAACAGGACCAGGAGTCAGAAAGCCGGCCTCAAGTTTAGCCAAGCTGAAGGGGACATTAAGGCTCCCTTGGTCACATCTGAAAAAATAAATGGGGGTCCATGGGTCACACGGAACCATACGCTGAGCTCAAACATTAATAGTTAACAAATTCTGTATCTTTTTAATATTCATATTTAGAGAGTTGACTGTTTTAAATTATATACCAGGTTTTTGTAACAACAGCTTTCTATTTAAAACTTGAAATACACCTCTGTCTTCAAAATGTATGAAATCAGTGCACATTCCTAACTACATGCCAACCAGCCGGCAATACAAAGACTGCAGAAAGAAAGCAGAATCTCTTCATTCTGCCTGTTCCCCCCAAAGCCACAAATTGGGTATTTACTTGGCATTGATTCCAGCGTGGCTGTATCTTGCTGTCACTCATCTCTAAGAAATTAATGGCATTAGTAAAACTGGGGCTGCCCTCCTACCAATGTAATCCTCAGTTACTAATGTCACTAATGCGAAGGTGGGAAATGGAAGATTACTTACATAATTGCCACTTACTCTGATGGAAACAGAGGGAACTGCTTTTTCCAAGTGTCAATGAAAATATCATCTCAAACATATAATTTGAATGATTCATAAAGCAAACTGAAAGTTTGCCTTTGCTCAAAGGCAAAGAAAAAAATGTTCATAAAGGAAAAGTTAAATAGGCAAAGTGGGGATAAAAATAGGTTCTCAAAATATTCAGTGGCAGTAGGTGTGGTAAGAGACACTTCTTCCTAAATAACAATTTTTCCTTAGGATCACTTGAATTTCTTAGAGTACATCTAAAATGTTTCATTTATTTTATGCTTCTTCCAACAGCATGAATAACAGGAGCAATAAGATAGATATATCTTAGAAGTGCTGTCTATACTCTATGTAAAGGTCACTTGAAGAAAAATCCTGTATTCCCTGGGCAAGAAAACTAACCCCCAACCTCACTGAATATTTAAGCTACAGTTATATTTCAAGATTAGGTATTGAAAGAACATATTAGGTGTAATTTCACAAAAGTATTTTTAATGACATTTAAATCATTCTTTGGCTTCCCTGGTGGCGCAGATGGTAAAGAATCTGCCTGCAATGTGGGAGAGCCAGGCTCAATCTCTGGGTTGGAAAGATCCTCTGGAAGTGGGCATGGTAATCCACTCCAGTGTTCTTGCCTAGAGAATTCCATGGACAGAGGAGCCTGACAGCCCATGGGTTTGCAAAGAGTCAGACATGACTGAGCGACTAAGCACGGCACAGAAAATCATTCCTTATTCCTCCTGTGATGGTTTAGCCACTAAGTTGTGTCCAACTCTTGCAACCCCATGGACTGTAGCCTGCCAGGCTCCTCTGTCCATGGGATTCTCCAGGCAGGAATATGGAGTGGATTGCCATTTCCTTCTCCAGGGGCATCTTCCCGACCCAGGAACTGAACCCAGGTCTCCTGCACTGAAGGCAGATTCTTTACTGACTGAGCTATTCCTTCTACACCGATGAACAATTTCCTTAGATAATTTTATGAATGAATCTGTTGATTCTCAGGACTATTTAGAAGGAATTTTCTAAGCCACGCACCAGGAAGACAAAAGAAGTACTGCACTGACTTCTGGAGTGATTTTCAAAGTGAATGGAAAAAGTCAAAAGCTTGAATTTCAGTGTTTTATCAAAAGAAAACCTACGAAGGCAAAACTACCTAGGAATTAGAAATTAAGTTCAAACTAACTACAGGTTTGGTTTCAGTTAGCGTCAGATATATGGAGCCAGTTTTCAGATAGAAGCCATGTTTCTTCTTTTATTAATAAAGATAAGGAATAGCGACACAAAAAGGAACAAGCAGAAGGCTAAAATAAAGTGAGAAAGTGAGGAGATAAGTGAGGGCCTAAGTCAGCTTTGCAAAAGGGTTTCTGCTGAACCGGAAGACCTTATTCTTCTGCCTTGGAGTCTGTGTAAGTTTTAGGAAACAAAGCCACGCAAACACAGGGTAAGATATCTTATAGAAGATTCTCCTCCATAAAACTGAAATTCTAATGGGTTTTACCCCCAATGTAAGGGTAAAAAAGAGATACCTTAGACTAAAAATACACGAGTCTCAAACTGAGCACTGAATACAGGGAGAACATTTCCCTCAGAACTTATAACCACAATCCAGATTTCATAGAAGGTAGCAAGCAAACCAAACCATGCAACAAAACTCAACTGAAACTTCACAGTGATTCTGCATTGGCTATTGCCTAGTGGAATTAGCAGGACCTTCCCTGGTAGCTCAGTGATAAAGAATCTGCCTGCAATGCAGGAGATGCAGGTTCAAGTCCTGGGTCGGGAAGATTCACTACATAAGAAAATGGAAACCCCCTCCAGTATTCTTGTCTGGGAAATCCCATGGACAGAGGAACTGGGCAGGCTACAGTCCATGAGCTCACAAGAATCAGATACAGGTTAGTGGCTCATCCACCATAAGCAACGGAACTAGCAGTTGCAAACACAAACTGTCTTTGGAGACCTCAAAAATATTCCCTTAGAAATATTAATGTTAACAGCTCTAGCCGAAAATCACAAAACATGCAGGGAAAGTACACTGTAGGCAAAATTTTAAATACAACAAATGCTAGGTTTAGATCTAAAAGAATTTGAAAGTAAAGTGAAAGTGAAAGTCAATCAGTCATATCCAATGCTTTGCAACCCCATGGACTATATTCCAATTGCCCCATGGAATTCTCCAGGCCAGAATATTGGAGGGAGTAGCCTTCTTCTCCTGGGAATATTCCCAGCCCAGGGATCAAATCCAGGCCTCCCACATTGCAAGTGGATTATCTACCAACTGAGGTATCAGGGAAGCCCTGAAGGAACTTGAGGCTTTTTAATTTATCAGAATACTACTATTCTACACAGAATATTTAGTAACTATAACAATAAAATAAATTCAGAAAACTCAGCAATGGTCACAGCCTTGGAAAAGGTTAGTTTTCATTCCAATACCAAAGAAAGGTAATGTCAAAAAATGTTGAAACCACTGCACAATTGCACTCATCTCACTCTCCAGGAAAGTAATCATAAAAATTCTCCAAGCTAGACTTCAACAGTACATGAATTGAAAACTTCCAGATGTTTAAACTGGATTTAGAAAAGGCAGAGGAATCAGAGATCAAATTGCCAACATCTGTTGGATCAAAGAAAAAGCAAGAGAATTCCAGAAATATTTACTTCTGCTTCACTGACTACGCTAAAGCATTTGATTGTGTGGATCACAACCAACTGTGGAAAATTCTTCAAGAGATGGGAATACCAGACCACCTTACCTGCCTCTTGAGAAATCTGTATGCAAGTCAAGAAGCAACAGTTAGAATCAGACATGGAACAACAGACTGGTTCAAAATTAGGAAGAGTACACCAAGGCTGTATATTGTCACCCTGCTGATTTAACATACATGCAGAGAACATCATGCGAAATGCTGAGCTGGATGAGGCACAAGCTGGAATCAACATTGCTGGGAGAAATATCAATAACCTCAGATATGCAGATAACATCACCTTTATGGCAGGAAGCAAAGAGGAACTGAAGAGCCTCTTGATGAAAGTGAAAGAGGAGAGTAAAAAAACTGGCCTAAAACTCAACATTCAAAAAACGAAGATCATGGCAGCCAGTCCCATCACTTCATGGCAAATAGATGGGGAAACAATGGAAACAGTGTCAGACTTCATTTTGAGGGGCTCCAAAATCATTGCAGATGGTGACGGCAGCCATGAAATTAAAAGACACTTGTTCCTTGGAAGAAAAGCTATGACCAACCTAGATGGCATATTAAAAACCAGAGACATTACTTTGCCAACAAAGGTCCATCTAGTCAAAGCTATGGCTTTTCCAGTAGTCATGTATGGATGTGAGAGTTGGACCATAAACAAAGCTGAGCACCGAAGAATGGATGCTTTTGAACTGTGGTATTGGAGAAGACTCTTGAGAATCTCTTGGACTGCAAGGAAATCCAACCAGTCCATCCTAAAGGAGATCAGTCCTGGGTGTTCATTGGAAGGACTGATGTTGAAGCTGAAACTCCAATACTTTGGCCACCTGATGTCAAGAGTTGACTCACTAGAAAAGACCCTGATGCAGGGAAAGATTGAAGGCAGCAGGAGAAGAGGACAACAGAGGATGAAATGGTTGGATGGCATCACCGACTCAATGGACATGAGTTTGAGCAAGCTCCAGGAGTTGGTGATGGACAGGGAAGCCTGGCATGCTGCAGTCCATGGGGTCACAAAGAGTTGGACATGACTGAGCAACTGAAGTGATTACAATATATGGGTACTAAGTTGCTTCAGTCATGTCCAACTCTGTGCAGACCTAGGAACTGTGGCCCGCATGCTGTCCATGGGATTCTCCAGGCAAGAATACTGGAATGGGTAGCCATTTCCTCCTCCAGGGGATCTTCCCCACCCAGGAATTGAATTCACGTCTCTTACATTTCTTACATTGGCAGGCAGGTTCTTTAACCTGGGAAGCCTACAGACATAAATGAGAAGTTGAAAATGAGCCAGGAAATTATAATGAATAGGAAAATATATGTATGAAAATAACAGAATTTCTAGAGATGAAGCTATAATTTTTGACACTCAGTGGATAGTGTCAGTCTTCTAGATACTGCCAGAGAAATAATGAACTGAAAGATGAATCCAAACAAATTATTAATAACACAGCATGAAAGACAAAGATGTGAATATTATTCATAAAAAGAGATTAAGGAAATGGAAAAAAGATTGAAAAATATAACATGCAACTAACTGAAGTTCCAGAAAAATAGAATAGGAAGAATTGAGAATAGTTTTTAAACAGATAATATATGAGAATTTTCTAGAATTTTTTTTAAGTCTCCAAACATTAGATCCAGAAAGTCCAACAAATATGAAATACACTAAAGGGAAAAATATATATTTTTATATTTTAATTATATTACATACAAATCTACACAATTTGATATATCATTGTGAAAAACTTTAGGACACTAATGATCAGGAGACCTTCAATCAGCTAACAAAATAGATCAACCTTGTTTCACAGCAACAACAAAAAGCTAGAAACCAAATATATTCAATGTGCTAGGGGAAGAAAAAGCAAAGAACTACATATCTAGAATTCTTTAACCAGTGATGAAACCCTTCAATACTGAAGGTAAAATTACATTTCAAGATGAATAAAAACAATTTGCTTCTGCAAATCTGCACTAAATTCTAAAGGATTTCTACTTCAGACACATGGAAAATTATCCTAAATAAAAATGTGTAAGATTCAAGAAGTAATAAAGAGCAAAGACAGTGCTAAATATGGAGGCAAATCTAGATGAACATTGTATAAAGCACTAATTATCACCACAAAGCCTTTTAGGATTCTTTTAAAAGTATTTAAATGTATAGCAAAGTAGCATATAAATGAGAGGGGGATAAACTGAGTGAGTGTTTTATAGATTTTATATTGTCCTAGAGCAGGAAAAAAGGTGCTGATTAATGGAATTTTATAAATTAGGAATTCATGTTGAAATTTGCATGGAAATTAGTAAATTAAAAAGAAACAAGTCTTACTAATTCTAAACTAGTGAAGAAAGAAATCTTATAAAAGACAATCAATCCCCCCAGAAAAAGGAAATGAAGAGAGTATAGCCCAGGAAACATATTTAGGGGAAATGTATAAATATATAGCTATATATAAAAGGTAAATATGTATATTTATTTTACATATTAAATATATATACATATTTTAGTACTTTACATTTACATATTTTAATACTTTACATGTTAAATATAAATGTTATATTTAATAAAAGTATATTAAAATACAGAAAAACAGAATTGGATAACAGTGCAGAATGACTTAATCCAAGTATGTCAATTATTAAATGTCAATAGGCTAAATTCTGCAGTTAAAAGACAAAAGTTATAAAAATGAGTATTAAAAATATAGCACATATATCTGTATATCTATATCTAAAATATGAGCATACAGAAAAATCCAAAGTTAAAAAGTACCAAAAGCTAAGTAGTAACAAAGTTGGTGAGGCAAAGACAAAATGAACAAAGAAAAAAAATTAAATTATGAAAGATAAAGGTAGTGTGGAGATTCCTTAAAAAACTGCAAATAGAACTGCCATATGACCCAGCAATCCCACTGCTGGGCATACACACCAAGGAAACCAGAATTGAAAGAGACACGTGTACCCCAATGTTCATCGCTGCATTGTTTACAATAGCCAGGACATGGAAGCAACCTAGATGCCCATCAACTGACGAATGGATAAGAAAGCTGTGGTACATATACACAATGGAATATTACTCAGCATTAAAAAAAAATTCATTTGAATCAGTTCTACTCAGGTGGACAGAACTGGAGCCTATTATCCAGAGTGAAGTAAGCCAGAAGGAAAAACAATACAGTATACTAACGCATATATATGGAATTTATAAAGATGGTAACGAGAACCCTGCATGCGAGACAGCAAAAGAAACGCAGATGTATAGAACAGACTCGTGGACTCTGTGGAAGAGGGCAAGGGTGGGATGATATGGGAGAATGGCATTGAAACATGTTAATTATCATATGTGAAATCAATCGCCAGCCCAGGGTTGATGCTCGGGGCTGGTGCACCGAGATGACCCAGGGGGAGGGAGTCGCGAGGGAGGAGGGAGGGGGGTTCTGGAGGGGGAGCATATGTAAACCCATGGCGGTTTCATGCCATTGTATGGCAAAACCAACACAATAAAGTAAAGAAAATTAAAAAAAAAAAAAAAAGATAAAGGTAGTGACTAAAGAAGCAAAACTAAAGAATACATGTGTTGAGTGTGAGTGAGTGTATGCATGCACACGCGCATGTGCTGCAATCCACTAGCAGTCTTGTACTGGACTCACTAATTGTGTCAAGAAACATAACCCAGGACAACCAGAGCATCTGATTGTGATGGTCAAGATGGGGGTGACAGAACCCAAGTTCAAGGATATTTTTCCATCCTACACAATTCCTTCAAGTAATATACACAGTGTTGAAATCTGAATTTGAAATTCAAAGAAGGAATTCAACTCTCAAATAGTTCAGAAGCTGTGGCCTGAGAAACTAAAGCTATAAGGTGTTAGAAATCCCCAGGGACTCATCCCATTCTCTCCCTCAAATCCTCTAATTATTTCTCATAATTAAATACCAATTCCTTAGCAGGCAGAACTCACTCCACCTTAACTAAATAAAACAGGTCACTTTTACTCTCCAACACCACTCTTTCTCCAACCCTTGTTTTTGAGACTATTGTTGTTTAGTCGCTAAGTCATGTCCAACTCCCTTGCAACCCCATGGACTGCAGCCCACCAGGCTGCTCTGTCCATGGGATTTTCCAGGCAAGAATACTGGAGTGGGTTGCTATTTCCTTCTCCAGTGGATTGATCTTCCTGACTCAGGGATTGAACCCACGTCTCCTGCTTGGCAGATGGGTTTTTTCACAACTTAGCCAGCTATTGCTGCCCCTCTAAAATTCTTTTTGCTGCATCTCAGTGTCAAAATCCCATTGATGATTCAAGGTGATCACACAAGTTAAATGTCACTCTATAAACCTTTCCTTCATCCTCCTGGTGAAAAGTAACCTCTAAACTCGCAAGACAGTAAGAACCATTATAGTGATATCCAATACATAGCATTCTGTCCTCTATTATGGCTTAATGAAAGTGTAGGGTAGACAGCCTGGTCTCCCAGGGAGACAGAGGTCCTGTCATATTTCCAGGCACACCTGCTACAACTCCTGGCCAACGTGGCAAACAGAACTTTAGTAATGACAAAGGCAGGGATTGATGTTCCCGAACAAAGAAGATTAACAGAGATTGGCCCACCCCATCTTCACCCCTTGGAAAGTGCTTGGGTGGGAAGAGTATCCACTCTGCAAGTGAAGTACAGCTTGCAAAACATTAAGACCCAGTGCCCCGGCTATCCCAAGCCTGTCATTTAATTCAAAGCTGAAAATGCCAGCCTATCAGTTTATGGCTTTAAAGAAAGACGCAGAAATGCTAACGGTGTTGTCAACATTAGAGAGGAGCCGAGCAGTGATGTCGGTAATGGAAAATGACAGTCAACTGTTCACAAAAGCAATAACCACTGAAATGGGGGTTGAGGTCACCTAGGGGCAGAGTGACAGTGCTTTTCTCAGCAAAGGCAAGCAGACTTCAACACCCAGTTCTCATAACCGTTCTCAGATGTTCAGGCAAATGAGGCTAATCTATACATGCAGGGGAGTGGGCTTCCTTTGAAACTCTGAATATCCTAGTTAGATGTGAAGCTGAGAAGGACAAAGGCTGAAATGAAACGGTCATCATCTAACATTTCTTCATCGCCTGTATGAAGAGCCAATAGTCTTATTATGAAAACTATGGAGGCTCAACTGTCAAGAATGAAATGGCGCTGCCAGATATTAACCCAGAGGTTACTATATGTTTTGAATCCCCAATTTCATTTGAGACTGTTCACAGAGAATGAGTGTGACACACCATGCTGTTAATTTGTAACCATTAATCTGATCCCACTCCTTCTGCCTTGAGGAAAAAGTTGCTTAAAAGCTCTAAAGTCTAGCTCTCTCAAGTTCAGCCTGCTCGGTGAACGGGAAGATTCTCATGGGAGCAGGAGTGTTAAGGAATAGACACCAGCTTGCAGAGCACAGATATGATACAAGAACTTGGCGTTTTACTGTATCTTACCTGGCACCAACCCTGTGAGCTCTCTCCAAACAATCAAGGTTGAGTGCCTTCTTCTCACCCCTGATAGGAGGCATCAGTCAAACCTCCATTATTTCACAAAGTTATAACATGATAATAACATCACAGCTGCCAGACTGGGACTCGTCATTGCCACGTGGATCCCAAGTGATCCGAGCCCTGCAGGGGTCTTGCTGCATTGCCATCTATTGGTTGCAACTGAATTCTCTTTGGTCAGTCCCACGCAGCAGAGGTGTATAGAAGGTTCAGTGTCATTACAGTTAATGACACTGAATTCAGATATGGAATTGCCCCCAAGAACTAGAGTCAAATATGCTGCTTTCATTTATGTCATTCACCTGCTCCAAAAACAGCTCAGAAATAAATTAGACTCCACATTTTTATTCATAATTCATATATTTCAATAGCAACTGAAACTTAAGAACTGTTCAAATAAGTGTTTGAAAACAGAAAGCAGATTACAAATTACCTTTGTTGAAAATGAGAAATAAAGGGGAGTGTTGCAGTGTTGGCATATTAATTGCCAGAAAATTTAAGTGAAAATCATGCTTATTCTTTCTCACGAGCATAAGATGGCTTTCATCTATATACTAAGAGGAAAAATTGAAGTATTTCTTTTAACAGTTACATGACTGTTGGCTTATAACCTTAAGACTGAATATTATTGGAAATTTTATTTGGTAGAGGAACTTAAACTTTTTTTGGTTTGTTTAAACATGATCTATCACAGGAAGCTGGTTTTTCTCAACAACCTTCAGATAACTAATCCACATGCTATGGATTAGTTGACGTAGCCTCAACTTACTTTGGAGAAGGAAGTGACAACACAATCCAGTATTCATGCCTAGAGAATCCCATGGACAGAGGAGCCTGGCAGGGTATAGTCCATGCGGTCAACTGAAGAGATTTGGCACGCTCTATCTTAGTCAATATGGAAATTAGCGAGATGCTCTTAGAATTAACGGTTTATGTAAAGGGGATCAACTTCTAGAATGGTGGTGTGAGCACCATGAGCCATCTCACCAGTGATTAAAAAAAACCATATACAGCTGCTGAAAATTTAACCTCTGGAAATTTTTCTCAGGGCATATAGTAAGTGGAAAAAGCCTACTTAAGAAAATCTCCTAAACCTCAGTAAGAACCTGAAGAGACTGAAGCATCTGAGCCATGACTTGCTCTTATCTCCACCCACCCTCCCCCATTCATTTACTGTCAATGTGGCTTCACAATGGATGTCTTATCTTCCCACCTAGATAATAAATTCCTTGAAAGCACAATAAAAAAAAAAAAAAACACTATGTCTCACATATGCTTCAGACCAGTGTAACAGAAAAGGTTCCAAACAAATATTCTCCAAACAAGATTACTTCCAGAGGCAACTATTCAAGGGAAAGACAGGAATTCACTGATGGGATAATTCCTCTATTGTTCTAGCTCTTGTGGTAACACAGAACCATAAAGTATAAAGTTGCTATTTTCCCCAAAGTGGGGAATCCTCTCTAAATATACCCAGGCTTTTGGAAGTAGATTCACTCCTCTGAGAAAGAGAGGTCAAATGGTGAGAACTCCATGTGGCAGAGACATAAGTTAGTATGGATCCAATTCTCTGATTTGAAGGAAAGCTAAGCCCCTAGTAACTAAGCATGAAACTGTGCACGCGTCTGTCTAGCCTTGTTCTTTAGCAGAGACTTGTGTTGCCCATGGAGCCCTGGTGCTCATGAAATCAGTTTATGAGGCACTCAGAGGTGTCGGTGAAGCCCTGGAGAACTGCTGGGCTCTTGGTTCCCTGCTTGTTTGTGTAACGCATGCCATCTCCAAGGCCAGGGTTGTAACGACGGAGTTTTCCCATGGCTGTTGGAGTCATCCATGAGCACTTTCAAACAGCTGCTGGAGAAAATCAGAATTACCACGTGTGTCTTCCTATGGGCAAAACTAATTTGAAAGTAATTCAAAGGAATTTCATGATGTTTATTCACATGTCAAATTAGTCCCTCCATAGGAAAAAAACAATGTTCAAAAACAAATAAGTAAAACACTCTCCGACATAAACCACAGTGGGATCCTCTATGACCCACCTCCCAGAATATCGGAAATAAAAGCATGAATAAACAAATGGGACCTAATTAAAATTAAAAGCTTCTGCACAACAAAGGAAACTATAAGCAAGGTGAAAAGGCAGCCTTCAGAATGGGAGAAAATAATAGCCAATGAAGCAACGGACAAACAATTAATCTCAAAAATATACAAGCAACTCCTGCAGCTCCCTTCTAGAAAAATAAACAACCCAATCAAAAAGTGGGCCAAAGAACTCAAGAGACATTTCTCCAAAGAAGACATAAAAGTGGCTAACAAACACATGAAAAGATGCTCAACATCACTCATTATCAGAGAAATGCAAATCAAAACCACAATGAGGTACCACTTTACACCAGTCAGAATGGCTGCCATCCAAAAGTCTACAAGCAATAAATGCTGGAGAGGATGTGGAGAAAAGGGAACCCTCTTACACTGTTGGTGGGAATGCAAACTAGTACAACCACTATGGAAAACAGTGTGGAGGTTCCTTAAAAAGCTGCAAATAGACCTGCCATATGACCCAGCAATCCCACTGCTAGGCATACACACCGAGGAAACCAGAATTGAAAGAGACACGTGTACCCCAGTGTTCATCGCTGCATTGTTTACAATAGCCAGGACATGGAAGCAACCTAGATGCCCATCAACTGACAAATGGATAAGAAAGCTGTGGTACATATACACATGGAATACTACTCAGCATTAAAAAAATATTCATTTGAATCAGTTCTACTCAGGTGGATGGAACTGGAGCCTATTATCCAGAGTGAAGTAAGCCAGAAGGAAAAAAATACAGTATACTAACGCATATATATGGAATTTAGAAAGATGGTTACGAGAACCCTGCATGCGAGACAGCAAAAGGAACACAGATGTATAGATCAGACACATGGACTCTGTGGAAGAGGGCAAGGGTGGGATGATATGGGAGAATGGCATTGAAACATGTTAATTATCATATGTGAAATCAATCGCCAGCCCAGGATTGATGCTCAGGACTGGTGCACCGAGATGTCCCAGGGGGAGGGAATCGGGAGGGGGGAGGGAGGGGGGTTCTGGAGAGGGAGCATATGTAAACCCATGGCAGTTTCATGTCATTGTATGGCAAAACCAACACAATAAAGTAAAATTTAAAAAATAAATAAAAAACAACTTTCAGTTCAAAAACAAAACAAATAAGGATTGCATGAGCTTATATTAGGAAAGAAAATGAATCAGTGATTCCTAACAGAGGCACAGAATGACCTAAGGCAACAACTGCTTCTTGGAGAATCCTAGCACGCCCTGACATTATGGCTCCCCAGCTGCCTGGGAGGCCACAGAGCCACGCGGAGGACCAATATGATCTGCCGTGTTTTTCTAGGGCACTGCTAACTCCCTTCTGGGTACCCTCTCATCAAAGGCTGGCTGCAAGCATGAACTGCCACTTCACGGGACAAGAGCTTGAATGAACAGGAGGCTGGCAGACAAACTTGTCTCTGATGAGTGCGTTTTGGTGTGAACAGGAGACCTGAACCCGTTTCTCTAGCCAACGCCATGTATTGGCCAACACTCTTCGCCGAGTTCATTTTTCTTGGCCTGCCTCCCTACAGAGGATAAAGGAGCTAAACACCGCACCTGTGATCTTCTGGCCAGTGCAGGATAAGATAGTCTTCTGGTCTATTAATAGGAAGGACTTTCTTTCTTAATAAAAGATTCAGCTATGACTGGTGCTACCGCTTTTACACCCCCTGCATTGAAAGGAAGTGTTACCACAAGGTACAAAGCCGAGAGGATCGTCCAGACGGTGACTGACACCGCTGAGCCACTGAACCAACCCCGGCCAGGACCTACTTTCAGACTTGTCATTATGAGGCAAAACTAAAGGTCTTTTTATGAGTCCTCTGTTGGTCAGGATTTCTATTTCTTACAGCTGAAGGCATTCACAGCTAATGATGTGGCTCTACCAGGGTAGAGAGAAGACTGTTTATCATTTTGACAGGAGATTGAGGCTTTACACAGAAGAATGTGGAAAGTCACTGTGGAACTCATGTCATAATATTTTTATTTCCTGCACATACCATGCTATTAGGCATCACGTGAGAAGTCACTTGTACTAAGCAACCCACAATCTCATGTTACCCTGCATGGTCCCGCCACAGAGCAGGGCAGTTAGCCGTTCTAATGAGCGCTCAGCCTTTATATACACGGATGACAATGGCTAACCCTCACCCTTCCTCTCGGAGACTCTCAGCTTGTAGTTTAAAGCTTTTTTCCTAAAGTTCTTTCCCAATGCGGCCAACAAACTGGTAAAAGTTAAGAGTCCACACTAGAAATAGTAACAGTCTCATTCCCCAAGAGTAAATTTAAACCCTGATAGCAGCGGATATTTGTCTCCAGACCAGCTCTGCCAATACCATATGGAAATTTGTTAGACATGCAAGTTTTACAGCTCCTACTGACAAACAATTACACGTTAAGAGTTTGAGAAACATTTTCCCTATAGCATAAGGGTATATGGAGTGAAATGCTCGCCTCCTACTTTTATGTTTTACTTTTCTTCCTATCTTCTTCTAATGCACTTTCCCCCTTTTCTGTTAATGGTAAATATCTTCAGATGTTATCCAAATTCATCATTTGGTCTTATTACCAAGAGGAGCGCTGATCTCACACTAAGGCTCATGAGACATTTTCCACGTATAGATCAGAAGTAACTCAAAAGTCTAGCCCTCCAAGTATTTACCTAATGAGTGTCAAACCCAGGTGGGAAGCAGAGTGAGAAGTCCTAGTACATGTCTGTCTGCACCCCCACTAAAGATACCAAACCCTTCTCTTCGTTTAATCCATCCTAAATCCTGAGTCTTTATTCTGATTTTTCACTCCTTCCTGTCTTAGTCCCTTCAGGCTTCCTTAGCCAAAATATCATACACTGACTGGCTTTCAACAGAAATGTATTTCTAACACTTCTAGAGTCTGGGAAGTCCAAGATCAAGATATGAACGATTCAGTGTCTTGTTCTCTGTGTCAGAAGGGATTGGAGCTCTTTCTAGAGTCTTTTATAAGGGTACTAATCCCATTCACGTGGGCTCCACCCTCATGACCTAATCACCTCCCAAATACCCCACCTCCCTCCATCACCTTGAGCATTAGTATTTCACCATGTGAGTTGAGGGGTGGGACACAAACATTCAGTCCACAACACTTCTTTTTCTCTCCACTTAGAAGCCAATCAGCTTTCACTTCATTTTCAAAGTGGCTCTTACCATTTCAATCTCAAATTATTACCTTTGCTTCTGCCTATACTTCACACTATTTTCATGTCTTTCCATTAGGAGAGTGAAAGCTGAGCTTCAGTGAGCTGTGGTTATATATCCCAGAGATTCAGTCTAATTATCTTGTGCTAAAGACAGGTATTAGTTTCATCCATTTTTAATTGGCTGTCACAGGATGTCACAGAATGTCCTTTTTGAAGAAGTGAGCTCAGAGTGAACCCCTCCCCCACCCTTAGTTCCCTTTTACTAACCTCTAATTTATGTAAATATTCACAAAAGTTGTGTTTACCTGTTCCCCAGCTGTGCATCCCCCTAGCAGATTTTTCAGATACTCATGTATTCTACTTATCTCTTAAAGACTTCTGAAAATGTGATTTGAGTTGCACATTCGTTAGAATGTCATCTAACACTATTGCCTCCAGCTAGAAATGTAAAAGAGCATGGAGAAGAAACCAAAGCCATGAGACACCCACGCCCCTGCCCCAGCTGGAGCGTACAGCAGAGTTCTCCCTGGTACCAGTCAAGTGCCCTCATTTAAGCATCGAAAAAACAGTTTTTAAAAGTACGATAGGACACACATGTCCTCAGGTGGCAGCTGTTTAAAGGTTCATCAAAGAGCTTAACGTGCTCTTCTATGAGCAGAGCTACACTCTAACCTTTATATTCTCCCTTTCTCCTTGGTCCTGTTATTTTTCTATTTCTGTTTTATTATGCTCTTCGAAGGCACCATAAGTCCTTTTTGGAAAAAACACATGATATCAGTGATTTGTTCTTAAAAACAGTTGCAATACTATAATACTTTCAGCAATAAATGGTAATAATAGCATCAATTATAAAGTGATTTTTAACTTTTCTAAACATTACCTTAATTTTTTATGAAGACTACTTCCAGTAAATTCAGGAGCAGAAATTTTCTTTTAACGGAAAGTTTTCCTTTAAAAATATAGAACATGACTCCGCCAAGGTCGCACGTTCAGTTATTACTAACAAACGGCAAACAAACCAGTAGCAAGAGCTCAGTCACATTTGCCAACCAAGACTTAAACCCAGACTCCAACTATCACACCATTGTCTACATAATATACCTCTCTTGTACCGCTGAGACAAAGTAAATTACTGGATTACCAGGAAGGGGAAATGATTAAAGCCCGTAAAACACACATCATTAGCCATTAGCACACGACAGAATATTCACTTAGTTGTTCAACTCTGTTGAGGACGTGTGGACAAGAGAGGTGGGACAAATAACGGAAAATAGGTGGTCTCGGATCCACTCCGGGGCAGAACCAAGACTAACCGCCTTACCGCATCAGGCTGGTTTTGCCTCCCCGCGCAGAAAGAAAAACACGCTGAGATGCCTCAGTTTGCAGTGGAAGAAGGGCTATTCACAAGGCCGCCAGGCGAGGAAACTGGAAAACAAGCCTCAGGTCTGCCTCCCAATAGCAATCTTCTTCAGGTAGTCACTGGATGAGCAATAAGCAGAGGAGCCCGACCAGGCTACCGGCCATGGGGTCGCAGAGTGGGACACGACCTAGTGACTGCATGCAGGGCCTGAGCCCAGGGTAGTGGGCGGGCTCGGAGCAAACGCGTTTATGACAGGGGACGACGTGTTTCTCCTTCTGCGCAGGCGTAACTCAGCTGCAGACCTCCGCACGTGCAACCTAGTGGCTGCTTAACAAGATCTGAGGGTGGCATTCTCGGCCCTCAGATGTCAAAAGGTTATGGAGGAAGCTCAGGCGTGCCCAATAACTGAGGGGTCAGGTAGGCGGTCCTCTCCAGTCTTAACCAGCTCAGCTGGATCTGGACACAGCTGATTCCAAGTTCCTGGACAACAACTCAGGCAAACATCTAGTTTAGGCTCCCGGCCACGTGGAGGACATGCAAGCCTCTTGATTAATGAAGCCTGGTGAAATGGATTTGACTACTGATTACCCTTGGTTTCAATTACTACTCTTATCATGCCCTGGGAATCCCCAGTTACTCTCCGTTGAACCTATTTCTTTGTCTTCCACTCTACCATGAACTTGGACTAGGTCATTGAGCTCTGGCAACCTTGATGGTATGGCCTATAAGATAATGTTCCTGAACTTGATCATCTCTAAGGCCCCTGTATCCTAATAGTTTCTGCTTCTAAGAAAGGTAGGCAAGGGCTTCCCTAGTAGATCAGATAGTACAGAAAGATAGGCAGGTCCTCTGGAACAAGAACAACGGAGAAAGCAGTGCTCAATGCTTATCTATTTGAGTCTGACCAGCTGTAGCTCAGTGATGCCTTTTTTATGTGCAGCAGAATCACCTGTAGGCATAGTTCTTAGTCATCATGGCAAGATGGGCTTCCCTGGTGACTCAGCAGTAAAGAAAACCTGCAGTGCAGGAAATGTAGGAGACATGGGTTTAATCTCTGGGTCAGGAAGTTCTCCTGCAGAGAAGAAATGGCAACCCATTTCAGCATTCTTGCCTAGAAATCCCATGAGAGGCTGGCAGACTACAGTCCATGGGGTCGTAAAGAGTCGGACATGACTGAGCGTGAACGTGCCCCTGAATCAGACACAGCAAGATATTCTGATCCATGGACAACACTTTGAGAAATGTTTATCTTCTCCTTTAAATACTAATCTTGAATGTGGTGATTTATTAATGCTTTCAGTGGATGTAGTTGGAGCCCTTAGTCATCTTATTTCTAGATGAAAATAGCTTTGTTAAGGCTTTTCAATATTTTTATTTGCCAGTGAAGTAAACACATCTTCTATTTCTAACAATGACCTTAGTAAAATATACATATTAGTAAATCACTTGAAGAGAATAAATAAGCTACTAAAAAAGTAGAAAGAAATTACAATATTATATACTGTAAATGCATTTTCTAAGATCTTCACAAATCAAAAGGCATTTTATCACAATAAAGATAATTAAACTTCAATATCAATTCATTATAAAAAATAATAAAGTTAACTAATTTTGAATAATCGTCATCATTGAAATAAAGTTTTTGGTTTTTTTTTTTTTTAGCTCATAGCATGTGGGATCTTATTCCCCAACCAGGGAGCAAGCTCACAGCCCTCATGGTAGGAATATGGAGTCTTAACCACTAGACCACCAGGGAAGTCTTGAGACAAGGGTTTGATTGACCTATGTATGAAATAACAACATCTCTGGCAAAATAAAACCTTATGAGTGAAATTAATCATTATAAAGATGTAAACAAAAGGAGAAAATGGAGAACAAAAAAATATTGAACACTAAAGGTTTGGGGATGGGGAATTTCCATAAGCAGAGTAAATCTTATACAGACTTCAATCTTATGCAGACTTCAATAAAAGATGGAAACAAGAAAAAATTAAAAACCAATTGATACATATCCAGTATCACTCACTGGACATGAGTAAAGCATAATGTATTGGTAGAGGGAATGCTACAGAGCTCTATATAAGCTGCGTGCATGCTAAGTCTCTTCAGTCATATCCGACTCTTTGTGACCCTGTGGACTGTAGCCCTTCAGGCTCCTCTGTCAGTGGGATTCTCCAGGCAAGAATACTGGAGTGGGTTGCCATGCCCCCTCCAGGGTAGCTTCCTGACCCAACAATCAAACGCCATGACTCTCACGTCTCCTGCACTGGCAGGCAGGTTCTTTACCACAGCACAGAGCTAGAGAGTATCTTAACCCTTCTTCAATTCAATCTTCTGAGGGACTTTTTATCAACATAAACAATTTTCCACATAAAAGGAAATCAATGAAAAAACAAAACCTCTGTCCTGGCCCTCATCACACTAACTCACATGTTTCTCATGAGGCTTCTAATTTAATATTATTGAAGCAACATAATTGTTCTTCCAAATAGTCTTAATTTTTCAAAGAAATACTTCATATTCTTTCATTTATGACCAAATCTAAGTCAATGGATTTTTATTTTCTAGGGAAAAAATATTTCCAAAAAAGTCTTTAGATTTTGTGGCCTAGTAGAACAGTGCTTGGAGAAGGCAATGGCAACCCACTCCAGTACTCTTGCCTGGAAACTCCCATGGATGGAGGAGCCTGGTAGGCTGCAGTCCATGGGGTCTCACAGAGTTGGACACGACTGAGCGACTTAGCAGCAGCAACAGCAGCAGCAGAACAGTGCTTGGGCCATAGCAAATGCTCAATTGCCTTTTGTTGAACAAATAAATGAATATAGTACCCACCCAGGAAACTATATTTCTGGTTTCATCATAACTTTTCTTTGTCAAAGAATTCAGTTTCTTAATTAATATTTCTCTACTGCATGGGAGGAAAGAAGTTATCATGACAGAGAAAAATAGGTAAAAGATAAGTAGCTATCTTTAAAAAGAGGAAAAATAAGAAATTAAGACAGATATATAAATAATTAAAATATAAGATACAGTAGGGTAGCTGCCCAAAAACAGTTACAAACATAATACAGGCTAGAAATAAGAAAATATTTTATTCAAGTAGGATAAGTATTTTATGGAGGCTGTCTTACTGAATATACATCCTGAGGGACTGGTGGAATTTGAACAGGTGGAAAAAAGATGAGATGAAACAGGACACATATCAGTTTTTAAATTACCAAAAAAAAAAAAAATTGTAGACATATCCAAACAAATACCATTTAGAGAATAAGTGGAAGAGACAACACAATTTATGTGGCAAGTTAGAGAATAAGTGGAAGAGACAACACAATTTATGTAGCAAAATATTGTACAATAAAATGAAATATTTAGGCATAAACTAAGCAAAATATGTTCAAAACCTATATGAGAAAAATATGTAAAGACTCCTAAAGGACACAGAAGTAAACTTGAACAAATAGACACTTCATTCCATGTTCTTGGATGTGTCATCATGAATATATCATCTTTGTAAATTAGATACATTAAATAAATGTTCATTAAATACATTTATAAGTTTAATGTGTTTGTTAGTTGTTCAGTCATGTTTGACTCTTTGTGACTCTATGGACTGTAGCCCACCAGGCTCTCTGTCCATGGGATTCTCCAGGCAAGAATACTGAAGTGGGTTGCCTTTCCCTTCTCCAGGGGATCCTCCCAACCCAGGGATTGACCCCAAGGTTTCTACATTCCAGGCAGATTTTTTACCATCTGAGCCATCGGAAAGCCCAAATTTAATGTAATCTCAAAAAAAAAGAGTCCATTTTGCACAGCCTAGGATAGGAGTGGGGTACAACTTGGCAGGTTCAGAGCCTCTGCGTGGCTAGCTCTCAGAGGAGAGGATCTCAGAGGAGAGGGTCTCTGGGGATGACTGAATGGTCCAGCCTAGGACACCCAGCAACAGGCACTCTCATAGAGAGAGTGGAGTCATCCACAGACCAGGCTCTCCCCAGCCAGGAATGGACCTACTTACCACAAATTTCACTGCAGCAGGCTGAGCCATATGGAGAGAAGGAGGGTCAGAATCCAACAGCATGAAAGTGCTAGACAGCAACAGCAACTTCAGGGGTTTTCCATCCTTGAAAGTGGAACTCTTGTTTCCACTCAAAAAGGTGTTATGGGTTCTCAGTCCAAGAAAGGGGGAAAGGGACAAGAGGGTGGTAATGCCCATCTTGTCATCTGCTAGGAGGGCTTAGGCCAGATTTAGTTTGTTTGAATTGTGAATATCTGAGCCAGTCTAATATACTGGTGGTGGAGGATGGGGAGAAGATATGATCATTGCCTTAGAAGATTAAAAACTCTAAGTGAGCTTGTATTATTGAAGTCTCCTAGGAATGCTTGTGTGGTGTGAGGGCAGTAGGACAGGGCAGAGGGGGTACCAATGAGCTGGGGTACCAATCTCACAGAGACTCTGGAGCTGTGCTAGCTCTGCAGAGTTCTGATTGAACCAAGGGGGCCACGACTTTGTTTCCTCTAGTTGGCCAGTTTTTTTTGGGGGGGGAGGGTTGGGGTTGTATACTTAAGGAGAACCTACCTGCCCATGCAGGAGACATAAGAGATGTGGGTTTGATCCCTGGGTTGGGAAGATCCCTTGGAGAAGGGCATGACAACCCACTCCAGTGTTCTTGCCTAGAGAATCTCATGGACAGAGGAGCCTGGCAGGCTACAGTCCATGGGCTCACAAAGAGACGGACCCAACTGAAGCAACTTAACACACACACCACCACCACCACCACCACTCCCCCTCAGGCCAGGAAGCCCTCTCTGCAGGCAAAGGGTAAGCCTCAGAGAAGGACTCAGGTGGGAGCCACCAACAACCAATACACCAGGTATCTGGGAGAATGAATAACATTTTTTCTGAAGGGGAGCTGGGTGATGCCCACAGCATCCTTTCCATTAATACCCACACTGCCAATGGTCATACCGTTTGGATACTGCTCCTCAAGTTCATCATCAAAATTATGAAATCACCCAGACAAAACTATAATTCAAAAAGATACATGCACCCCTATATTCATAGCACTATTTACAATAACCAAGACATGAAAACAAGCTAAAGGTCCATCAACAGATGAATGGATAAAGAAAATGAGGTACAGATATACCATGGAAATATATCATATATATTACTCAACCATAAAAAGAAGGAAATAATACCTTTTGCAGCAACACGGATGGACCTAGAGATTATCATACTAAGTAAGTCAGAAACAGAAAGACAAACATCATATGTTATCACTTATATGCAGAATCTAAAATACAATATAAATCAACATATCTAT
The DNA here is from genome assembly GCA_007570785.1 of Antilocapra americana. Lineage (NCBI taxonomy): Eukaryota > Metazoa > Chordata > Mammalia > Artiodactyla > Antilocapridae > Antilocapra > Antilocapra americana. Next base: position 6,880,769 of record ML661900.1, on the reverse strand, counting down.
GAAATAAAAACAGACTCACAGATATAGAGAACAGACTTGTGGTTGCTAAGGTGGAGGGATGGAAGGGGTTGGGGGTTTGGGTTAGCAGAGACAAACTATTATACATGGGATGGATAGACAGCAAGTTCTTACTGTTGTTCCTGTTATAGCACCAGGAACTATGTTCAATATCCTGTGACAAACCATAACGGAAAAGAATACATATTTATATGTGTAACTGAGTCACTTGTCTGTACAGCAGAAATTAACACAACATTGTAAATAAACTATATCTCAACAACTTTTAAAAAGATTATAAAGCCAATATGTCCACACATCTCAAGATTTCAATATGTCCACATATCCTCCAGATTTTAACCCATTGATCTACATATAATAGGTATTCAATAGTTATGCACTGATATAGAAGTTCAAAGACTGGAGACCAATGGAATAATCATTCACAGTGATGCGGGAGGCAGGTGGAAAAGCTAGTCTGAGAAGAAAAGAAACAAAGGTGGCCCATTTTGGAGAACTTCCATTTAAACAATTGCAGCTAGATAAGTATGTTCAAAGGGGGTTAAAACTGCAGGATAATAGCTTGGGGGAACACATCAATGTTACACAACAAAATTTATGACATCTTTTCCTCAGTTCTTAAGTGAAAAAACATCTGTGGGTAGGAGGTGGACAAATATTTCCACTCAATAATTTTTTTCTTTACATTATCGTGTTGGTTTTGCCATACATTGACATGAATCTGCCATAGGTATACATGTGTTCCCCTTCCAGAACCCCCCTCCCACCTCCCTCCTGATTCCCTCTCTCTGGGTCATCCCGGTGCACCAGCCCTGAGCACCCTGTATCAAGCATCAAACCTGGGCTGGCGATTGATTTCACATATGATAATTTACATGTTTCAGTGCCGTTCTCCTATATCATCCCATCCCAATAATTTTTATAGAGGATGCAATATAGTTAAAATAAGCATCAAGGGTATCCTTGCAGGTAAAAGCAATGTAAAGGTGGTGAACAGAGGGGTTAAGGGACAATTCTACTCCATCCATCTTGGGAGTCAGGTTATGTAAGCAAAAATAGAGTTATAAGTACAAGAATAGCCCCAGTCTCATTGTTCTAAGCCCTCTCCACATAAGGCAGGTGTCAACTTTTATACATAGTAAGTGCTCTTCCTAAACGTTTCAAAATACTCAGGAGTGCCCACATGTGGCATTTAAATGGTCCCTGAGCCTCACCAGGATTAGGCTCTTGATGAAAATATTTTCTCAGAGTCTCCAGGGGTACAGAGGGGAGAGGTGCAGATGTGCCATGAAGAGCAGGTTAATCAAAGACCTTAAGTGCCACTGCCTATACCTAGTCACCCCCTGGCTCCAGTGTTTTCCATTGATGCTGGCCTTGGACCTCTGTACCCTACAGGCACAGATTTGGGACCAGTGACCCCAAGATGTCTGTGTCATTCCCTCCAGTTAGTAGAAAAACTCTTTCCCTTTTCTGGTTCACTTCTTCACAGATGATCTCAGTGTGGAGCTGTTTTGAACCCAAGGCAGTATTTATTTTTCCTTCTCAGATCTCATGAGCTCTTGCACAGTTAGATTTATCTCCCTTGAGCCTCTACAGGACCTACTGGTTAGGGAGGGGCGTCTTATCGCACAGGTGGCCTCTCAGTGTCCCAGCTTCCCTATTCCTTTCCCTACCTGTAATGAGCTGTTGTTCTATTTATCATTACCTTTTCCCGGTTCCCAGTTTTCTTTCTTTTTTTTTTTGGATGTGTGGACCATTGTTAAAGTCGGTATTGAATTTGTTACAACACTTTCTCTGTTTTATGTTTTGGTTTCTTGGCCCCAAGGCATAGGGGATCTTAGTCCCCCAACAGGGACCAAACCTGCACCCTTTGCATCGGAAGGTGAAGTCTTAACCGCTGAACCACCGGGGAAGTCCCTTTGTTCCCGTTTTCTTTCTCCACCTCTTCCCAGGGCTTCCTTCCTTTTGGGCTACCCTAAGTGCCCCAAAGTGTGAATCTCACAGCCAGGTCCCTAACTTGGTGCATCATGACTGACTCTGGCTGATTTCCTAGCATCAGGCAAGTTCCACTTAAAAACAAAAAGTATAATCAATTTTCAATACGAGGAGATAATGGTGTCTGAAAGCCTGGGGATAACAGTTGGACTCATTGAAAATCAATGAAAAGCCCTCGAAAGGCTACCATTCTCTCCTACGACATCTCTCTTAATGCTGGAGGTCCCATAGCACCAGGCAGTCAGGTAATGGGATTGATTTTTATATGGTTCTGGCCAAAGAACATGCAGCCATTATAACGAAACTGGAAGGGCTGAGGAGAGAGGAGAAAAATGGATATCCTTTGCCTCTCTCTGGCACAGCTCTACAACTCTTTTGAAGGAAATAACCTCTGCACATATAGGATTAGGGAGCAGGTTTTTCAGCCACTACATTTAAGTGTTGGGAACCCACCCTAGAGCCCCTAGGAAGTGACCATATTCCCACCTCTGCCACTAACATGTGCTCTTGAGTGCCCTCATTTAACCTGTGTGGGTACAAAACAAAAAGAAAGATACCAGCGCATTCTAAGTCAGCACCCAGCTCCAAGCATATCTACCAGTCATTTCATAGAATAAAGTAGATAATTTTCTCTATGCCAAAAAATATTTTCTCAATTCCAAATAATTTTCTCTATTTCAGAACTCCTTTGAAATAACACTTATTTTTAAATTTTCTCTATTCCAAAAAATTAAAAATTTAAAAATAAGAGTTATTTCAAAGGAGTTTTAAGAAATTAAACATTTTTGAAAAACAATTTTCAGTCCTACTGAGGGATCAGCATGATAAAGCCTTTTCTCTAGTCAAGCAGAAAGCAGAGGGACGGACAAACTGCTCACCTTCCATCTGAAACACCGACTCTGGATCAGTTCTGTCAAACGTAAAGCCAGGTACTGCTCTTTCACAACTGGCCACAGATTTTTACAACCGACTTTCTTTGCTGCCTCTACTCCGTTATCACCTTTGACATGGGACTCTTCTGGCCTTCAGCTCTGACCCCCGGATCACATCTTTATCAAGCCGGCTTTGCTATCTGTCCTGCAGACCTCGCTTTCATGAATAAGCAGCCAAAGTCCATCATTTCATACACATGGGTTAAGACGAAGCATTCATTTGAATGAACACAGAAGAGTCAGAAACATTTTTAGGAAGGCAGGAGTCTGTAGGAGCTGGAGAATGATGACAGCATATTGACTTAGAAATGTCCTTCTAAGAATAAAACCCAGTCAAAAACCTAGAACAAATAACTCAGCTACTCCTCCAAGAAGTAGCTATGGAAAATATCTGAATATAAGAGACAATTAAGGAATAAATTTGGCAATTACCCACTCCCACTATTCCACACAGTGTCTGGATATTCAACTTTACTTTCCAGTCAGATGGAATCTTCTCTTCTTGAACTTGGATTTGAATTTTGCACCCTCATTTTTTAGGAGAACCATACAGACAATCCTCAACTTACAGAGAAATCACTGCTTCCTCCCCTGGCTACCCTTTTCTTCCCTTTCCTCCCTGCTAGGGCCCAGCCCAACCAGCAGACTTTCTGATCTACTTCAATCCACCCTCCCTGCTGCTAGAACAGAGCTGCAAAGGGTGTTGGTGCTCTTAGGAAGAGAAATGAGGAAAGGGATTTAAGAAGTTTTCACCACTATGTGTATCAATTGGAAATATCCATTTTCAATCAAATCAAAAAGCTCAGAAACAAGAGATTTGTGGTTTTCTTAGTGAGAAATGTCAAAATAAGTGGCCTTGAGTTTGATTCAAGCACACAGCGATTTCATCAGGGATCCAGGTCTTCTCTTTAGATTTTGCTAGTACTTTGAGATGCTTCTCTCCAAAGAGTTCCTCTTCACAGTATCCAGCCAGTGTCCCGGGTCAAGTCTGGGTACAGTGACTCTCTGAACAGAGAGGCCTCTCATGTAGGCAGGACACTAAGGGGCAAAGGGTGGTTATTGATCTCTGGTTCTTTTAAGGCCCTTGACACACATGTGTGAAAAGCAGTGAACACCCAATCACTTGTAGTATTCCAAGAAGGTGAGTTAACACCCATGTAGTGATGAAGAGAGGAATAGAGGAGACATAAAGGACTAGATTACATTAGTACACAGATTACTCTAATACGGGTCATAAGAGAAGAAGTACCAACAGAACTTCAGAGGACAGAGAGAGCAGAACTGTTTGGGGAAAGCAGGAGGTCTTCTGCAGGACGTGGCCTCTGGGCTGGATTTCAAGGTATGACTAGGATGAAAATATGAGGTGAAGCAGGAGGGGTGTTCTACAGACCCTTGGATGTTAGGTGGCAAAAGCTATATTTACAAAGGCACAAAATGAGGCATTAAAAGTTGCTGATGATAAGAGACATAATCAAAGTTCTGCCAAAAAGCAATTAATTTGGAGTGGACACAGACAGTGAATGGAGGACGCCAAGTTCAAGAGCCCCACTCAGGAGATTTAACAATCCAGAGAGAGAGAGAGAGAGAGGAGAGCTGGTCTTCTAACAGTGAGAACAGACAGTGAGGAGCCAGACTGTTCGGGCCCTGGCACTGACGTGATGGCAGGAACGACAAAGGGGGAATCAGTTGACTGTGGCCTTGGTGATGTGGCCAAGCCAGCAGGACGTCAGCACAGCAAGGTCAGGAGGGACGTCACTGTGCGGAGGTGGAGAGAGGCGTGGGGAGAATTTTCCTCTTCAGAGTGCTGACTTTTAAATGCATTTCCTGGCACATAGGTAAAGAAATCAGTCAGGTGTTTGGAAACAGGAGTCTGCAGTTTGGGAGACAAGTAATCAGAAGCAAGAGGTTCATCGGTATACACAGTATAGTCGAAGCCTAGGGAATGGCTGAAGTAACCAGCGAGCGAATGCAGAAGAAAGAAGGAGAGAGAAAGGACGGGGAATGGAAGCGGATGGGAGTTGGGGGACCAGGCACAGAGACCTAGAGAAAGCCCATCTTTCGAAGGAAGGTTACGCTCTCTCCACACAGGTCTCACTGTGGACGTTGCTTGAGGGCAGACCGTGTCCTGTTCACTGCCGCCATCTCCCGCGTCTCCCACAGGACACACGCTTACGGATCACTGAACGACTGCGTAAGGTCAACGGGGGCAAAAATTAAAATGGGAAGGAGAGACCCAAAAGAGACTCAGCAATGCCTAGGAACCTGCCTTTTCTGTAAGGAAAGAAGGCATCGGAAGGATAAAGTTTTCTCTGGCATCATTTCTTACATCAAAATGAAAAAAAGAATGAGAACTGAGAAAAAGCTCCTGGATCTGGGAGTTATTCTGCTGAGCAGAACCGAAGAACAAGCTCAGTAGCGTGGTCAGGGTAGAGCCCATGTTGCGGTCAGTTAACTAGGAACCAGCAGTTGGAAAGGGAAGAAAAACAACATATATAAGTGACACACGCTTGCCTTTAAGGAATTTCAGCTTTAGAAAGGAGAAAAGATCGAGTTGGCTGAGTCAACATTTTTCCTTAATGTAGAATTTCCTGAAAAGAGTTCGTAGTTGTTAATAAACATTACAGAAGAAAACAAAAGGGAGACGGTGAGGTTTACAGTAAAATAATTTGGGGGTATAATGAGTGAGCCAAAGTAAACAGATTTCTTTTCAGCGTTGCAGAACTTTTTCAGAATGTATAACAAACTACAGGAAATTCTAAATATTCAAAAAGAAGATAACAGTAGATAGACTCTCAAAACTATTTGACAAAGGGTTCTTTTGTCCACTGTGGACCTCCCAAATCTAGTTATTAGGTAGCTAGACTTAAATGAGAGGATTTTATAAGCCTCTCCCCTTTCAAGAAGAAATAGTGAAAAGGAAGAGGTTAGGAAGCACTAGGCAAAGGGGTACCTGATGGGAAAGTTCCAGAAAGTATAAGTGGGACAGAGTATACAGGTGGAGGAGGGAAGGATGCTTTTTCTTCCACTGAGAAACAGGAAGAGAGAGGGAGAGAAGATGTCAGCAAAATTTACAGGGAGAAAAAGCTGATGCAGTTCATAGCAGAAGCTTCATTCTTTAGGAAAGAAAAAAATTTGGAAAGGGCAAAAGGCAGGGTTGGCTAAGAGAAAAAACCATGAAGCCACTGATCTGGGAGGGGAACCAGGGACAAGGGAATTGTGAAGACAGGAGTGAAACAATATTAGTTTCAAAAATGTGTTTTTATTAACTGTCATAATTATACATAAGCTTCAGCCTAAATTTTCACTTTAATGGAATTTACCCCCAGAGATATATTTCCATGAGTCTGTGTTTATATGTACAAGGATGTTCATTACACCATTGTTTATAGTGGCAAAAAAGATTTTAATGACTATATGTAAATTAAGAGGAGCTAATGAATTAGGTCACATCCTCACATCAAAACACTAAATAGCACACAATAAGAATGTACAGACTTGAAAAAAAATTTAAATAACAGAACTATCATATGATCCAGGAATTTTACTCCTATGTATATATTCTAATGAAATAAAAATACTAATTCAAAAAGATGCATACATCCCAGTATTCATAGAACCAATATTTATAATAGCCAAGACATTGACACAACCTAAGTGTCCATCATGAGTTTAATGGATAAAGAAGATATGGTACATGTATACAATGGAATACTACTCTGCCATGAAAAATAATAAAATAATATCATTTGCCACAAACTGGATAGGCCTGGATGGTATTAGGCTTAGTGAAGTAGCTCAGACAGCAAAAGACAAATACTGTATGTTTTCATTTATGTGTTGAATCTAAATAAAACAAGTAAATGAATATAACAAAATAAAAACAGGTTCCTAGTTACAGAGAACAAAGTAGGGTTTACCAGTGGGGAGAGGAGGAAAAGAAGGGACAACATAGGGGAAGGGGATCAAGAGGTACAATTATTAGGTATAAAATAAGATAAAAGGATGTAATGAGGGAATATAGCAATACTTTATAACTTTAAATGGAGTGTGTGCTGCGTGTGCTTAGTCACTCAGTTATGTCCTACTCTTTGCAACCCCATAGACTGTAGCCCACCAGACTCCTTTATTCATGGGATTCTCTAGGCAAGAATATTGGAGTGAGTAGCCATTCCTTTCTCCAGGGAATCTTCCCAACCCAGGGATCAAACCCTGGTTGATCTTACAGGTGGATTCTTTACCATCTAAGCCACCAGGGAAGCCCTTAAATGGAGTATAATCTACAAAAATATCAAATCACTACGTTGTATACTTGAAACTAATACTTGTAAACTTGAAACAAATCAACTAAATTTGCCTAAAAATTACTGATTTAGATGTCCAGTATATTTTATTAGGTGCCTAAATCAATTTATAGAATAATATGTACAGTATGAACCCATGTGAAAAAAGTGTGTGTGTGTGTGTATGTGTGTGTGTAAGTTGTTTTTGTTTAGTTGCACAGTCGTGTCTAGCTGTTTGCGACCCCATGGACTGTAGCCCACCAGACCCCCTTTGTCCATGGAATTTCGCAGGCAAGAATACTGGAGTGGGTTGTGTGTGTAAGTACAAAAAGATGTCTGATGGTTGAACATTAAAGTAGATACTTGTAACCTGTAGGTTTGGAGGAGCCCAGGCTGGTAAAGAAGCAGCAGTTTTCACTTTTTACTTAACATCTCTCTGGGTGGATTTTTTACAGTGAACACATACTATAATACATACGTAACTTTAATAACTTGTTTCTTCCTGGGCTGAAACTCTTGAAACTCGCCTTCTCCCCTGCGCTATGTCACTGACCCCTTACCTCCTCATCCTCCAGGGCCCAAGAACCCTCCCTGTGATCAGAGATTTCTGCCTAGATCTGCTGACAGTTCACTTTGTGGCTCTGGAAAAGTCACTAACCCTTCCTAGGTCTCCTATCTTCATTAGATTATCATAAGAACTTTAGCCACCTCTAAGTTTGATTCTAATTCTATAGCAGACTAGAAAGGGCCATGCTGGGATGAAAATATTAACTACGAAGCGAAAACAAGTTTTGGTTTGCAATAAATGCAGTAAAATTGATTTAAGTATTTAAATCAATGTTTATGGAACATTGGAACATGGAAATTATGTTTATGAAACATGTGCTCAATCACTTCAGTCGTGTCTGACTCTTTGCCACCCAATGGACTGTAGCCCGCCAGGCTTCTCTGTCCATGGGATTCACTGGGCAAGAATACTGGAGTGGCTTGCCATTTCCTTCTCCAGGGGATCTGCTCAACCCAGGGATAAAACCTGCATCTCTTATGTCTCCTGCATTGGCAGGTGGGTTCTTTACCACTAGCACTACCTGGGAAGCCCCTTTGAAATATAAACATATTTATAAAAGAAGCCTGATCATATGTGACTAAAGAATAGTAAAAATACAGACTCAGAAATTATTTCTATAGAAATACAGTATTTCCTGAATTTTCCTTTTATTATTACTTCTTCTCTGAACTCATATTTTATCTGATTTTTAATTTGTAGTTTCAAGGAAAAATTCATCGTCTCTTACTCACTGTTCACGAAATCCAGGCCAATTTTGCTCCTACAATTAGAGTGCAGATGTTTATTATAGCCACTAGGGGTCAGACCGCTACATTAATACAAACAATCCCAACTTGAAAAGTAGCAATAATTGGTTGAGGACTGTGCCAACTTCTTTTTGTGCATTAGAACGGAAGACTGGTCATTTAAATTAAACATTACATTAAAAAGATAACAAGGAAGAATGCATTTGACAAAAGAGGCTCAGAGAGTTGAAACTATCATATATAATAAATAGTATATAATAAAAAAGTTTCATCCTGAATAAAAATTTCAATTATTCACTTGCTCTTTCTGGATGGCAAGATCTTATCCCAATCTAAGTGGGTTCAGATTGGAGAATTAATCATTGAACTGGGCAAATGCTAAGAGAGCAGAAACAACTAAAATGATAAAACATGTCAGCAAAAAAGAAGAAATCCTCATTTTTTAAAGGATGAACTGCATGACTAGCAGAGGATTGAGATGGATGGCAGAAACATTTTTCCAATGGCTTTCAGCCATGGTAATAATAAATCTGAATCATCTCACAGCAATGAAAGTGTTCAGGGATATGGGCAGAGGGCAGCCCAAGACGGCCTCTGAGTCTGTCCCAGGCCTGCGGCAAACTGACCCTCTAATCTTGAATAAGCAGCTTGTCTTCTTTTGATCATGAAGAAGTAAGATTATATAATTTATAAAGAAACTTCAAGCCTAAAATTAAACAGATTTATTTGGAATAGTATTTATTTATATAGAATATAAGAAAGTAAGGGAAAATGGTGCCAAAGTTTTGAAAAAGAAGGTTTTGGCTGTCAATATACATTATTATAAATTTTCATCATTTAAAAAAAGTGAAAAAAACTGAGATCATAGATCATGTCCATCATCAAACAGAGTTAAAGTAATGAATAATAACTCAAACCTGAATTTATTTACATTTCAATTGACCAAATATTCTGAAGTAAATACGCTAAGCACATATGTGAAAAGATATGCAGATCATTCTCTGGAAAAATAAATGAGAAATTCAAAAGTGGTTACCTGTTGGGGTGGGGCAGAATTGGATGGATTTGGATTTGGGTAGGATGGGTGTAAGACTATAAGGTGTAATTCTTCATATGTTGTTTTGTTATTTTTATTCATGTGAGTCTATGACCTATTTTTTAAATTTTTAATTAACTTAAGAATTTTATAGATAGTGACAGAAATATGTGTCAATACAAAAGCAAACACAGTTGAAAATCCGCCAAGATAAAATGGGGATTAGAAATAGACATAGGAATATCTTTTCTAATAGAAGTTGCTCGTATAAGAATGATACTGTGTTTTAAGGTGGCTGCATCAAATTACCTCAACCAGATTGGTGATGTCAAGATGACCGTATCCAAAGGTTCTACCTGGCAGTTTTATCACCTGGGCCCCAAACTCTCACTGAGATGTTTGTCCCTGACCCTCTATCTCCACTGAGGCACTATATCAGAACAGTACTATTTTATCCCCCTTTCTCTTTACACACACATGCGCATGCACCCTCAAACATGTTTCTTAGCTGAGTCTTCATGAATGTTCACCTATGTAAATAAGCAATGGAGAGGGTTACAAGCAACTCAGTTGTGCAAAGAGCTGATCCTTGAATCTCAGACTTCCTAACACTCAGGTTGAATGTAATTCCTATCAAAATTCCAGCAAGATAATATCTAACTATAGACAAGATTATCTTAACATTTAAATGGAATGACAAAGAATAGCTGAAACAATAATAGCTTAAACATAAAGCATAATATTTAATAGCTTAAATACAAAGAAGAAAGTGGGAGAAATTAGTACACTTGATTTCCACTTATTATATAACTACAGTAATCAAGACTTTATGGTATTGATGGAGAAATATACACACAGCTCAGTGGGACAGAATAGAAAACTCAGAAATAGACCCACATAGATAAGTCCAATTTATTTTTGACAAAAGTGCAAAGCCAATTCAGTGGAAGAAAGACAATTTTTCAAAAACCAAAGTAATTGGATGCCCATAGGCCAAAAAGATGAACCTTGACCTACACTTCACACATTAAACAAAAATTAGCTCAAAATGTACGAAAGACTTAGAAATGTAAAACTAGATATTTTTAGAAAAGAAAAAAAAATAGGAGAAACTCTTCCAAATCTAGGACAAGGCAAAAAGTTCTTAAAGTTGACACCAAATGCACAATTCATAAGGAAAAAAAAAAAACCTGATATATTAGAATCCATCAGAATTAAAATATTTGCTCTGTGAAAGATCTTATTAAGAGGACAAACAGAAAAACTACAGATTGGCAGAAAATCTGTAGTATATATCTGGCATGTATCTGACAGAAAATCTGGCATATATCTGACAAAGAACAGGTATTTAGAATAAAAAACAAAAAGTTTCCTGACTTCCCTGGAAGTTCAGTGGTTAAGATTTCACACTTCCAATGCAAGGGGTGAGGGTTAGATCCCTGATCAGGGAACTAAGATCCCGCTTGCCTTGCGGAAAGTCCAAAAAAAGAAAAAACATTAATGTATTTCTTTTTTAATTCTCAAAACTTTGCAATAAAAAAAATTCAGTTATAAGATGGGCAAAGACATGAACAGACATATTATTAAAGAGGATATACAGATGGCAAATAAGCACATGAAAAGAAGCTTAATATCATTAACCATTGGGAAATGCAAATTAAAACCTCACTAAAATATCATTACATATCAGAAATGCTAAAATAAAAAATTATGACTACACCAAATTCTATCAAATTCTATTCTGAAACCAGAAAAAAGAGAACATATTTTCACAGAAAAACCTTTACAAGAATGTTTTTATCTACTTCGTTTATAATAGCCTTAAACTAAGCATAGCCCAGATGTCCTTTAACGGGTGAATGGTTACAAAAACTCTGGCATAGCTGTATTATGTGATACTATTCAGTAATAAAAAGGAATGTTGCAGCAATAAATGCAACAACTTGAGTGCATCTCCAGAGAATTATGCTGAGTCAACAAAGCTAATGCCAAAAGGTTATATACTGTATGATGCCATTCCTCTAATGTCCTTGAAATGAAAAATTATAGAAGGGAGAACAGATTAGTGAGTGCTGGGGACTAAGAATAGGGTTAGGGAAGCTGGGGTATGGGAAGGGAAAAGAAGGAAGGAAAGAGGGCTATAAAAGGGCACCCCAAGGATCTTGTGCTGATGAGAACCTCCGTATCCTAACTGCATCCATGTCAATACCCAGTTGAAATATTGTACTATAGTTCTGCAACTTCTGTGATAGAAGTTACCCATATCTCTTATGTTTCCTGCATTGGCAGTTGGGTTCTTTACCACTAGCGCCACCTGGGAAGCCCTGGTATCATTACTTTTGGGGGACAATGAGTAATGGGTCCATAGTATTGCTCTGCATTATTTCTTGCAACTGCACAGGAATCTATAATTATGTCAAAATGATTAATTTAATTTAATGAATATATGTATATACATACAGATAAGATATGGCCTCAAGTTTAGTTACAGAAACAAGGTCAGAAGCAGCCATGTATACTTCATCACTAGTTATATATGTATCAATATAAATAAATATGTGTGGGCACAGGGATTGGGCCTACCTGGTGGCTCAGAAGGTAAAGAATCTGCCTGCAGTGCAGGAGACCCTGGTTTGATTCCTGGGTCAGGAAGATTCCCTGGAGAAGAGATAGGCTACCCACTCCAATATTCTTGGGCTTCCCTTGTGGCTCAGATGATAAAGAATCTGCCTGCAATGTGGGAGGCCTGGATTCGATCCCTGGCTTGGGAAGATCCCCTGGAAAAGGGAACAGCTACCCACTCCAGTATTCCTGCCTGGAGAATTCCATGGATAGAGGAGCCTGGCGGGCTACAGTCCATGGGGTTGCAAAGAGCGACTGAGCAACTTTCACTCACTTCATGGGCACAGGGATTAAGCTGTTGTCTGTAAGTTCTAAATCTGCTCTTGTCTCTGCATTGTTTTTCTAGGATGGGGACTCTACAAATCACATTTCCATTTTCTTCGCTTCTTCCCTGTTAAGCCACCAACAGAGGGTGACTTAGGGAGCCTATGCCTGGAAGGAAATGAAGAGACTGCCTCCTCATTGGCTTCCCCTGGGCTTACCCTATGTTTCGTGTTCCCCTGCACATCACAGATGACATGTCTACTTCCTCTAAAGAGCAGCAGGGCCTTCCAATAGCAGCAGTAGAATCCAATTTGCATTTTCTCAACACTCGCAAAACCAGTCACATAGAACAGATGTCAGGAAACTTTGGCTGTTGAGGACCAGAGAGTAAATATTTGAGACTCTGCCGGCCAAACCATCGCTATAGCAGCTACTCAACTCTGCCATCACTGCGTGACAGCAGCTGGAGACAATAAATGAATGCGCGTGGCAAGTGTAACTTGATTCATAGACAGTGAGACCTGAGTGTTCTCTAATTTTCACGTCTCACAAAATATTATTATTGCGATGGGTTAAAGTGAATGCCCCTCAAAGAAATGGTGAAACCCTAAACCCCTTCTCCTGTGAATGTGATCTAATTTGGAAACAAGGTCTCAGCAGATAGGATCAAGACCAGATGAGTTCCCTAGGGTGAGTCCTAACCCAGCATGACTGATATCCTGATGAGAGGAGGCAAACATCACATAAAGACACAAACACACCGAGAGAAGAGTGCCGTGTGGAGCTGGAGACAAAGCCTGGAGTTTAGCCCCTGCGGGGCAACCAGCAGATGCTAGAAGGAGGTGAGAAAGCGGCCTACCCAGAGTCTCAGAGGGAGGACAGTTCTGTTGACAACTTGGTTTTGGATTTCTAGCCTCCAACCTGTGAGAGAGTAAATTTCTGTTATTTTAAGCCACCCGGTTTCTGAAACTTTATTACAGTAGTCTTAGGAAATTAATACAGTTATTCTTATGATTTCTCTCCAATTCTTTACAAATGTAACAGCATTCTTTAAAATATATATATATTTTTTAATGCAGACTATTTTTAAAGTCTTTATTGAATTTGTTACAATATTGTTTCTGATTTTCTTTTTTAATGTCAGTGTTTTGGCCATAAGGCATGTGAGATCTTAGCTCCCTGACCAGGGATTGAACCCACACCGTAGGAAGGTGAAGTCTTAACCACTGAACTGCCAGGGAAATCCTCAAAATGTAAAAGCATTCTTAATCCAAAGTCCGCACCAAAAAGAAAAAAAAACAGTAAGCTGGCTTTGGCCTGTGAGCCATAGCTTGCAGACCCCTGCCATAGAGCCTCCTGACCCAAAGACACCAGCACCAGTCAAACCGTGTACCCTAAGGTCTAAGTTCTATTTCCAACTACTAAATTTTTCCTCCCATCTTGGAGGAAGATAGTTACTTTCTGTAATTGCTGCTTTTATTTTACCTTACTGTTCTCTTTTTCTCCTTCAGTTAGCTAGTTACTAGTTTTACATCTAGTTTACAATTCTTTGTATTAAGTTCTCTTTGTTAAAATAACTGTGTGATTTCTGTCTCCCAGTTGGACCCTGACTGGTATAATTTTCTTTTTAAAAAAATTCTCGAAGATTTTGCATGAAGTACGCTGACCTTCAAGGATTTATGCATGCCTCGGTAATTATTAAATTTAATTTTAGGTAATTAAGACAAGCCTTTGCAGAGCTGGAATTTCTCACATAAAAATCGTGTACTTTATTTGTCACAAACTTTAATTAATCATCGTTCTCCCTTAATAGACTTGTTCCTCCGAGGATCCCCAAGTGCTTTAGAAGAACTGAGGAATTAATACCATGTTACACTGAAGTAGGACTGCAGCTGCCAACGTCTTAGAACGTTTAATGTGTACCTTCCCTTGAACCCAGCAATTCCAGGCCAGGTATTTACCCAGAGAAAATAAAAACATATGTTCACAAGACTTGCACAAAATGTTCACAGAAACCTCATTCATAACAGCCAAAATCTGGCAACAACCCAAATGTCCACTAACAGGAAAATGGATAAACAGAAGTTTATACTGAAGCACTACTCGTTAATAAAAACAAATGAAGTACCGTTACACAGGACAACATGGTTAAATCTCAGATACATTATGTTGTCTTTGATCAAACACATTATGTATGTTTCCTTCCCACCGGATGTAGATCAAGAATTTTCTTTTTTTAAGTTCACTAACCAGTGAGAGCAGAATAGATTGGAGGAGCAAGGGTGAAAGTGCATGGATAAAGGAGAATAAAACGAGGCCCCCAGGCATGGCATCTGAGTGTTAAGAGAGCAAGAACAGCTCCCCGTGAGCAGCAGCTGTTGCAGAAGGACTTGGCAACGGAAGAGGATGCGTGAGGACAAAGGGAAGTGTCTTTTATGATGCTGGAATGCACACGATATTTTAATATGATTGCAGGGTCTTTGTAGAACACCCCAGGTGGAAAACCAAATCTTTAAGACATGGCACCATTGCCATTAGCAGTAGGGAGAGCTTTGGGATTCGTTTAACAATTAATTAACCATGGCCTCTCTCTCCTTCACCTGCTCTTGTTCGCACTTTCTTCCTTGCCTTTTGTCCCACCCCTCAGGAGGCACAGGAACCTCAGGAGCATGGTGAAGTTAGCCTCAAAAGATGCAAAGCCATGTGCACTCTCTGTACTCATAAAAAAGGCGAGTATCCAGAGGAGTGTGCTGGGAGCAGAGAGAAACAAACACAGAGCTGCTGCCTTACCATGAGCCATTTAGAATGAACGCTTACACGCTGGAAAGTGACAAAAACCTGCCCAGATCTCTCCGGTCGACTTTTCCCGTCTGGCCCTTTTCTGTGTCCCCGTTGTTATACTCAAAATAGTTAGTAAACATGCCAGCAATAATTGAGTCTGCTTTCCCCCCTCTCCAAGGAATAGGAGTCTGGTATGAAACTGAAAATATTTATTCTGAATTGAGGAGGTTTTGAGTACAGATTATTCACTAGTCTTTTAAACTAAAGACAAAAATGTAATTTTTCTGACCATGACAAGTATTGTACCAATGTGTTTGGAGCATTCTATAAATATTAGAGACTATGGCATGTCCTTTGCCTTGAGGAGTAAGGGAAATACCAATACAATCCAGTGACCTAAAGAACTGGGTCTGTATAACTTTCTGCTACAAAAATTAAAGGAAAGAGTCCTGGACTTCCCTGGTGGCTCAAAGGATAAGAAGCTGCCTGCCAATGCCAGGGGCACAGGTTCGATCCCTGGTCCAGGAAGATTGTACATGCCTCAGAACAACTGAAGCCCCTGCACCACACAACTGAGCCCACGAGCCACAGCTATTGAGGTTCGAGTGCCGAGAGCCTCTGCAACAAGAGAACCTACTGCACCACGAAGCGCAGGCACCATGACGAGAGAGCAGACCCTGCTTACCGCAGCTAGGGAAGTCCCATGCACAGCAGTGAAAACCCAGCACAGCCAGAAATAATGAAAAATAATAATAAAATAAAAGTGCTGCTTGAAAAAGAACCACAGAGTCCTACAGTAAATCTTAAGTTCTTTTCTTCCCTGAAATTTCCAAGGAGCCCCTCAGGTTGCTCCAAGCCAGAGTCTTTCCCTCCCCTAAATTCATCTAAATTTATCTGGTATTCACACATACTCCTAATAGTGTCTTATATCTTGTTATGTGATTTCCCTGCTGTTACAAGACCTCAGAGGCAGTCCTGTATCTTACTCGTAAGTTCTCCATAAAACTGGGGCAGTACCTGATACATCATAAACGTTCCTAAAAGTTGGGGGTAGGAGAGGAAATATGGGTTTTAAAAACACCCATCCAGAAAAACAAGACCTGAGAACAGTTTCCTTGATTTTTAGATCATCCTCTTACATTTCTATCCTGAGGCTGAAACCTAAATGAAGTTGAACTGTTCATGTTTCTCAGGAATCTGCTTTCCAAATTCTGGCTCTGGGTTGTCTGGATGGTAGAAGATGAAGACCCAGCCTTGAGGTGGGTACAGCCCCAGGGAAGTAACTTGAACACTTTGTCCCACCACATTCTGGCTTGGGGTCAGCCCAAATGTGTTTTGAAGGGATGTAAGAAATTGGCCTGGCCCTCCTTTAGAAGCTGACACAGAAGAGACCGATCATATCTTGCTGGCTCATTGCAATTTAATTACCCTAAGCTCACTTCACTGTCAGATCACCACAACCCCAATAGCCACCCCACCCCGCACAGAACAGGCTCAGCTCAGGCAGCCGTGTTCATGGTGACATAAGGACTATAAGTGAAAAATTAAGACCCCCCCACACACACACAGGAGCTCAGTCCTACACTGACTATGCTGGGAGGGACCCTCTAGGAGCCCCAGTTTTAAAAGAAAGGACAATGGTGCCAGACCCCAAAACCGCATTTTGAGGAATCTCTAAGGAGCTGAAAAGACAGAGGATGTGGCAGCCATCTTCTAGAATGTGTAGAATGAAGGTGTAAGGATATGTCAACCATCCCACAGATGAGCAGATGGCAGAATTAGAAGCAGTGAGTGAAGCTCATAGAAAGCAGATGTCTTAGCCTGGTTTTAAGGCAAATCTTAGCTCTGACTATTTCATTTGGGGGTGCCATCTCAGAGGAAAAAAAAAAAGCAAAGGAAAAGAGATGTGAAGGACTGTGAGTTTGGGATTAGCAGATGCAAACTATGATATGTAGGGCAGATAAACAACAAGGTCCTTCTGTATAGCACTGGGACCTATATGGTTTATCCTGTGATAAACCATAATAGAAACAAATATGAAAAGGGATATGTATATATATATATATATAACTGAGTCACTTTGGTATATAGCAGAAATTAGCACAACATTATAAATCAACTAAACTTCAATATTTTTTTTTAAACGAGAGATGTGATGCAGGGAAGGAGGGAGAACAAATACAAGATAGTGTGTTCCCAAGCTGCGCACAACTTCTAAACACATAGCTGGTCCCACAGGACGGTTCTGGAGAGGTGGTTCCAGTGCCGGAGGAGGAGGTAGCAAGTTAACTTCTGGATCCTTCCTATCTCTTCTCTCTCCCCATATGGCATAAGTACCCTTACGCTTCTGAGTGGCTTTCCTCTGCCCCTTCAGGGACACCAAGAGCCAGAACCCCTGTGGGTCCAGTGAGATCAGACTTGGGAACTGGAGCTGCCCCAGTGCCCACCATGGTGGGCATGACAAGGGCTGTGCCAGAGCCCAGCTTTCACCCCAAGGAAGGCCAGAGGCAACTCTAGGGTGAGAAGGCAAAGCGACCGCAACGGCAGCAATGTGGAAGACTTTACAACTGCAGGAGCTGCAGGAAAGGGGGCTGGAAGCCAAGGGCTGGGGCCAGACAAGGCTGAGCAGGCGCGGACTGGTCCATGGAGGCGCTGGTACAGCAGGTCTTAGTAAGACATTATTTTCTAATACTCCAAAGCATTCAGTGATGGAGAAGTCCAGTACTTCTCAAACAGTAAGTGAACGCAAACTCCTGAGGGTCTTGTCAAATTACAATTCTAAACCAGCAAGTCGGGGGTGAGGCCCAAGATACAGTATTTCTAACTAACTTGAAGCGTTGCCCCGCTGCTGTTCCCAGAGCTCTTCACACTTTGAATATTCAGTGGGTGGTCTGCCCCATAAAATAGTGAGTTTTATGTTCCTGGATTTTTTTAGCATATCCAGCATCGATTGACCTTCTGTCACAAAAAGTCAAGGATTTCACAGAAAATTCTCAGTGGGATAAAAGACCATTATGGAACCTTCCAAATCTAAGATTTTGGTTTATTTCCAAAACTTGATAAATACTAAACCAATGATGAATGATGAAAATAGTTAACAAAGAAGAAATGCCTAGTTTTCATCGTCTTCACTGCTCATTCTTCAGTGACTCCTTATCAGACCAGAGCACTATTAGGCCAGACTCGAACTGAAATTTGTAGTTTTGTCTAATGACGATTGACTGAGGACTGATGTATTATAATTTGGTCAGTAATTGATGGGATGGATGCTTCTCTCATTATCCCATTTCCAAAATCCTTCCTCATCCACGAGAAACCCAAGGAGTAAATACAAAAATATTAACAGGTATAGATAAGACGTCCAAGATCGTTAGAGATTTTCTCCTTCAGAGATTTATGGAATCTGAGTTAAATTCAAATAAAAAATGCTATCGTTTTACTTCATTCCCTGACAGATAAAACTGGAAACAAAATATCTTCAATCCAGAACCGTAGGGAATGGGAGTTTCTGGTTAGCTGAGTTTTCTAGAGAGATGAAAGTCAACACATTAGAACTGCATGGATTTTTCTTCTTTCTCCATTGTTCATAACCACTTAGACCTGCTCTACAAAACTGAATTACAGACCGTTGTTTCTCTTTACTTTTCAATTAATTTCTCAAAGTCTTGTATTATCTAACATTATCTAATATCAGCGTTTTTAAGCATCCTCCCCGCATACACACTGTCCTAAGTGCTGGGCTGCCATGCTCCGTAGACAGTGCCTCTCAGCTTTCATTTCTCCAGGCCAGACTGGATTATAGCTGCCGCTGCTTCTCTCTGCCACTTGGTGGCACTGTTGAGAACTGATTCTCTACACCAGCACACCCCACTGCGGCAAGGAACCTTTGCGTGGTGTGTGTGTGTGTGTGTGTGTGTGTGTGTGTGTGTGTGTTGCGTGGTGTGTGTGTGTGTGTGTGTGTGTGTACAGTCACTCCAGTTGTGTCCGACTCTTTTTTGACTCCATGAACTGTAGTTCGCCAGGCTCCTCCGTCCGTGGGATTTCCCAGGTAAGAATACTGGAGTGGGTTGTCGTTTCCTACTCCAGGGGACCTTCCTGACCCAAGGATGGAACCTACATCTCTGTATCTCCTGCATCGGCAGGCAGATTCTTTACCACTGCACAACGTGGGAAGCTAGACACCTGTAAAGATTTCTGTGGTTCCCTGAGAAAGGGCAATCCCACCTCCCAGTGCTGAGTTCAGCCATATAGTGGCCGCTCTTTGTTCCCAGCTTAGTTTCAAATGCCTATTCAGTCTTAATGGCTTCACATTATCATGAATACTTCAGGGTGTAATACGTAATGGCTGAAACCTACTACCTCATCTTGACTGGACGTGAATCTATTTTAATATTTGCTGTGTGTGTGCTCAGTCCTGTTGGACTCTTTGCTACCCCATGGACTGTAGCCTGCCAGGATGCTCAGATAAGAGCTCTGGAGTGGGTTGCCAGGCCCTCCTCCAGGGGCTCTTCCCCACCCCGGGATCAGACCCGTGTATCTTAGTCTCCTGCATTGGCGGGTGGTTTCTTTACCACTTAGTGCCACCCGGGAAGCCCCTTATATCAAAGCGTATGTCTTGAAATATAGACAGGAGTCTGGCCTTAAATATGGAGTCTGAGAGCCTGTTTATCTCTTGCTTCAGGAGAAGTAAACAGGGGCGTGTGATGACTGGCTGGCGCAGAGCTCATCTTCATCTCACCCCCGGAGGTGTGAACAGGAGGCCCGCTGTAAATGCCTACCTGGGGCCCATCTGTCTCCTACCTCAGGCGGCTTAAACAATAGACATTTACTTCCACCCAGTTCTCAAGACTAGAATCCGAGATTGGTTAAGATGATAGCAGGGTGGGTTCCTTCTCAGGGCTGAGAAGGAAGGATTTATTCCAGGCCTCTCTCCTCGGCTGGGAGATGGTCAGCTTCTCCCTGCGTCTTCACATGGTCTCCCCTCTATGTATGTCTCTGTGTCCAGTTTTTCTCTCATGAGGCCAGTGGTCATTTTGAATTAGGACCCACCCTAATGGCCTCACTGTAGCTTCATTACCTCTGTAAAGATCCTGTCTCCAAATAAGGTCACATTCTGAGGTACTGGGAATTAGGAGTTCAACATATGAATGAGGGGGGACAAGGGGGAGATACAATTCAGCCCATGTGTGTGTGCTGAGTTGCTTCAGTCGTGTCCAACTCTGTGAGACCCTGTGGACTGTAGCCCACCAGGCTCCTCTGTCCATGGGATTCTCCAGACAAGAATACTGGAGTGGGTTGTCATGCCCTCCTCCAGGATATCTTCTCAACCCAGGAATAGAACCCAGGTCTCCTGCATTGAAGGCAGATTCTTTACCATCTGAGCCACTAGGGAAGCCAATTCGGGCCACCAGAAAATCCATATTTCAGACACTTTTGTTCATAGTGTTGAAGTTTTGGGTCAGTTTTGTGTCATTTGTGATCAGCTCTGCCATTGACCTTTCACGGTTACCTAATATTAACTTCATTATATGATTCACAAGAGAAGTCTTTTTAAATTTTTTATGTTTACTTTTATAGTGTTCAGAAGTTACTTTCCACTTACACGTGATACAAACCCGTGGTTGTATTCCCCATGACGTACAATACACCCTTGAGTCTATCTGACATCCAGTAGTTTGTACCTCTCATTCCCCCATCCTTATCTTGCCCCTTCCCCAGTGGTAACCACTAACTTGTTCTCTACAAGCAGAAGTCTTTTAAGATCCTTGCTCACTTAACCAAGCTCACAAAGATTGCAAGAGAACACCAAGATGCTGGAAGAAAGCACCAGTGCTGTGCAAGCCCCACCATTCCCGCAGGGCGTCCTGACCATCTACACCCAGACCAGCTGAGGGCAGCACTAATTTCTTTCCTGCCTAGGGTAAAGTGTTAGTCGCTCAGCCATGTCCGACTCTCTATAACCCCGTGGACTGTAGCCTGCAAGGCTCCTCTGTCCATGGAATTCTCCGGGCAAGAATACTGGAATGGGTTGTCATGCCCTTCTCCGGGGGATCTTCCTGACCCAGGGATTGAACCCACATCTCCTGCATTGGCAGGCAGGTTCTTTTACCACTAGCACCACCTGGGAATCCTGAGCAAAGCTCCTGTTTATTCTTTTTCATAAATTAAATAAATATATGAGTTCTAACATCTTTTCCAGTATGCCAATGGATTGTGGTCTTCCCTTTTGGGAAACCTCTGAGCTGGACCATGGGAGGAACTACCCAGACATTTTCAAATTCCAACTGGGGAAGTTATTTGTAAGAAGGGCCTTTGGCTATAACGTGGGCTGTGAGATCATGCTGAAGTCAAATCAAATCAAAAGGGCTCACAGAGCTTATGATTCTCACATTCTCTTCTCATCGTCTCCAGTACACAGGTACTTAATTGTTCCTCAGGGTTTAAGGCAGTGGACTGAGAATAAAACAGGCTCCAGCAGCACTTCATTAGCTCTGTGGATAATGCCATCCCAGCCACATAGTCGGGAGCATTTGTTGAAAATGTCACTCAGAGGATATCAATGCTGCCTGAGTCATCGGTTGATTGAATTTGTAGAATAATGTAATAGGAACCGTGTTCTTCACACAAGTCACAAGGCGATAATGACGATGGGGGTTGAAGACGAAAAATGCCAAATATTCTGTCCAGTCCAATCAGACAAACAGACAGACTAATGCATTCAGCGCTCCAGGCACAGACTTTAGCAGAGGGAATGGCAATGTTACTTTTTTCCTAAAGAACTGTAGGGGTAAAAATCTACTGTTTATAGTGAATTTGGCCAACTGTGGTCCAGCTCTGGGGACCTAAGAAAGTCATCAAAAGAGTGACAATACAGCGGCCAGCGTTCTGTTTAAAGGAAACACAGGGCCTGCTGAAGGGAAAGGAAGCCTCTCCAGGAGAGCAAGGAGAAATACTATGCCAAGGTGCCCCTATGGTCCCAGAGCTGGCCCTGCCTGCCACCCAAATGCAAAAACAGCAGGAAAAGCCAGTCGTGCAGAGAAGACCATGTCTGACGTCTATCATCCTCAAAGCGGATTACAAATGAGCACAAAGTAGCTAATTTCTCCAATTCTGGGTAGAAAGGAAATGTATGGGTGGGCCTTGCAACTGTATCTAATCACGGCACAACTAAAGTCAAGCAAGGCTGGGACCTTGGTTCTCTCTGCCTAGGCAGTCCTGCCTCGTGGGCTGCCCCATCTTATTGACCTCCTTCCCCAGCACACCAGGCTGCTGTGTTCATTTGCTAAATAAGCTCACGTCTCTATTCTACACAATGGCCTCACTCCCGCCACTTTGATCAGGGCCTCCTTTCACTGCACACACAGTTCTGCAATAGTATATATGATCTTATTATACCCTGACTTTTTTTTTTTGAAATGCCAGCCTCCTTTACTAGACAGTAAGTTCATTAAGATCAGGGATCCTGTCTAATCTTGGTATTTCCAGTGAAAACATAGATCTTGGCACTTACTAGGTACTCTTTAAGTATTTGGGGACATAATGAATAATAACCAGATTTGTTGTTGAAAATCAACAGGCTTTGTTCAATGGGCTTTGCTTCAAAGTCCCTAATGTTATCATATACATGGTCTCATGGACCTCTCATAGTAAACCTGTGGATTCTCACCAAACATTCTCATCTTAGAGCTTCCCAGGTGGGGCTCAGTGGTAAAGAATCTTCCTGCCAATGTAGGAGATACAGGGGGTTCAGGTTTGAACCCTGGGTCAGAAAGATCCCTTGGAGTAGGAAATGGCAACCCACTCCAGTATTTTTACCTGGAAAACTCCATGAACAGAGGAGCCTGGTGGGCTATTGTCCATGGAGTCTCAAAGAGTCAGACATGACTAAGTGACTGAACATGCATATACTTCTCATTCTAAAGATGAGAAACATGAGCTCAGAGGATAGAAGTGGTTTGCCCAATGACACAGAGCTTTTAGCAACAGAAATAGGGATTCCACCCAAAATATCTGATGCCAAAATTCAGGTCAGTTCAGTCACTCAATCACGTCCAACTCTTTGCAACCCCATGGACTGCAGCATGCCAGGGCTCCCTGTCCATCACCAACTCCAGGAGTTTACTCAAACTCATGCCCATTGAGTTGGTGATGCCATCTGACCATCTCATCCTCTGTCATCCTCTTCTCCTCCTGCCTTCAATCTTTCCCAGCATCAGAGACTTTTCAAATGAGTCAGTTCCTCACATCAAGTGGCCAAAGTATTGGGAGTTTCAGCTTCAGCATCAGTCCTTCCAATGAAAATTCAGAACTGATTTCCTTTAGGGTGGACTGGTTGGATCTTCTTGCAGTCCAAGGGACTCTCAAGAGTCTTCTCCAACACCACAGTTCAAAACCATCAATTCTTCAGTGCTCAGCTTTCTTTATAATCCAACTCTTTCATCCAAACATGACTACTGAAAAAAACCATAGCTTTGACTAGACAGACCTTAGTTGGCAAAGTAATGTCTCTGCTTTTTAATATGCTGTCTAGGTTGATCATAGTTTTTCTTTCAAGGAGCGTCTTTTAATTTCATGGCTGCAATCACCATCTGCAGTGATTTTGGAGCCCAAAGTTAGTCAATGCTTTTTCCCCACTTTACAGAAACCCATGCCCTCTATGTAAAGAAGGAGGCAATCGTGTTCAGTGGTTTGAGAGATAGGAGTAAAGTTCTGGTTGTATAAATGAGAAGATAAGGATTGTGAGTTCCTTTTTTATACTGATAGAATTCCTAGAAGGGTAGCTGAGTATTCTGTGCAATGATTGAATGAACAAATGAATGAATGGGCAAACTGCCAGGCCTTCCACCGTTAGCAATTCTCACCCAATAATACATCTTAGCATTGGCTTCAGTTGCAGCCTAAAATCTTCAGATCAGGCCTGAATGGCTTTGGAGCTGATTTGGAGAGAAATCAGGTGGGAGGCAAATGAGTTCTCATTAAAACGGAGACTTTTGCCCTGCAAAATGTTACTGTGCTAGCTCATCTCATGGTGGTCATCTTTGCCTTGAGATTCCTCAAGAAGCTGTAAAAAGGATAAATATGAGGCCCTGTCTGCTCAGTAAGTACTCCCATGTAGTACCCTGAGGATTCTGAACAGACTTTCTGGGGTTGGGGTATTGAAAGCTCTCGAGGAGAGAGGCTTTGGACACAGATGGACCTGGGAAGGAATCCTGGTTTTTTTCTCACTGCCTACATG
Source organism: Antilocapra americana (assembly GCA_007570785.1). Lineage (NCBI taxonomy): Eukaryota > Metazoa > Chordata > Mammalia > Artiodactyla > Antilocapridae > Antilocapra > Antilocapra americana. The sequence continues at coordinate 6,856,292 of ML661900.1, read as the reverse complement.
ACACTGGCAAAATTCCTTAACCTCACCATACCTCATCTGTGAAACTGTGTTAACACTCATAGGATTTTTTAAATAAGAATGAAATGAAGTAAACTGAGGTAGCAACTCAACCAGTGTTTATTGACTTAGAGGCCAAGGGCCTCTGAAGTCCCTAATATTTTCTTAAAATCCACAAATCCTATGATAAGTTGTGTTTTCATTTTGATGATAATCTAAACAGTCAATGCAAACATAGCTCATGTCAGGACTTCCCTGGTAGTCCAGGGGTTAAGAATCTGCCTCCTAATGCAAGGGACCTGGGTTCAATCCCTGGTCAAAGAACTAAGATTCCACATGCCATGGGGCAACTAAGCCTGGCAGTGCAACTGGAGAAGCCCCTGGGCTGCAACCAGAGAAAGCCTGTGTGCAACAAAGACCCAGCGCAGCCAAAAGATTAAAAACAATAAAAAACAAACAAAAACTTAGCTCATGCCATCTGGAGGAATATGAGATTCCAAGGGGTATGTGTTTGTGTTTACAATCAGGTATACAGCAAGCCAAGGACTAATGATGTTACCATACATTGTGCAAGAGTTTTGTAGCAATTTGAACAGAGACAAGTCATGGGAGAACTGAGTCATTTTTTGGCACATGATTGCTGAAAAGTTAAACATCCAAGCACCGAGTGCTGTTTCAGCTCAGGGCCACATTTATGTTGTCAATAAATAAGCAGTAGGCACTGATCTGTTAAAAGATAGTTTCTAGTTTTCAGTGTGGGGAGTGGGCACTCTTACTTAACCAACCCATTAATACTTTAACAAGTTATTTTATTGTTAAAATAGCAAAAGAATGGTAATGAAAATGACTGCAACTTAAACAATGATTGGAAATCATTAAAATAAAGGAAAACCAGTCATGAGTAAAACATAATTATGCCAATGGAGGAGGATGAAGATGGTGGAGTAGGAACACATGGAGCTCACCTGCCTCCACAAACACATCAAAAAATACATCTAGGGACTTCTTAGGTACTGGACCTGGTGGTCCAATAGCTAAGACTTCATGCTCCCAAAGCAGGGGGCCCAGTTTTGATCGCTAGTCAGAGAACTAGATCTCACATGTCTAACTAAAGATCCCCCATGCCTCAACTAAAGAAAGATCCTGTGTGCTGCAATGAAGACCCAGCTCAGCCAAATAAATAAATATAGTTATGGGGCAACATCCTTGAACTCCATGCTAACCACAGATGAGAAATATACAATAGAGTCACAAAAACCAAGAAGAAAGGAAATAAAGCATAGTACAAAAGAAAACCATCAAAACACAAAAAGGGAAAACAAAAAGAAGAAATGAACAAAGAACTACAAAAACAACTGAAAAACAGATTAAAATGGCAGTGTACTGTACTGCGCTTAGTCACTCAGTTGTGTCTGACTCTCTGTAACTCCATGGACAGTAGCCCGCCAGGCTTCTCTGTCCATGGCAGTTCTCCAGACAAGAATACTGGAGTAGGTTGCCGTGTCCTCCATGCAATTTTCTCAACCCAGGGATTGAACCCAGGTCTCCTGCTTTGCAGGCAGATTCTTTACCAGCTGAGCTACCAGGAAAGCCCAAAATGGCAATAAGTATATGCCTGTCAATAGTCACTTTAAATGTCAATGGACTAAGTGCTCTGATCAAAAGCTTTATTTCTCAATAGGCACAGAAAAAGCATTTGACAAAATTCAACAGCCATTCATGATGAAAAAAAAACACTCTCACCAAAGGGAATATAGAGGGAACATATCTCAACATAGCTAGAGCTCTTTATGACAGATCCACAGCTAACAAAATACTCAGTGGTGAAAAGCTGAGAGCCTTTCTACTAAATTTAGCAAAAAGACAAGGATTTCTACTCTCACCACTTCCATTCAACACAGTATTGAAAGTCCTAGCCACAACAGCCAGATAAGAAAAAGAAATAAAAATTATCCAAATTGGAGGAGAAAGAGGTAAAAACTGTCCCTATTTGCAGATAACATAATATTCTATGTAGAGAACCCTAAATTCCCCACACAAAAACCATGAGAACAACTTCAGCAAGTCATCAGGATTAATACACAGAAATTTGTTGATTTCTATATATTGATCATGAAATAAATATCAGAAAGAGAAAGTAAAGAAAAAACACCCTCACTTAAAATCATGTTAAAAAATATTCATGAATAAACTTAACCAAGGAGGTGAAAGGGCTATATGCTGAAAATTATAAAATATCGACAAAGGAAACTCAAGATGACTTAAAGAAAGGGAAAGATAGCTCATGCTCTTGGAGTGGAAGAATTAATATTGTTAAAATGGCCATGTCACCCAAAGCAATTTACCAATTTAATGCAATCTCTATCAAAGGACCCTTGACATTTTTCACAGAACTAGATCTAGCACTTTTGAAATTTATATGGAACCACAAAAGGTCCATAATAGCCAAAGCATTTCTGAGCAAAAACAACAAAACTGGAATTATAACCTTTCCAGACTTCAAACTATACCACAAAGCTATAGCAATAAAAATAGTGTGGTATTGGCACAAAAACAGACATAAATTAATGGAACAGAACAGAGAGCCCAGAAATAAACCCACACACCTATGGTCAATTAATTTTCGACAAGGGAGGCATGAATGTACAATGGAGAAAAGACAGTCTCTTCAACAACTGGAGTTGAGAAAGCTGGACAGCTACGTGAAAATCAGTGAAGCTGGAACACTCCATTATACTACAGAAACAAGTGCAAAATGATTTAGAGACTGAAATGTCAAACAGGGTACAATAGAACTCCTAGAAGAGAACACAAGCATGCTCTAACATAAATCATAGCAATATTTTCTAAGATCAGTCTCCCAAGGCAAAGAAATAAAAGCAAACACTTAAAAATAAGATTTAATTAAACCAAAAAACTTTTGCACAGCAACCATAAACAAAATGGAAAGGCAATCAATAAATGAGAAAACCTAAATAGACGTTTTTCCAGAGAAGTCATACAAATGGCCAACAGGCACACGAAAAAATGTTCAATGTCACTAATTATTCAAGAAATGCAAATTAAAACCATGATGAGGTATCAACTCACCTCAATCAGAGTAACTGTCGTCAAAATGTCTACAAAAATAAATGCTGGAGAGGGTTTGGGTTTGGAGAAAATGGAATCCTCCTACACTACTGGTGAGAATGTAAATAGGTACAATCACTATAGAAAATAGTATGGAGGTTTCTTAAACAACTAAAAATAGAGCTACCATATAATCCAGCAATCTCACTCCTGTAAACATATATATATATATATCCAGAAAAAATGAAAACTCTAATTCATAAAGATATATGCACCCCAGTGTTCACAGATACCCCATTTACAATAGCCAAGATGTGGAAAGATACCAAGTGCCCATCAACATGTACATACATATTGGCTTAAGAAGATGTGGTATACATATACACATATACATACATATATAATGGAATATTACACAGCCATGAAAAGACTGAATTACTGCCATTTGCAACAACCTGGGTAGACCTAAAGAATATTATTCTTAGTGAAGTGAGTCAAACAGAGAAATACAAATACTATATGATATCACTTATATGGGGAATCTAAAAATAATACAAATGAATCTACATACTAAACAGAAAAAGATGCTGACATAGAAAACACACTTTTACTTACCAAAGGAGAGAGGGACAAGTTAGGACCAGACAGCTGTTCCAGAGGGACAAATGAGGTTAATAGCCACAAGCTACTGTATATAAAATAGATAAGCAACAAGGATTTACTGTAGAGCACAGAGAATCATATTTGATATATTGTAATAATAGAATATAGTCTGAAAAACCCACATAATTATGCCAATATATCTTTTGATGAATATACCCAGCACTGGTAACTTAAATTCAACCAATACCTCCTTTTTAATGTCACTAATTTGAAATACTTGATTGCAGTTTTGTTAATATTTAACTTATAATCTTTTTGCTTTCATGATTTTTATACATGTAGTTTTATATTTTATATATTTAATGCATTTTATTATAAGGAATGATATGATGTAATGCTTTAGATCAGCAAGAATTTATTTCATTTCAAAGGGATCTATGTAAACCCAAGATTACTTGAGTCAGATATTGAGCCAGACAGCTTTTCCAGGTCTTAGATTTTCTGATAAGAAACTAATGACTTCAGGGTGCAGGGGAGAGGAAGCAGCACCGCGGGGTGATCTCAGATCATTATAAGACTTTTCATTATGATTATTATACAATTTTCTCTGTGCTTTTCCATAAGGATTAAGAAAAGACAGCAGATGATCAAGAATAGAATGCTATTATGCAAATTTACAACTATAAAGGGAAGCATCTCACACTTTGGCATGGCTATATCTCATCACTCAGAAAGCAGTAAACAGGGAAAGAGGTAGAAGTTACCATGTAGTCAAATAAAGACCGCTTACCTGCAGAAAATTCCTCACAAAACTGCTCATTTGTGAACTATAAAGTCCGTACATCTGAATACATGAACCCAACAACTTTGTTGCAGGAAACCAGCTGAAAGTCTCTAGGTGACAAACATCAGTTCCTATTTTCTCCAAGCCAAAACGACATCAAAGGCATTTCTTTTCAAAGTTCCAGGGAAGGTGGGAAGAAGATTTTCTTTTAATAAGTAGTATTAACTCTTAGGTGAGCATCCCTTTTTCTTCCATCCATGGACATCACATCCTACTTTCATTTAAATTCCGTTTTGACGACCCTGTGATTCCAAATAGAGGGGACAAGGGCAACAGTAATAGTGTGACAGGGTCTCCATTTCTGTAATCTGTATACTAAGTTAAAATCTTATTGGTTCAAGTAAAAATAGGTTTCCAAATGTGGAGCAAGACACGGAATGTCATAGGTGGATGGTTAGACTGGTTGGGCCAGGCTAAGAAAATACACTCCCAGGAAGGACAGGCTGCCATGGACTAGCCCCAGAGTGACCTGATGGTGATGCTATGTCTCACATGCTTTCTCCTTTTTAGTTATAGCATGAATGGATCTTCTTAAATAAGTGAAGGATTGTGGGCTAGAGGAGAGCATCTAACCCCAAACAGCAAATGCGCAGCATGTCCACAGATGCTTTGAGGGCAAGTTTGGCCCCGTCACCACCATAGTGACTCACACAGCAATTTGCGTCTCTTTCTCAAACATCTGAACTCTAGGTTGATGCTGAGAGTTTGTTGCAATAGATTTAACTGGAAGTATAAAGACATAGGCAATAATGACAGTTTTATTGATATTTTTTGAGCAATCACTGGGTCCCAGGAACTCCTTTAATTGTTTCTCAGTTGTGTCCGACTTTTTGTGACCCCATGGGCCACAGTACACCAGGCCTCCCTGTCCTTCACCATCTCCCAGTGTTTGCTCAAACTCATGCCCATTGAGTTGGTGATGCCATCCAACCATCTCATCCTCTGTCGTCCCTTTCTCCTCCTGCCCTCAATTTTTCCCAGCATCAGGGTCAGCTCTTCACATCAGGTGGCCAAAGTATTGAAGCTTCAGCTTTAGCATCAGTCCTTCCAATGAATATTCAGGGTTGGTTTCCTTTCAGGATTGACTGGTTTGATCTCCTTGCAGTCCAAGGCACTCTCAAGAGTCTTCTCCAACACCACAGTTCAAAAGCATCAGTTCTTCTGTGCTCAGCCTTCTTTATGGTCCAACTCTCACAACTGTACATGACTACTGGAAAAACCATAGCCTTGTTACACCCATTATTTAATTTCATCTTATAATAAGATAGATACAATTAGTATTCTCACAATTTCAGACAAGAAAACTGAGGCCCAGAGACGTTATTGTAAAATACTCCAGATCATACAAATAATAAGCCAGAATTCTCATTCAAGCAGTATTATGCCAGGACTTATGCAAAGTCACACTGCTGCAGAGACAGAACTGTTGAATTCTGAGAGGACAAAGGCTTGACTTATGAGAGGAGTAAGGCATTACAGAAAGAAACCACGAACTCCTAGATGTGGACAAGCCATGAGTCAGCCTGGCTGGCCATTCCTGATTCTGAATCCCCCTCCCCTCGGTGCTCCTAGATCACACCCCAGTTCCTGGGTGCCTTTGCTGTGCCTCCGAAGTTGGTCACGTGTATCCTGTTGCGCAACTCTTCCTGAGTTCCCATGAGGCCTGTTTTCTTATTCCCACAAATATTATTGTAATAAGCCTCTTCTATTGCCTTGGATAAGCTGGGGGAAGCTCTCTTTCTTGTTTCTCAAAAGCCTAGCACTGAAGCAAACAGGAACTATTATCTAGCAGTGGTTGCACAAACCTTGGTACATCAGAATCACCCGAGGGCGTGTTAAGCCAGATTTCTGGGCTCCACCCGCTGAGCTACTGATTCACTAGGCCTGGGTTCGGGCCCAAGAATTTGCATTTCTAACAAGTGCCCTGGTGATGTGGATATTGCAGGTCCAAAGACCACACTTTGAGAACCACTGATCTAGCACCTTGCTCCCCAAAATGTGGAGAACAGCAGCATCAGCCTCACCTGGAACTTGTTAAAAATGAGACTCTCGGCACCCACACTGGCCTACTGGGTTAGAATCTGCTTTTAAACAAGGTCCCTGGGTGCTCTCTGTGCACATTAGAAGCTGGAGGGGCACTGCTCGAGCAGAGGTTCCTAACTGACCACACACAGAAATACCAGAAAGCTTTAAAAACAACAATGATGACTTTTCCACACACAGAAATGCTGATTTTGGTGCCTGGTCCCCTTCTCTGGAGATACTGACTTAGCAAGTTGGATGTGTGGCTGTGATGCGGGGATGTTTGAAGTCTTCCCCTGTGATTCTTACATGCGGCCAAGGTCATGAACCAGTGGTACAGACGTGCTGACTTCGGTTGATCTGCTGATGTCCTTTTCTTGCCGCACACTCGTTTACAAAGTATGTCCTTCTAGAAGGAAAAAGAACAGATGCTACAGTATTTTTTAAACTGACCGAAGAGAAGGAAAAAGTGGAAATAACTTCATGCCTAAAATCTCTATTTTGGCCAAGATCAGCTTCAGGTTGTAAAGAATTGAAGAGCAAAGGGAGCCCAACAGAATTAAATCATGTTTAAATCCAGCCACTCTTATGGCAGCACTGGTCTGCTGACCCAGCAGAGGCGTCAGAGAGAAAACCACACGCTTCCCAAATGGGGGTTTCTTCTCAGAAGGAAGGGCTTCATTGCAGCCCCATTTCACTGTGAAGCTGTTTTCCTCCCCTACCTTTTTATGTGTTTGTCCAGCTTTATACAAGTTATCCCATTCTCTGTACCTCAAGTTTCTCAACAGGAAATGGAGACAGACCCCTAGCTCCACAGAGTGTGGACCCCGAGAAGGATTCTCTGCAACATGCCTGGCACATGCCTGGCCACACAGGGAAAGCACAATGAGTGGTCTACCTGGGAGAATTCCGCAATTAAGAACTTTTCTAATTAGGGAGATAATGATCTATACTACCCTCCTGAGCACCTGCTAATCTCGAACGAGGAGAGTGTGTCCGGCCTTCTACAGGAAGTTACGAACACTTCAGCCAGCAAGTTTGGAGGAAAGGCCAGATCTGGACCAAGCAGGCTGGTCAGCAGGTGCTCAAAAGCCAAGTACTGAATCAGAAAGGTCTCCTGCAGCTCCAATGGCCTCTAAGATGGGCAGCAGCAGGAAGCTCTCTAAATCTCACTACAGTCATAGAATTTGGGACATGAGCGCACTCAGCAAGGGTGGGGTGCAATATTTCAACCTATGTATTCAAGCAGGTTGTGAAAAGGCAAATACTTCTCTGGACTTTTGAGAGATCATTTTGACATGGGAAATATAAAGATGAAGGGGTTGACATGAACAGTGAAACATGCCTCCTGCAAGCCTGCCTCCGTCCGACCTCTCACTTATCCACCTTCTTTGGAGCTCTGAGATGCATGGTATTTAAGAAGGCATCTCTCCTCAGAGATGTTTTGTAAGGCCTCAGAAGCATGTCCAACTTGAAGTCAATATACTTTGTATACTGGTGAGATACTGCAGTAAACTAATTAGCTGTCTGCAACTAGTTAATTAAGAGATACTGCACTATCTTGGCCTCAGGCATTAAGCAGCTCTAGCTGATAAGGCTGAAATTGGCAAATAAGAGGGTTGACAGGACACAAGGGGCTTATGTGTCACTCGCTTAGGAGTTTGTTTTTCCGAGGGGTAGGTGAACAGGGCCTAGAGGAGGACGAATGGGTGGGATCTTCACAAGCCTCCATTACTATCAGGAAAGCAAGGGTTTCCAACTCTTGGAAAATACAACAGTAAATGGAGCCCTTCCTAAGTTTTATTCTGTTTTCCCTCTTTCTATCACCCGAAGGCCTATTTTTACTAAAGTCAAAGAGACCATTAAGACTCAGAGACTCTTGGGTGTGCCATCTGGAGGGTCATAATTAGCAGGATCTTTTAAAGGTACCCATTTCTCTGGCTGAGTGAAGTGAGTGTGAAGTCACTCAGTTGTGTCCGACTCTTTGCAACCTCATGGACTTTAGCCTACCACACTCCTCCATCCATGAAGTTCTCCAGGCAAGAGTACTGGGGTTGGGTTGCCATTTCCTTCTCCAGAGAATCTTCCCGATCCAGGGATCAAACCTGGGTCCTCCTGCATTGTAGGCAGATGCTTTACCGTCTAAGCCACCAGGGAAGTCCTATTTCTCTGGCTAGCCTCTTACCAAACCAAACTTGGGTCCACTTGCCCCCATGCAACAAGCCAATCTACTGACATGAAACTGTAAGAAAGGAAAATACAGTATCTATCGCAGGGCCCAGCAGGGAGTATAGGCAGCTAAGACTCAAAAGACAAAAACACTCCAATGGCTTTCAGAGAAAAGTTTTTACAGGTAACCTTGGGAGTGAAGGCTACAGGTATTTCTTCTGACCGGCTGGTGGTGATGTTACAGGGTGATGTTTCAGGAATCTTAATCATCAACCTCTGGTTCCAGCCAGTCTGGAGTCTAAATGCTTGTGGTCAGCATGTAGTCATCATCCTCCATCCTGATGGGGGTCTTTGTTTCTGCAAAATAACTCGAAGGTCCTGCTCAGTTTCAAGCCCTTGCCCTTGCTATAACATCTGGTTTGGTGAGTGGGATTTGGACTGGACTCCAGCTACACCCACCCTTTGGAAATACACCAGCATTGCATAACTGGAGGCAGGGACCTCACCTTCCACCCCAGCCCAGATCAAAGGAAGACTAGACTTCAGAGGGGGAGCCCTCATGGAGAAGGGACAGAGTATCTCTCCCCACCATCAAATGAAAGGAACTTTCCCAAAGCCAAGGTCTTGTCTGCTACTCACCCACAGTGCAAGTCCTCTAGTGTCTTGAGTGTTAACAAAAGGCTCCTCACACCCAGAAATTCCCTAAGAGACACTGGCTACTCTCCAAGCTAAGAATCACCTAATGGTGAGTGGATTGGGAAGTAGGAAACATTATCAGCATCTCGGAGGGGATTACATATGCCCACCTGGAGACTGTGATGTGTGACCAGCTCCCTCACTGGTGCATGTCCTCTCCCACCACCCCCACCAGAGTCTTAAAATTCCTATCTGGTAAAGTAATGGTGAAAAAATATATAAATGTAAAGAGAATCAAGGGGGTTTTTCTGGTAGCTCAAATGGTGCATGGTCTGCCTGCAGTGCAGGAGACCCAAGTTCAATCCTTGGGTCAGGGAGACCACCTGGAGAATGGAATGGCTACCCACTCCAGTATTCTTGCCTGTAGAATCCCATAGACAGAGGAGCTTGGCAGGCTACAGTCCCCTGGGGTTGCAAAGAGTCGGTTGGACGCAACTGAACAACTAATGCTTTCAAAGAGGATCAAAGCAGGAAAAAAAATGTTTGGAAATTACAGCTAGCCCTTTAAGTCAAAATTCTGGAACATATGAATGGCGTCTGTCTCTGTCCCAAGCAGTTTCTTCTGTTCAATACCACGCTTTTTTTATTTAGTGCTCCCCTGACTACTTGCATAAGAATCACTTGGGGACACATGTCAAAAATACATCCCAGGCCTACTCAGTCAGAATTACTGGAAGCAGAGCTGGAAACTTATATTTTTAAACAAGGTCCCCAGGTGACTTTTATGTCTTTTAAAGTTTGTGTATGCCTAACGAACTAGGACATTAGTCATAATGCTTCCCTGGTGGCTCAGAAGGTAAAGTGTCCACCTGCAACTTGGGAGACCTAGGTTCGATCCCTGGGTCAGGAAGCTCCCCTGGAGAAGGAAATGGCAACCCACCCCAGTACTCTTGCCTGGAAAATTCCATGGATGGAGGACCCTGGTAGGCTACAGTCCATGGGTCCCAAAGAATCGGACACAACTGAACTTCACTTTCACTTTCAATGGACTAGGATAGGTAGCTTATCTCGTGAATATTTATTCATCTAATTCATCTGCTGATGACTTATTTTACATTTAGAGAGTGGAGTCTGAGTCCCTAGTGTCATTTACACAGATATCTATTAGCCTAAACCTAGCGTAATAAAGTTCTACTTTGCTGCAAGCACAGAATGGCAATCTAACTTTTCTAATGGCTGTAAATAATCAATCATAAGCTCTGACTAAGCAGTTCCCATTGAACTGATATGGCCCCAAGCATCCACCTCTGACACCGCCCTAAAAAAACACCAATCCTAACTCAAGTAGTTGCTTTATCATCTCATGTGTAGCCTCAGCCATTCTGTGTCTAACTCTTGAGATGGTGCTGAGTAGGAGCTCTTTGTTGGAAATAAGAGGGAAAACGTAGATGGAATTGAAGGAGAAGCAGATACATAGATCAAACTGCCACATTGAACAGGGCAGTCCACTTCCTGGTCACATGCAGAACCTCATTTTTAGTGCCCAGAGGAAACTGTCTAAAGGTAGAGGGTCCTGAGGGCTTTGGGTCAGACCAAGAAGACAATTAACCATGAAGTAGCCAGGGTATAATAGGTTCTTTCCCAATTCTACTGTAGCACGTTACCACAAACTTGATTGTTTTCTGTATCTTCCTTTTAACCCTTACTTTTTTAAAGAAGATAAATGAAATCAATTATGTATACAACTGAAAGAAAATTAATCTCTTTGCCATTATTTTTAATTTCATTCATATATTATTACATGCCAAGGACATCTCCTCAGGTGCACTGACTTTTATTCATCTATGAAAAATTTCATAAAAGTTTCACATGTATTTCAGCACCTATTATAAAGAATCGTACAGTGTCGTGAACTCACTAAGCATTAAAATGTAAATTGAGAGGAAGAAAAAGTGAAAACAAATTGCTTTGGGGAAAAACAAGAGGTCATTCTGAAGTACAGAGTCAAGGGAATTTTTGAAGGATAGATAATAATGCTACTAGAAACACTGGCTGGAACACACTGGTACACAGAAGAAATTGGATTCTTATTCTACCAGCTGCAGTTCTGCCTGGAGCAGATTTTAGTGACTCTCCTAAGCGGAGTAGACGTAAGTAAATGTCTATATTTCTGTGTAGACACCGGTCTGGGATCACACATGAGCTCAGCTCACCATTCTCTGCCTCTGGCCCAGAAAGATAATGGTCTGTCACTATTCTTCCTGTATCCTTCCCAAATCCAAGCCATAAAGAAACGTGTGAAGGATGAAGGTTACCACATCCACCCCTTCCCCATTCTACCTTCTCCTCCAGAATAACCACAGAATAACCACTAATCTTTTGTATACCTTTTTTGATTGTTCTTATTTTTCATGTTTTGGTTCAGAATAGTTATACTAGTTTGGATAAGGTATGTCAACACTCAACAATTCCTCTCCTACGTTGACTCACAAACCCACTCAGTCAGGTTCTTCGTGGCCCCAGAACTCATACGTCCACAGGAACCTCAACATTGTGGGGGCTAAGGTTACCGCAGTTGATGTGGCGAGTTTCAGATTCCGCACACTGGACACAAATTTCACAAGATCCATCTCGAGCAGGGTTAAGGTATGGAACATGCAGCCTTCTTCAGAGGAAGTCTTTTCCTTTTTCCTCTGAGACAGTGGCTCCTAGTTTATGACCTCTTTCTTTCCCTCTTGGCCTCCGCTCCACAAGGCCACATGCCCATGGGTCTGCTCTGCTCACCCAGTGTCTGGATTTAACAAAAGGAAAAATAAAAACAGAAGAGGGACCCACCCTCCCAGTAGAGCACCAGGTTCAGAGAGAATACACCAGCAAGGAGATGGCATTCTGTCACCCCCCAACTCTTTTGCAACTACCCGCTGGAAATGTCACTGTCTTCCTTTAAGCCCTACTACCAGGGCCCCTGCAAGCCTCCTTTTCCTCTGCCCTGAAGTCATCACAATGGCCACATGGGTCCTGGCTGGGGCGGGGCCCTCTGTGACGTCACCAAGGACCCAGCCCTGGCTGGTCCTCAGTCTCCAGGTGCCAGGGCAGACCAGCGCACCAGGAGCCATTTCCTCTTGGCTCACCACGTGGTCCCTCAAATCGTTCCTGTGCTTTTCCATGAGTGTTACCTGTGTCTACGCCTTAATGCTTACTTCTCTGAGAGAGAAAGCCAAAGAAATCCAAGGGAAGGTGCTCTGCAGAGGGCACTTTTTAATTTGGCAGAATCTAAAAGAGCATGCCCAAGACTGGCTTGAGATCACGTTGCTCTGGCTTTTCTTCATTGTGCTGATGTATGTGACAGTGAAGTTGGCAGGAGAGAGTGGCCAGGGCAGAGTACAGACTCCTGCTGCCCATCAGGGCCATTCATTTGTTGTTCTTACTAACTCAGTATATCCTGGGTACCCTCCCATGTAAGTATACACAGTTCTTATATAGGCAGCTCCCCACCTATTGATAGGCTTCCTCTTCCCTCTCTATGAGCTAAGAAGAAGTTTACAGGGGACTGACCAATATTCCTCACCCTGCAAGTCATCAAGGCTGAGAAATATCTTTGATTTTTTCCAACACTCAACTTCTGGAACGGCAATTGGGCAGCAATCCCTGAAGAATCCCCAAAATGGCATCAAAGAAAGAATATGGGTTTAGATTCACTCAAGCCTAAATCCTCTACTTAATAAACTCATAATCTTGATCAAATCACTAAACCTTTCTGTGAAGAGTGCTCCCAGGACTGCTGTAAGAATCCAATTATAAGGAACATTAGATGTGAACATTAGATGCTCAGTAAATTTCTTACCTTTCCTTATGTCCTCCACCTAGCCCCTTTGAATGCCTGGAGTCTGTCTCTCTACCCACAGGGCACTGGTGCCACCTGGCACAGTCTTGCTCCCTGCTTGAGTCGGGGTTTGGGGCTTGCTTTTCAGTCTCTGTCCAGCCAGCTGATTTCTTCAAAAGTTGAGCTTTTGTCCTTGCTCTTTCTCTACCTTATACTTGAAAAGATATTCTTGGAGGACACTATTTTTGCTCGTTGCCCCATTCTCTCCCTATAGTTAAAGAACCTTATTCCCTTCCTCTGGATCTCAAAGCCTGCCTAACGCTAACCCATATTGTCTCTGCCAAGCTGGGATTTGGACTTGACCTTCTATTAGGTACCTTCACCACCTCATAATTCAGTCTCCAATATAAATGGATATAAACCCCATGTCCTCACCCCTCAATCTCACCTCCTGCTCCCTCTCTACCACAATTTTTCCTTTGTTAGAATAAGACATTGTGGAGAAGTCTCTTAGCAAATGCTGAAGGCTTATCTAGGTTCTAGCAAGTGATGCTGATGAACAGAAAGAAGTGAAAGAGGAAGATATGACTCTAGCTCTTCTGTTCCTCTTCATTACCTATTGGCTCTCATACAACCACTGGCAGTATAAGAAGCTTCCTCTTCTCCCCAAATTGGAACAATTTATCAATCTATAGGGATAAACATAAGATAAAGGCAACTGGATAAATCAGCACACACTATCCTACAATGATGCAAGGGACAGGGGTGGAGAACAAAAATCACCACTAAAGCTCTAAAGCTTTGAGATCAAGTTTTAGCTTACAAACCTAGTCATAGTTTTCACTTTTTTGCAACTTCATCCGTTCCTTGTCTGAAACATATGTATATCTGATTGCCAGAATAGCAGACACACGATGTTAAACATTCTGCTTTTATTAATGAAACTTCTATCAGTGCTTCCTACTCAGTGTTATTACTAACACCACTAGCATTTTTAAATATGAAATAATTATAAGGAATGAAAATGTTAATGTATTTTACACAGTTGCTGTCTGTGCTAGTTAGAATATTAGTTCAGCTGCTTAAGCAGAAACCAAATCACACGGCCCTAGTCCCTTGCATGCAGTGTGGGGTAGTGTGCGCTAATTTACCCAGTTGGCTCTGTCTGATCTTTATCTCTATAGATTAATAAATTGTTCCAATCTGGGGAGAAGGGGAAGCTTCTTATACTTCAAGTGGCTGTATAAAAGCCAATAGGTAATAAAGAGTAACAGAAGAGTGAGTGGCATGTGTTTATCCTCGGCAACTTTACTTCCTTCTCTTCATCAGTATCACTTGCTAGAACCTAGATTTTAAAAAGAAGAGAGAGATAGAATTTTATTTCTTTTGGTAAAGTTCCTCTGACTGGTTGCAGGGAGAAGCTGTACTCCATAAGATCATTCAGGGACCAAGGCTCCTATCTTAAGGTTTTGTCATTCCTTAGAGTGTTGTTGCCCTTACAGTCAAAATCGGCTCATCCGGAGAGAAATGTAGAAGCTGACAGATCATACCCGGTGCCGATTGAGCTCATGGTGCCAAAATCACTGGGACGCTTGAGGCTTCAGGCCTAAAGCGATCCCCCTGCACCACAGCAGGAGACTAGTAACAAGCTCTCTCATTGGCTATTCTTTCAACCAATAGCCTTTTCTGTAACTCGTTCCTGGAGCCCGGGTCCAAGGAACAGAGCCACTCCAGGTTTCTTGCCTGGAGAAGCCCCATGGACAGAGGAGCCTGGTGGGCTACAGTCCGTGGGGTAGCAGAGTTGGACATGCCTGAGCAACTAAGCACGGCACATACATGAAGTGTTTTCCCTACTGTCAGACTTGTAGGTTGTTTCCAGTTTGGGGATTTTATAAATAATACTGCAATTAACATCCAGTATATTAATTTTACTTGCTTTTCTGGTAATTTCCTTGAGATTTATTTCTATAAGTAGGATAGTTTTACTTAAAAGTTGCGCCAATTAACCTCCTTCTCAGCAACAAATGAGAGGGCCAAATTTATGCCACTATTACTAACAATAATCTGGTCTTTCTTTTTTTTAATCTTCATAAATTTGATTGAAAATGGTATCTAATTGTAATTTTCAATTTCATTCCTTTAATTATCAGTGTGTTTATTTCATTACTGATATATTAACAAGTTCCAAATTTTTATTAACTGCTTGTATATATACTCTTAGGAATATTTCTTTGCCATGCATTGTCTCAGGTTATTTTTCTCATGTATAAAACAAGACAGTAATAGTACCTGCATAATACAGTGTGGTGAGACTCAAACTTTGCTTCTTCTACCCTATTTGTTCTGGTTTCTTCTGGATAAGGACTGCAGCCTTAAGCTCGGACTACGTTTGGGCCACCATGTATTGATCTGAGGATCTCTGTTCATTCTGCCACATCACCCTATCCTATTTTGTTCAAGCACTGATGATTACCAGAAATTATACTTTTCCAATGGCCTACTTATTTTTGTCTGTCTCCCTGCCCCACTCCGACCCTACCGCCCCACATCCCCTAACCCCTAGAATTCTCCTTTTCCCTGGTATTTCTCTACCACCCATACAGCCAGCCTCTGGCACATAGTGGGTACTCAGAAATACTTGCTAGATAAATAAATGAACCTCCTTCTCTCACCACCAGAATCTCTTGACCATGTGAAATACTTAGGCGCAGTCTGCAATTACCTCTTTCCAAAGACAAGTCTTGAAGCTCCCTCATACCCCCTCCTGCATACAAACATACTTGCTCACTCACGCTTCCAGACTCTGCCTCCCTCTGTCACAATCCCAATTCTGTGTACCCTCACCAATTACACTCGAACATTCTCCACTCTGCATCACACATCTGGCGCAGTTTCTACTAAGGCCTATAGTCACTAATCAAGACAGAAGAGAGAAGAAAGAAAGGAGGAGGAAATCTGGCTCATTGGACTGCCTAAAAAATGTTGTCTTCATGCAGAAAGAAATGTGGTTGCCTAGCTTTCTGGTTTGCAGCCCTGAGCTAGGAACAGACTGTGACAGTAACGGAGAGCTCTTTCCTGTCTTCTGCCAAATGATGTGTACTTTTCTGAGACAGAGGGTGGAGTAAACAGGGTCCACGACTGTGTTTCTCAATCCAGCACCACGGATGTGGCGATTTGTGCAAATCCTCCCAGTGCCCAGCATATGATTGTCCAGTATCCTGATTATCAGAACTGCTGTAATGAACAACAACAACAACAAAAGTACTTGTACATTTTCAAAGGAATTCTCCTGGAATGTTAGGAGAGGACCAATAAGGTACCTCACCTTCTGCACTTCCCTTGTGGCTCAACTGTTAAGAATCTACCTGCAATGTGGGAGACCTGGGTTTGATCCCTGAGTAGGGAAGATCCCCTGGAGAAGGGAAAGGCTACCCACTCCAGTATTATGGCCTGGAGAATTCCATGGACTGTATAGTCCATGGGATCGCAAAAAGCTGGACACAACTAAGTGACTTTGGCTTTCAGCATGCCTTCTATTAAGTTGGAAGTCTAATGTCTACTTTTAAACTTTTTAGCATGAAGTAAGAGACAGGCAGTATACATATTTTTGGACATTTCATCCTATTTCACTTCTGTTGTTTCAGAATTATGAGAGATTTCAAATGCATGTTATTATTTTTAAATAAATTCCACTTTAATTAATATACTGTTACAGTCTATAGTTAGAAGAATAACTAACTGCTTTTAAGGCTCAGTAATTAAGGAATTAACTTGCAGAACTTCTTTGACAAATTAAAAAGCAGGTTGAACACATAAATTGTTTTTGGAACTTAGCCTAAATAGTCTCCAGCGAAAATAAGAACTATCCTTCTGAAGTGTCCAGGGAAACCATACCCCTGTTCTTCCCAATTGTTAAGCATCTCCCAACCTCTGTTACTCTTCCAGCACTCTACTCAGCTTCCTTTGTGAATTAAACAGAAGTCCACTAGAGTAAGCCTAATTCAAAACTGTATCCTGACCACCCTCAACCATAGATTGTTCCATCTTGAAACATAAGGACACAACCTCTTTTCTCACTGCTCCATTTAAAGGGGTCTACAAATTCATGAAAATACTGCATGTTGCATTAGAGTCATACCAGGGACATTTTTAATGGTTTGGAGAAGCACCGGGAAGAGAATGAGTTATGGCCAAATAACCAAATCCCCTTGTATGTTCCAACATGCTGTGCTGTGCCCAGTTGCTTAGTCGTGTCCAACTCTTTGCAACCCCATGGGCTATAGCCTGCTAGGTTCCCCTGTCTGGGATTTCCCAGGCAAGAGTCCTGGAGCAGGTTGCCATTTCCTGCTCCAGGAGTCTTCCTGAGCCAGGGATTGAACCTGGTCTCTTGCATCTCCTGCATTTGCAGGCAGATTCTTTACCATTATGCCACTGGGGAAGCTCTGCCACATCCTAACCATGTGTTCAGTGGGGGTGTCTATTGTGGCTAACATCCAGCATGGCCAGAATTGAAGCCAACTTAGTCGATTCTTCAATTTCTTCCAGACCTGGCCAGGCTGGACAGCTGGGCAGCAGGATAGGGCAGGATGAGCATAGATAGGTGAGGACAATATTTACTGTGATAAACAAGGTGCTGATGTGGCAAGCTACCCATAATATCCCTGGTCAGAGATATGGTGATATCTCTTTCCAAGGCCTCTTGTCCACCTATGGCTTGAGTGATTACATCTAATTCCATCTCGGCACTTCATGTACTTTGCAAACTGATGACCTCATACTTACGCCAGGATGTTCTTGCTTATGCTGGGACTCTAAGACATTCTTATTATCATTATGCATTCAGAAATGGTGATTTCTATGATACAGAAAATGTTAGGAACTGGAACGTCTGAGAAACCTGAACTTACAAAACCTGTCTTGTTCTTGGGTAGCATAAAATAGTCAAGGAATAAATTGGTCTCTAATAAAACAACTCTGTATTATCACAGGAGCTCTCTGAACTACAGAGATACAAATGCTCTAAAGGAATAAAATCACTAGTGTTGATACACTGTACCCCCTGGCATATGTAAAGGTGCTGCAAAATGATGTGCAAATATATAAAATTTTAAAGTAATTTCACAGGAAGATGTTAAGAAATTTCCAACGTTCTCAGTTTATGAAACCAATTTTCAAAAAGTTTTAGTACATCAGCAAAAGGTTTAGTGCATTGGTAAGACCTAGCCCAGTAACTAACGAATCTGGAGGATTCAATCTAGGCAAAACTATCTCTTTTTTCATGGTATTTTAAAGGACATTAAATCTCTGATGGTCTCAGATTATGCTTTAGAAGAGTTCAAAGAAATGGCTTTGATAGAGATGGCTTTGAATGTGGACAGGCGATCATTTCTAAGAGGAAACTTGAAACTAGGTTGAGGCAGTGACAGGTCCAGAAGCCTGTAAGCAAGGTTAGCCTTTAAACCTGGCATGAGGCCTGCCTCACAGGTGCCTCAGAATGAGAACAAGTTAAAATGCTACTGGCAGAAGCAGGAAAGCGTCCAAGCTCTCCTACAGGACTTCTAGTTCCCAGGTGAGACTGATAAGATAGGTTTATCCAGAAGAGATATGAAGGGGACATTAAACAATTTTTCTGTTGAAGAAGTAGTTTTAGAAACTCCCAGGAAACAAAGTGCGCTGGCCTGAATTTAATTCATGAACCTGACCTAACCCGGAGTGAGCCCTAGGCTCCCTGACTGGCAATAGGCCTTAGAGGTCATGTAGTCCGAGTTCCCACATCAGTGTTCCCTGGAGGGCTGCCTACAACACAGCCAGAGCAACATCCTCCCCCTCTGACCCAGGCCACTCCATGGGGGCTTCTGATTCGGTTGGTCTAGAATGAAGCCCAAGCATCTCTACTTTCAACAAGCTCTGCTCTTGGAGATGCAACTTGGAAAGAGAGGGACCGATCAGGCTGATAGAGCTCAGGGTCCAGGAACCTGGCCCACCTGCCACCTGGATACAGATACTTGGATGAATTTCCAGGCCGGAAGTCACAGCAAAGGACTAGCAGACAGGGTGTCCCAGCAAGAGGCTAGGGCAGGGGAACATGCGGTGATCCAAGTAGACAGGCAGGCCAGCAGAGGCCAGCAGCTCCACCCAAAGGTTGAGAAGGAGGCATAGTCACAGCCAAGGCCAGGTTCAGAGGCAGATACTCAGTCTTGAAAGTCATCAGGCTCTGAGAGGGGACCTGCACAGACACAGGCAGGGAAGGACTGAAGAAGTCCATGGGGGTGGGTAAAGCTGGAACTCAGTCATGAGAGTGAGGCAGAAACGGGGTCTTTAACACTAAGACGGAACCAAGGGGAATTAGTAATTGCTGAATACTTCTCTGTAGAGTACTTTCTACAGGCTGTCTCCTATGCCCCTCCCTGTGTTACCCTAACACATGCTGATTTAATGCCCACCTAAGAGGTAAGGTGAATTTACAAGCAGACCATGGGCCAGTTTTTATCTCTCTGGGCCACAACACCATCATCTTCAAAATAAGTGGAAAACATTCTTATTCTACAGAGTCTGGAAAGGGTAAAAGGAATTTCACGGTTTCTAAAAGGAAATTCTTAATTTTTGTGGTACTATTTTTGCAAGACAATATGTTCAAAAACCTCAGGACTTTCTGTATCCAGTTAACCTCTGTGACTAGCTTCTAAAGTCCTCTGTTAACCAGTCATACCCTCTGCACAAACCCCATTTCTCACCACTCCTCTGAACCCCATACTCTGTGCAAACCAACCCAGAGGGTCTAGACGGTTGTCTTCACCCATACATCCTTCCCTTCTACGTTCCATATATAAACAGCAAAACTGAATGAGGCATATATATGGTCCCAGGCACTGTACCAGGTATTCGGCTGGTGTTATTTCCTTTAAGCACCACAATAACCCTACTTAGTAGGTACCTTTATTTTAAGCCTTTTTATCAGCGAGTAAACTGAGACTTTAAAGAAGAGAAGTGACACATGTAAGATCAGTCATGTCTGACTCTTTGTGACCCTATGGACTGTAGCCCACCAGGCTCCTCTGCCCATGTGGATTCTCCAGGCAAGAATACTGGAGTGAGTTGCCATGCTCCCCCCAGGAGACCTTCCCGACCCACAATTATTAATAGTAAATGGCAGAGCCATGAGGTCGACTCAGGTTTATTCGTAACCCACACCTTTGGTTCCAGCCCACGCCGTGCTCTCTGATGTTGACCAAGCAGTCCATCACTCAAGATCAAACTTAAACCCCAAGAAGTATAGGGCAGCTCTAAAAAATTGGTTAAAAGAGAGAATCAGTGGGAGGGCTTCATTATCCCTTAAAAAAGTGCCTTCAGGGCAAAGAGGAAAACGGTGAAGCTCAATGAATATGTAACTGTAGTCTTCTCAGAGGGAGACAAGAGCTGAACCTCATTTTTTAAAAAACAGTTAAAAGCATGACAATAAATAGTAATAAATTATTGAGGAAAATCACCCTGAACTTTTTGGGTTTAACTCTGTTTCAGTGGAGATGGTGTTTTGGACAAACACGTCTGCCCAGTTCTCATCTCGGAGTCTTTCCTCTCTGCCTGCCTGAGGGCTTCCTCACCCACATCTGCAGCCCTGACCTTGCCTGGAGGAATTTAAGAGTCCTCTGACTGAGGATTGTTGCCACTTACACTTCTCTGGCCCCGACCTTATACTCAGTTTCAAAAACTGATAGACAGCAGATAAGTATATAGATAAGAGAATTATACACAAATGCAAGATTTATGGATCTCTATAGATCCACAGCCTTTGACTGTGTGGATCACAATAAACTGGGAAATTCTTAGAGAGATGGGAATACCAGACCATCTGTCCTGTCTCTTGAGAAACCTGTATGCAGGTCAGGAAACAACAGTTAGAATTGGACATGGAACAACAGACTGGTTCCAAATAGGAAAAGGAGTACGTCAAGGCTGTATATTGTCACCCTGCTTATTAAACTTGTATGCAGAGTCCATCAGGAGAAATGCTGGGCTGAAAGAAGCACAAGCTGGAATCAAGATTGCCGGGAGAAATATCAATAACCTCAGATAGGCAGACGACACCACCCTTATGGAAGAAAGTGAAGAGGAATTAAAAAACCTCTTGATGAAAGTCAAAGAGGAGACTGAAAACATTGGCTTAAAGCTCAACATTCAGAAAACTAAGATCATGGCATCTGGTCCCATCACTTCATGGCAAATTGATGGAGAAACAGTGGAAACAGTGTCAGACTTTATTTCTTTGGGCTCCGAAATCACTGCAGATGGTGATTACAGCCATGAAATTAAAAGACGTTTACTCCTTGGAAGGAAAGTTATGACCAACCAAGACAGCATATTGAAAAGCAGAGACATTACTTTGCCAACAAAGGTCCGTCTAGTCAAGGCTATGGTTTTCCCAGTAGTCATGTATGGATGTGAGAGTTGGACGCTGAAGAAAGCTGAGTGCCGAAGAATTAATGTCTTTGAACTGTGGTGTTGGAGAAGACTCTTGAGAGTTCCTTTAGACTGCAAGGAGATCCAACCAGTCCATCCTCAAGGAGTTCAGTCCTGGGTGTTCATTGGAAGGACTGATGTTGAAGCTGAAACTCCAATACTTTGGCCACCTGATGCAAGAGTTGACTCATTGGGAAAGACCCTGATGCTGGGAAGGATTGGGGGCAGGAGGAGAAGGGGATGACAGAGGATGAGATAGCTGGATGGCATCACCGACTTGATGGACATGGGTTTGGGTAAACTCTGGGAGTTGGTGATGGACAGGGAGACCTGGCGTGCTGCAATTCATGGCATCGCAAAGAGTCGGACACGACTGAGTGACTGAACTGAACTGTACTCATAGATCAATTTGGGCTTCCCCTGGGGCTCAGTGGTAAAGAATCTGCCTGCAGTGTAGGAGCCACAAGTTCAAGGTGGGTCGAGAACATCCCCTGGAGGAGGGCATGGCAACTCACTCCAGTATTCTTGCCTGGAGAATCCCCACAGACAGAGGAGCCTGGTGGGCTACAGTCCATAGGGTCACAAAGAGTCAGACACGACTGAAGAGACTTAGCATGCATGCATGCGTAGATCAATTTAGCTATCTTACTAATTTAAATATATCTGTATGTGAGTCACCTGGTAGGTGATGTGGCACAGTTTAACACATTTTTATTAAAAGGTGTACTGTACACCAGCCTCAGTTTCAGGCACCAAGAAAGAAAATCAGAATAAGAACTGGTTCCTGTCCCCAAATAGTTTATAGTCAGTATTATGCACCCAGATGTTACCTCATTTAGTCATCAAAACCTATGACATCATTATTTTAAACAGAATGAAAAGAGAGACCAAGGAAACCCAAAGAAATTAAGCAATTTGTTCAAGCTTATACAGAGAGTAAGTGGTAGATGCCTCTAGCCCTCAAATATAACACATCTGGCCTCCATGTGCTGCTTCTGAGTCTTTCCAGGGTCTAGTCTTGGACTTTGATCCTGTTTCTAACACTTGAATCAACCTATGGATCCCTTTCCAGATTCCTCTACCAGTAATTCTTAAATTTATGCCTCTAGTTGTCCACCGGCAGACGAATGGATGAGAAAGTTGTGGTACATATACACAATGGAATATTCAATTCAGTTTAGTTCAGTCATTCAGTCATGTCCAATACTTTGAGATCCCATGGACTGCAGCATGCCAGGCCTCCCTAGTCCATCACCAACTCCCGCAGCTTACTCAAATTCACGTCCATTGAGTCGGTGATGCCATCCAACCATCTCATCCTCTGTCATCCCCTTCTCCTCCTGCCTTCAACCTTTTCCAGCATCAGGATCTCTTCAAATGAGTCAGTTCTTCGCATGAGATGGCCAAAGTATTGAAGTTTCAGCTTCAGCATCAGCCCTTCCAATGAATATTCAGAAATGACTTCCTTTAGGATGAACTGGTTGGATCTCCTTGCATTCCAAGGGACTCTCAATGGAATATTACTCAGCTATTTAAAAAATTCATCTGAATCAGTTCTAATGAGGTGAATGAAACTGGAGCCTATTATATAGAGTGAAGTAAGTCAGAAAAACATCAATACAGGATATTAACACATATAAATAGAATTTAGAAAGATGGTTACAATGACCCTATGTGAGACAGCAAAAGAGATACAGATATAAAGAAGAGACTTTGGACTCTGTGGAAGAAGGCGAGAGTGGGATGATTTGAAAGAATAGCATGGAAACATGTATATCACCATATGTGAAGTAGATGACCAGTCTGAGTTCAAGGCATGAAACAGGGCACTCAAAACTGGAGCACTGGGACAACCCAGAAGGATGGGATGGGGAGGGAGGGAGGATGGGCATTTGGGTTGGGGGACACATGTACACCCATGGCTGATTCATGTCAATGTGTGGCAAGAACTACCACAATATTGTAAAGTAATTAGCCTCCAGCTTTTGAAAAAGGTATGACACAGGTTCTGGGAACTTCCCTAGGGATTGAAGTTCTTTCACCAAACTCCAGGTGGCGCCCTCTCACTAGAGGCGGTGCTTGCCGGCCGCTGCCTGGTCAGCATCTGTGAGCTCAGTCGTGTCCAGTTCGTTGCCACCCTATGGACTGGAGCTCCGGCTCCTCTGTCCGTGGGATTCTCCAGGCAAGAATACTGGAGTGGGTTGCCATTTCCTCCTCCAGGGGATCCTCCTGACCCAGGGGTTGAACTGACATCTCCTTCATTGGCAGGCAAATTCTCTACCACTGAGCCACCTGGGAAACCCCCTTGTTTAAGGAAAATTAAGCCACAAGTGCTGGTTCCATTGTTCCTTCGAGACCGATATTATTCCAGCAGTGACCTCCCTGATGCTCTCAGCTTCACCAGATGACATCATTGCCTGTTTCCTCGCCCTCTCCACACCATACTCTGCCTAGCAGCCTGCACGCCCTCCAGGGCCTCCTAGGCTTGCCTGGGTGTGTTCTAGGTCTTTACCTTTCTGATGTGCCCCGTCCCAAGGTGCTTAATCAACTCATGCCTGACTACACCCCAAGATATGATAGGAAGTACCATAAATGCATCCAATTCTCCTGCAGCTCAGTTTGTCAGTAAATAACAGCATATAAAATGTCAGGAAGGAAAGAGTTCTGTGCCAGAGGAGAGAGGACTGGCAGGCTAGAGGGAATGGTTTGAATTAATCTCTCTCCTACACGCACACGCACACAGTCTCTCTCTTTTACATATCCAAATACAGTTTCTATCTCCCTCTCTCTTCTCATTCTCTCTTTTTCAGTAATCATTCTTGTTTCTTTAAAGATTTTTTTTTAATGTGGACTTTTTTTAAAGTCTTAATTGAATTTGTCAATTTGTTATGATATTGTTTCTGTTTTACATTTTGGGTGGTTTTTTTTTTTGGTCACAATGTATGTGGGATCTTAGTTCCCCTACCAGGGATCAAACCCACACCCCCTGCATCGGACAGCACAGGCTTAACCCACAGGTCGGCCAGGGAAGTCCCTCAGTTATGGTTCTATAGAACTGAGGTTCAGGGCAAGCTCACCCAGAGCCACAATGAAGGGCTCAGAGTGACTTATGAGACCCGTGAGGCTTAAGTGTCCAGGCTCCTCACTCTCACTGGCCTCTTTGAGCACCAGGAATCTGCTCTGAGTGTCCCAAGTGGTAAAAGGAAGCCAGGTTACAACAGGAAGCATTTCATGAAAGCTTTTCTGATAAATTGCCTAAAAAGATCTCTGAAGAAAGAAACTTAAATCTCTGAGGAGCCATGCTGGGATTTATTTTCTCATGCTAAACAAGTATTTACATTCCTAAATTAGTATTGATAATTTTGTAGTATATTAGGAAAGCTCCCCACGTGGAATCAGTTAAGGGCACCACAAAACCAAGACCTACTCCTGGGAGGGAGAGAAGTGATACTGAAGAAGGAAGAAAACTCAGAAATTGTGCAGAGATCCAAAACGAGGGAGGGGACAGTGAAATATCAGCCCAGCACACAAGGAGCAGAGGCAGTCAGGGAAGGTGATGCACACAGCCTGGGATCCAGGAGTCTAGTTATAAGCAAAGTGGGAGGGATTCACAGAATTGCTAGAGCAGTGTAGCTTGCCATGAGGAATCCCAGTCAGAGCAAAGCAATGATGGGAAGGTGATGGGTGGAATGGTCAGGGCAAGGCAGGGTGGCAAGGCCCAACCAAGGGCGCTGGGGTTGGTAGCAAGGCTGCAGTCCAAGCAGAGAAAACCAAAGCCTGAGCTCCGTAGCACAGGCTGGGCTGATGTGTTGGGGGAGGGGAGGGGAAAACCCATCACCAGTAGACATGCAGGCACCATTGCCTCACCCTAAGACACTGCACCCCAATAATACAGTTGGGCACCTTACACACTTTTAGGCTGCATCAGGGACCCCTCAGACAGGATGCAGTGCTAAATTAGCATGATTGGGGACGGGGAGCAATGGCAGGGAAGTAAGGTAGCAGCAAAATCTCACCTGTGAAATGGAGAGAATAACATTACTAATCATCTCAGAGGGGTTTCCCAGGTGTGCCGTGGTAAAAAAAAGTCCACCTGCCAATGCAGGAGATGTGAGTCTGATCCAAAGGTTGGGAAGATCCTCAGGAGGACAGCATGGCAACCCACTCCAGTATTCTTGCCTGGAGAATTCCATGGACAGAGGAGCCTGGCAGGCTACAGTCCAAGGGGTCGAAAAGAAGCAGACACTACTGAGCGACTCAACAACAACAGCAAACCATCTCAGGACAGTGTTGGGATGATTCAGTCAACAGTGAGAGTAGAATGTATAGCCTGGTGCCTTATTAATCCTGGAGAACCACTCAAGCTTTCTGGAATGTGATTCCACCTTGAATATGGTCAGAAGAAAAGGGGCTAAAAGCCTCCAGGCATGAGAGTTGCAAATTGGCTTAAGGAAATAACACAGTAAGGAAACAGCAGCTAATTTTACTTGAAAAGAGAAATTAACAGACTTACCTAGAGGTGCAGTGGTAAAGAGTTTGCCTGCCACTGTGGGGGACATGGGTTTGGTCCCTGGTCCGGGAGGATTCCACAAGCCCCAGGAAGTCTCACCCATGTGCCACAACCGCTGAGCCTGTGCTCTGGTGCCCCTGAGGAGCAACTACTGAATCTCAGGTATCCAGAGCCCATGCTCCGCAAGGGGAGCCACTGCAATGAGAAGCCTACACAACGCAACTAGAGAGTAGCCCCCACTCTCTGCAACTGGAGAAAGCCCCAGCGCAGCAGTGAAGTCCCGGGCGTGCATGCTAAGTCGCTCCAGTCAGGTCCAACTCTTTGTGACCCCCATGGACTAGAGCCCACCAGGCTCCTCTGTCCATGGGATTCTCCAGGCAAGAGTACTGGAGTGGGTTGCCGTGCCCTCCTCCAGGGGATCTTCCCGACCCAGGGATTGAACCCATTTCCCTTTAGTCTCCTGCGTTGGCAAGAGCCTTGGCCACTAGCGCCTCCTGGAAAGCACAGTGAAGATGCAGTGCAGTCTAATTAATTAATTATTATAAAAAAAGAAAGGTGGAACCTGATGACCTCTTAGCGGTGGCCACCTACAGATACTGGGATGTTTCAAAAAAAGAAATACAAGAAAAAAGAATTACCAATATACTGCAAACGTGCAGGTTATGTGCTTCCTTATGGATTTACTGAATTTCTTCCCAAATTTCTATCTGCTTAGTTGGTTAGTCACTGGTTAGTCTTCCTTTATAGTAACAGTCATAGTTTTAGTTTTCCATACAGTAATGACGATCATTACTGCATTTTATTTTCTCAATTGATATTGTACTCTGAGAAGTGAAGTGTCTCAGTCGTGTGTGACTCTGCAATTCCGTGGATGTTAGCCTTCCAGGGTTCCTCCATCCCTGGAATTTTCCAGGCAAGAGTACTAGAGTGGGTTGCCATTTCCTTCTCCAGAGGACCTTCCCAACCCGGGGATCGAACTCGGCTCTCCCACACTGCAGGCAGATGCCTTACCCTCTGAGCCACCAGGGAAGCCCTTGTGCTCTTAATGCCACTCTGCTTCCTTGTATTGTGGAAAAAACTAGAGATTCCTTTCAGTTTACAAAGTGTTTGTGACCCTCCCCCAGCTGCCCTTTATCTTGGAATGCAGAGCACCCTGAGTTGGCTCGCCCGTCACTGTTCCTAGATAAAGTCTGGTCTCTCTGCTCGAGATCCTACCCTCTGGAGGACATGTTGATCCCCAGCACTGAGATCTGTCACCAGGGCCTTTGGAAGTGACCTTATCCCCACCTGAAAAGCTAGATTCTAATTCTATGTCATCGCAAAATGTCAGGTCTCAACCTTCCAACAGAGCTGTTTAGACCAAAGCAAGAGATACATGGTTAAGCTGCTGAAGGACATCAGAAGGTTAGTGGCCTGGGTTTTTCTTCCGTTGTAGACCCTTTTGCTTTCCTCTGAAGGGGGAAAAATACATATTATTAGGGAAAAGTTTCCACTAACTGCAGTCGTGTTCAAAGCACTCACATCAAGTGCTTTGAATGCACAAGGTTTCTCCCAGGGAAGAATATTTATTATTTCAGAGAGGGGAAACGATTCAGCCATAAATTTTCTCCCACCTACCCTAGCACCCGCAGTTAGGGGAATTCATTTGCTTTTGCCTAATCTCCATGACAAAGCAATCCTCTCTGACCTCTCCAAATCCTGTCAATCTGGAGACTCTATAACCAGAAGCAGCAGCAGTAAATTTCAAGAGAGGATAAAGGTGAAAATGGGCTGAAGTCTGGAATCACCAATTGCTGCCTAAATTTGTGGGCTCAAGGAGTCTTCCTAAACTGCAAACCATAGCAATATGCTTAGATCTCCTGATCCTTTTTTTTTTAATTGATAAGTTGTAATTCTTTTTGAAAGACAGGAAACATGTACCCCAGCTCTTATTTAAATCACTTACATGAAGAAGAAGAAAATGCAAGTGAAAAACAGCTACCATCACTAGTCATTATTTTCTAAAATGATTTATAACACAGCATAAGTAACAGTCAAAATTAGAGAATCATCTACTCAATAAAGGCAAAGCCAAATCATCATTCTTTCAGCAAATGTTTGCTAGAACCTCAAAAATGTACATAACATGAAAAGCTTCAGAAATAAAAGAACTGTACAGAATTCAGCTTAGTGGTCTGTATTTAGTATGTGCCGAATAAATTCTTACTCCATTTCCATCTACAGCTAGCATGACCAATACACGTTTATATGCGCTTAGGAGGAGTCTGTGCAGCTTCAACATCATTCAGTTAATTAAGTATTGTAAATGCCATGGCTAATCTGCTGAAATTATATTATCAATTCCTCCTTACTTATCTAGTTGATTTATCAACCCCACAGTGCATTTTACGTCTGACCTCAGAATGACACAGACATAATGAAAGTGAAAATTAAGGACACCTGCAGATGAGGTTCAACATCTAAACCCGTGAG
Source organism: Antilocapra americana (assembly GCA_007570785.1). Lineage (NCBI taxonomy): Eukaryota > Metazoa > Chordata > Mammalia > Artiodactyla > Antilocapridae > Antilocapra > Antilocapra americana. The sequence goes on along the minus strand of ML661900.1, from coordinate 6,827,690 downwards.
GGTGTGGGCTTGGAGAATGATAGAGTTCCTGCCACCTGCTGCCCAGGGATCAAGGTGGCAACAGGCTGACCTGTAGCCAAGCCCTCACATTTAAAGGAGGAAACTGTCCAGTGGTGATTTCTCTGGGCAACGCTGTGTTCTGCTGTAGAGAAAATCCAATCAGGGCATTACCTGATTTGGTACATTGATTTTTGCCCTAATAGATATGGATTATCTGCCAGGCCATGGCCTCCTCCTAGGTGCACTGCAGAGAGAAGCCAACAGATATTCTTCTCACATCAGGCTGGTAGCTTAATCTATACCTTACACAATAACCAGGGCAGTCTCTGATTAATATTAGTTCAGCCACTTTGGGAGTCTGGTTGGAGAGGAAGGAAAATAGTTGCTGTGCTTCACCAATACTGACTCTGACATAGCAGGAAGAGAGTGCTTTAGGAAAAAAATAGGAACAGATAAATTGTCAGTGGAGGTAAATATTTCTAAGTGTTCATATGACAGGCAGACCTTCCTTCCTGCCCCCTTAAGATCTTTCCGCGGTTGGCTTTGAGTTTAGTTTTTATCCTGGTTCTTAGACCTCCATCAGTAAGATGGGATGATTTGACAAGAACTGGTCCTGCTAGTTTTGAGTGGTTTCTGCATCATTTTAGGCATTGAGGAACACATTCCACAAGGCAGTGTGGGAGGGCGAGCGCCTGACTCTGAGTCATGAAACCCAGGTCTGGTGGTGCCTCCAACGACAACAATCACAGAATCACCCTCCGGGTTAACGTGGGATTAATAGGTTACTTTCTGCCACATCCAAAGGAAATATTGTGGGAAAGGATTATAAGAGCGTTCCAATAATTTATGATTCTTTGGAAGAGAAAGAAACAGAGACCGTTATATCAAGGGATATAGACGGTTTCCACATGGAGGCAGAGAATGGGGCAGTTAGCCAAACAGTGAATACAGAAACCACTCCCACCTGCCATAGAGAAGGGAAAACAACATGCACACACCTTCCAACACTTACCTCACTAATTTGAGCATTTCAGATCAAAGGACCTTCTTGCCCTGATTCATTACTTGAAGTACTCAGCTCTTCCCCTTAAAAATCTCAGTTGCACATGGGTAGAGATAACGTCCGGAGAAGGAAATGGCAACCCACTCCAGTGTTCTTGCCTGGAGAATCCTGGGGACGGAGGAGCCTGGTGGGCTGCCATCTATGGGGCTGCACAGAGTCGGACACAACTGAAGCCACTTAGCAGCAGCAGAAGTAACCTCACTAAGGACAATATTCTCTTCTTTAAGGGATACGGTACTAGACTCAAAAACCACTTCTTTCCCTTTGAATTTCATTTCTGAGGAAGACAAATGATTGTGTTATGTTCTCATGAATGGAAACTTAAGACTTCTGAGCTCTATGGATGGAGGCTAAGGGGTTAAGATTCAAAGGCTTCAGGAAACCATCTCTTCAAGGCATCTCTCTAGGGTGTCAGACTGCACCCTGGGGGTTTCTGGGTAACTCCAGCAAAGCATGAAACCTTAGACCCGTGGTTGTGCTGCCATGAGATATACATCAAGATTGCAATAAATGCAATTCCTCAGGTTTAGACAAGCTTTGGGTGATTTTACTGCAGTCATTAGTCTAATTTCTGGAAAGAGTTTGTGAAAAGTTCTTCTCCAACGAATACATAAGATGAGAGAACAATACACCAACTTTGCACATTCAACTGAAGTATTATTTAGAAAGGAAAGGGGAAATAATTCACTCGTTGTATCTTACTCTTTGATTCCAGAAAGGAATCCAGCCTTCCTAATTTTTCAAATGTATTTGAAACATACAACTATATGTACACATACTTCTCAATTTATGACTACCTTTAATTGTGTTTATAACTCAAGAATGACATTTAGCATGACAAATTCCTTATCTTCACAAGGTAGGTTACTTCAATAATGTATAATAGTTATTGAGAATTTTAATTCAAAGCCTTTATTTATGTTACATCTTTATAGTAGCCTTGAGTGGAAGACAGAAGGTACTCTATATTTATGCCTACAAGATGTTAAATGTAACTTCCTGAGTATAACCTAGTTGCCTAGAAAAATAAAATGCTGCTTCTAGAAGCACCTTCTGTTAAAGTATCTTATGTTGAGGAGAAATTGACTGAACAAATGTGACGATGCAAAAAAAGAAAACGTGACAATGCAAACTCCATATTTACTGACACTACTACTTTATGAAACTTGGGCTCTGAGTATCAGCCTTCCTGTAAGTTGTCAAATTAACCACCAAGTCTGATAAACTTGGGAATCCAAACTTCCTTATAATTTACTGGATGAACCTGAACCTGCACAGAGATCAGTCTTCCTCTTTGGCTTTAATGCTCTACCCTTTCATCCAAGCAACGGTTTGTCCCCTTGCATAAGAGGCTCTCCTTTCAGCTACTGTCTTAAGCCAATCAACCGACACTCACCTGTACCACCCTTGGAAGAGCCACACTCATGTGGGTTCATCCTAGACCCTGGATGATTCAGGGCAGGAGCAACCCAATATTAAGCAGGAAACCACAGCAACAGAGAAAGAAAAGGTCTTCTGGCCTAGTGTGCCCTAGTCCTGTTCAGTCAAGTTTTCCTAAAGCTACAATTCGAAGCACACTAACAACCCAGCATTATATGTATGCCCCAGAATTTCAGAACAAACACTGATTCATTTTACAGATTCAAGGGAAAATAGGATGCAGGAGGGTATGTCAAAATCAAAGATCTTGGCAAAAAAATAAAATATACTGACAACAGAAAGGAAGTCAAAATAATATGACTATATATCACATTACATGCATGCTAAGTCACTTCAGTTGTGTTGGACTCTTTGCTACCCTATGGACTGTAGCCCACCAGGCTCCTCTGTCCATGGGATTCTCCAGGCAAGAATGCTGGAGTGGGTTGCCATGCCCTCCTTCAGGGGATCTTTCCCACCCAGGGATCAACCCGCATCTCTTATGTCTCCTGCATTAGGCAGGTTCTTTACCACTAGTACCACCTGGGAAGCCCTCTTAGAACTATAAAAACCTCCAAATTAAATATATATGTATATATGCAAATCTCTATGTATATGCATACCTTGACTCCTTATATTTAACATCAGGTTTAAAGGGAGCTTAGCACATGGAAAATCAAAGGCTGACCCACAGACTCATTGAATCAGTACTGATATTTTCAAGATCTAAGCAAAAATTTAGTGTGTGTATATCTTTGTAAAGTTTTAGGGGGTGTGTGTATCATTGTAAAGTTACTCCTGCCCTTACCCCCAAAAGACCTATTCTTTTTTACGTCTTTCCTATTTTTTTGTAAACTTACCTATTGTTTTATGAAATGATGCTCACAGTAGAAAATCCTTTTGCTTTTTTGATGTTGCTTTGTTTGTTTTTCATTTGGCAAAATACAGTGCTGAAAACCTGATATAAGTCTCCATATTTGGGGAGCGGCATAGGTATTTTACTTGATTCTTGATATCCTTACTTCTGGGACATAAGACCCAGACAACATACAGCAAACTTGATCTGATGTTTGAGGTGCTTTTAAATAATCTTCACTCATCAGTCCTAGTTCTGGCTCCTGCAGTCATGTGGTTGTCCTTCTTCCACATGAAAGCCCCTTTTATAGCTGAAGACAGTTCCTCTGCTGCCCCTAAGATCTTTGTTCTTCAGAATAAAAAAAAAAACCACCCTTTTATTGTCTTCAACTATCCTTCTGAATCAGACCTCTAAAAACAGCTTGTCAAGAGAAAGAAAAAACTTGAAAGAATATGTATATGCTGTTATTATTATTATCATTTAAAGAAAAAAATCACATCCCTTCTATGTTTTATAAATGAGGAAACTGAATCCAAGTGTTTAAGAGACTTACCTATGATCAAACAGCTTGTGAATGACATTCAGAATATGGCAAAACAAAATGCCTTGCCCTTGATAAATGTATGCACGAAGCCCAAGGACAGAGACAGTAGCAGATGTATATAAATTGATTCAACAAACATTTTCATTGTGTAAACTATGCCGTACCTCAGTTACAGCTGGAAGATTAGCAAGAACATGGAAGAGTCCTGTATCTGAGCTGTTTGCAGTCATGACACAGTATGTAAATAAAATAGTGAAAGTATTTTTAAAAGTTACATGAGAATATAGAAACAAAAAACACCTAACTTCACTTGAGAGAACTGGAAAGTCACAAGAGAGGGCGTGATGTTTAGGCTAAGGCTGTGAAGGATGAGGAGTTTGCTAAGGTGTTGTGTGCATGCTAAGTGGTCTGACCCATGACCTAAGATATTTTCTGCAGAAGGGAATGTTTGGAGGGGAGATAAATAGTTCAAGCCCAGAGATGAACCTCAGATAACTTGGAGAAATCCAAACAGAATAGCCAGGAGGCAATTACACTAGTGTGTGTGTGTGTGTGTGTGTGTGTGTGTGTGAATCACTCAGTCATGTCTGACTCTATGCAACCCAATGGACTGCAGCCCACTGGGGCTCCTCTGCCCGTGGAATTCTCCAGGCAAGAATACTAGAGACAATCGCCATTCTCTTCTCCAATTCTCTTCTCCATGGAAAGGAGAATTGAAAGAATAGACTTAGGAGGTGCATGTATATAGACTCTAGAACTGCAAAAAACTTTTCCCCTCTTCTACTAAGTTGCAAAATGCTTCGTATAGAAGCTTAGGATGAATTGCTTGTAACTGTGACCCAAGAGGATTTTCTGTTCTGAAACATGCTGCAGAAACTCCATTTTCACTGATAATGATGAAATGAGGAAGAGAATAGGGTTGAGTTTCAACACTAACATCAGACTTTCTATCTTCAGCTCAAAGATACATACCTTTAACCCACAGTCAGTGGGTTCTCAGGTCTTAAAGAATATTTACTGTAATTTGTCATTCTAGCAAAACAGGAATGAAGGGGTATCCTTTGCTTTGAAATTTCTTGATATTGCCTGCTTAAGATTATTTTTCAGGCAAATGTGAGAGTGACTTCTGGAGACTGATAAGCACTCTGGTTTGTTTTTTTTTTTTTTTTTTCCCTTTTGCAGAGAAAGGTAGCTTGGTTTAGGTCTCTGTAGATTTGAAGCGTGTGTGAGAGATACCGACACTCAGATTCTCCATCATTCATTCTATCTGTAAAGGCAGCCAGGCGGTGGACAGAGAAGGCTGCCAAGGAGCCACTGTGTGCCAAGCAATATCACTCTGATCATTCTGTTAAAGTGAACGAGCTTGCTTCTACCAGGGTTACTCTGCAGTGAGAGAGGCTACACACAGCAGGCTGTGCTTGCCTGAGAAGATTCTGGCAGAATCTGTTCAGCCTAGTGTCTGCTGAGCCTTCCTCCTGCATGCTCCCTCCAGCACCCACAAACTCCACTCCTAGTGTCACCCAGAATGGAAGCTTGGACCTCATCACCTTAGCTTTTAGCTGCACTCACACACAGTGCCGAGCACATCATAGTAACTCCATGAAGAAAAAAAATTGAGTCAACCCCACCTAGCAACACTGCCTGCCCCCACACTTACCATCCATGTGTGGGGGTCTTCAGAAGACAGTGATCCAGGAAACTTCCTGCCAATACTATTTGCTCCTTCTTTCTTACCCACCCCTTGAAAGCATCAACTTGAAATTTTGAATCCTAACCTGATCATCGGTTGGGCTTATTTTAACCTCTAGTACTACATTTCAACTTACTGAACAAAATGAGTTCTCTCTGTCCTGAGGCTTCTATTTTGAGTTTTCTCTTGGCACCATTTAAGCATGCACTTAAAACTGGGATTTTTTTTTTTTTAAGTTTGGATGAGATGCAGAATAATTTTCTGTTATGCACGACTGAGAGGCAGGAAAAATATTTCAGAGAAAGAAAGCTCTCTCTAAGTGGTTGTAAGAATAATTGGGGATAGAACTGGTATAGAATTTCATTTTAGCAGCATTAAAAAGTGGAATCAAACACTGAAATGTTACTTCCCCGCTTTGCGGTATGTTGCCAATCATATATAACAGCTGTGATTAATACATATTTTAGTTGCATCTAAAGAATTCTCATCAGTATGCCTGCGTTATTCTGTCAGTATAAATTGGATAAGAGCATTTCAGTGTGTTGTTGTTTATTATCTATCCCTCAGCCATAGACAGAGCTCAGGAAGGGAGAGTTCTTAGTAAATACACTCTAATAATGACCCCAGGACATTTCGTCTATGCACAAAAGGTGCTGAAAAAATATACTCCAATAACGATCCCAGAACATTTAACTTATGAACAAAAGCTGCTGTAATTATTTCTATTGGGAGCTTGTTATACACATTGATGGCAAGAAAACTAAGAGCCTCCTTTAAAAATACAGAGCTTCAAAATAAAAAACCAAGACTTAGATACAATCCATTCAAGAATATTGTCCTCTTGGGCTGTTGTTGGTCAGCCTCTCTCCAGTTTAACCTGTCTCTCAACAAAAATGCCAAGATAGGTTCAGGGAATATTACACTCAAAAATATTGCTTCTATATATATTAGCAGGAAGCACTTCTGGGAAGGAAAATCGTCTTGTCCTAGAAGACTGTAGAAATTATCTGGCAAAAAACAATGAAGTGAATCCAACATGGCAAACCAAAGCAATTAAAGTCAAAGAATCATTTTATAAAGGCTTAAGAGCAAATTTGGGGTATTTTTTTTAATTTTAAGTCCTGCATAGACTCTACTCCTGAACACTTCCTCTATCTTGTTATGGGGGAAAAAATAGTCTTTCTCTATCTTGTTATGAATGCTTTAGAGGACACTCTGAGCAATAATTTGTGGTCTTGTGGGATAATCCATTTCAAAATTAATTGTGAAAGCAAGGCCACAATTTAAAGAAAGTCAGTGGATAGTTTTCTAGGTACTTGATCGTGAAACTGATGCGTTTCTGGTTCTATTTCTCCCTAACTTCTTTGTCTCACTAAACAGTTAAAAAGCTTTGCCCAAGTTTCCAATCACCAGCATTTGCCTTATTATTGTCCTTCCTCTCACTCATCTCTGTTACCTACTGTACCACTCTGATCATTAATTCACATCAAGGTCTCCACTTATGTAAAGTTACAGGAATCCATCTCTTGAACTTCATGATTTTTTCCACATCAAATTTAAGGCCTAAAGCCCCAAACTTGGTGTCCCTGTGACTTCTGTTGTTCTGGCAAAGAACACATACCCTCCCAAAGACTCCATCAGCTAATTATCTCACACTTCTGCCCCATTATTCAGTTAAAAACTGACTTTTTTTAGATTTTTCCACTGTGCATGCGTGCATGCATGCTAAGTTGCTTAGGTAGTGTCTAACTCTTGGTGACCCTATGGACCGCAGCCTGTCAGTCTTCTTTGTCCATGGGATTCTCCAGGCAGGAATACTGGAGTGGGTTGCCATGCCTTCCTCCAGGGGATCTTCCTGACCCAGGGATCGAACCCTTGTCTCCGGGATCTACCTGCACTGACAGGTGGGTTATTTACCATTAGTGCCACCTGGGAAGCCCTTTTTCTGCTATAATATCACCTAATGTTTATTTCTGGGTGATGGCATTTTGTAACAATGTATTAATTTTTTAAACACATGCATCTGATATATACATAGACAATTCATTTCCCTACATACTTATATCTTGTGTCTGTCTCTTCTTATCTCAATAACAAGCTTTATGTTCCTCTTTTATTTCATTCCTGAGCTCATCTCACCTGTCCTCAGACCCTCACTTCTGACTTGGCTGAAAAGATGGAAGTCTTCTAATGTGTGTTTTCCCTATTTCCTTTCTTACAAACCTCAGAATTTCCAAGAATACTCAGATATTTCTTCCTCAAGTTTTCTAATTGGCCTTGATTCTTTGCCTTTATATCTCTTCTTGAATCTTGGCCCACCAATTGAATATCTCTTATCTCTCTCTGGTATCTTCTACCTCTTCCTGAAAATAAAAGAAAAAAAATCAACTTCTGTACCCACAGCATTTCCATAAGTCACCTGACAAAAAAGGCCTTATTTAGCTCTGCAAATCTCTCAGTCTATCAGACCAATACCCATTTTCTTATAGCACTCTTTTTTATATGTTTTTCTTGCTTTTTTAATATTTATTAATTTATTTGCCTGCACCAGTTCTTAGTTTTGGCATGTGGGATCTAGTTCCCTGACTAGGAATCAAACCTGGGGCCTCTGCATTAGGAGCATGGAATCCTAGCCACTGGGCCACCAGGGAGGTCCCTTATAATTCTTCTTGAGAGAGGTTTGCCTTCCATCCCTAACTTCTCAATGCTCTACTATTTTCAAGTTTCAGCCTGCTACTGAAATAGTTCTCTTGAAGAGCATCATTTAATTCCCCCCAAACAAACCCAATAGCCTCACTGCCATTCTTAGCCTTCCTGGCTAATATGTTTGCCACTACCACCAACCCCCTGATTCCCCAAATTCTCTCCTCCCTTGGCCTTGTGGCTCTCTAATCCTCTGAGTTCCTTTTTATTTTCTTGAACATATCAGGTTTCCCTTTTTGTCTTGTCCTCTTCATTCTTTTCCTTGAATATACATTCCCCACAAGGTCCCATCCTTAACCCTTTCCATTTTCTCTATATATTCTTTTTCAAGTTCATTCATTGGTTCACATCTGACTGGTTGGCAAATTTGTATGTCTTGGACTTCTGTGGTGGTCCAGAGGTTATGAATCCATCTGCAGGTGCAGGGGACAAGGGTTTAATCCCTGGTCTGGGAAGATTCCTAGAGAAGGAAATGGCAACCCACTCCAGTGTTCTTGCCTGGAGAATCCCAGGGATGGAGGAACCTGGTGGGCTGCCTTCTATGGGGTCGCACAGAGTCGGACACGACTGAAGTGACTTAGCAGCAGCAGCAGCTGGGAAGATTCCACATGACTCGGGAGCAACTAAGCATATATGCTACAATTACTGAAGCTGGCTGTGCCCTAGAAACCCTGCTCTGCAACAAGAGAAACCACTGCAATGAGAAGCCCATGCACTGCAATTAGACAAGCCCCTGCTCACCCCCAAGTAGAGAAAGCCCTCAAGTAGCAAAAAAAATACCCAGAGGAGCCAAAAATACATAAACAAATAAAATTATTGGGAGTTTTAAAAATGAATTTATCTTTTTAAAAAAATTTGTATCCCTTACTTCTCTCTTGAAATAAAGATTCAATTTCTAGCCACTTTTTAGATGGCTTGGTTTTTTGCAGGCACTTCAAACTCAGCATGTCCAAAATGTAGCGTAACATCTTCCCTATAAATGTCCTCTCCTGCCTGAAGTTCCTGTTTTATCCATTTTCTTCTGTATTAAAAAAAAAAAAACTAGTTACATCATTCTATTTGCTCAACCGTTTCTTCATAGATACTTTAAGTGATCCTTATTCCTGGAATGACTCTTCTTCCTATCTAGCAATTCAGATGCTATATATCTTTTCAGAGCAAAGTATGGAGTCCCTGCTGTACTGCAGCCTGACCGCTGCTTTCTTCTGATACCTGTATCACTTAGAGTCCATTCCTATAATTGAACATTTAACAATTTATTATTTATGACTCATTTATATTTTTAAGATTTTTATATGTGGGCCATTTTTAAAGTCCTTATTGAATTTGTTGCAATATTTCTTCTGTTTTATGTTTCGGTGGTTTAGCCCCGTGGCATATGGATCTTGGCTTCCTGAACAGAGATCAAACCTACACCGCCTGTATTGGAAGGTGAAGTCTTAAGCACTGGACCACCAGGGAAGTCCCATGACTCATTAATTTTTATTATATTTTCATTTAACTTTTTATGTGTCTATATTTCATTTAATCCAGGTTTATTGGGATACAATTGAGATATAACATTATATAAGTTTAACATGTACAATGTAATGATTTAATGATTTAATTTAAAGAGTTGTGTCCAACTCTTTGTGACCCTTTGGACTGTAGCCCACAAAGCTCCTCTGTCCATGGGATTTCCAAGACAAGAATATTGGAGTGGGTTGCCATTTCCTTCTCCAGGGGATCTTCCTGACCTAGGGATTGAACCTGTGTCTCTTGCACTGCAGGTTGAGTCTTTATCCTCTGAGCCATCAGGGAAGTCCCAACATATTGTGATATTACTTCTATTTGAATTATTTATTTATCTTGTCTTAAAATATTGAATTTCTGAAAACCAGTTGAACAGTTCTTGATCTCAGCTGCTCTCTCTCTTTTAATTTCTCCAGCCTTTTTATTTCTCCTTGGTAAATTTTTAACTTTTATCATGCCTGGAAAAAGCTCTGGAATGAAAACACTCAGTGATGGCCGTTCCGGAACGCTACTTTCTGTGGTTGTCTGCCTGCTTATCTGACCACTCTTTTTAAGCTTCTCCCCAGGTACTCTTGTTTCCCACTCCCCAGATAGTCATGCCCTGTAAGCATCTCACTGGCTGTTACCTCCTCTCAGTTCATGGCTCTCCCTGAATAACTAATCTACTCTCACTGCTTCAAGTGGGATTTAGTAGGGGTCCTTTGAGAAGTAAAAGCCAAGATGCAAAGGGAAGTTAAGAAGGGATCTGGTTAGAGGCTGAAAAACCACGAGACTGCCATGCGGGCCTGACCCTAAGTGAGGCACAGAGAGGGCAGGAGGGTCGGGTGGAAGCATCCTGAGTGTTATGCAATTCTGTGAGTGTTTGGCAAGTTTCCTGGAGAGTCTGCAAAGCAGTCTCTTATCAGAGCAACACCCATTTCCCTTCTGCACTCGCTCACTGCCTGGGAGCAGCCAATGGGAAGGTAGGCCTCGGTGCAAAGGCAGGAAGGGTTTCAAAGTGTAGCAGCTGGAGCCCTTGATCAATTACACTCCCCACGGCCAGTGATGTGAAAAGAGCATTGCACGGCTGTCACAAACCACCACCTCACCGTTTCCAAACTCTAGCCTCCAGCCCTGGTTTCTATTCTAAGTATCAGATTCATAATGTTGATTGCCACCAATCATCTTCAACAGATGGCCCATATGAACCTATTAATGTGCACAATTAACTGTTACTGAGTCCCTATTATACACCAGACATTGTACTCTCCTGAAGAAGCTGGACAAGGGGATGAAAGAAAAGAAAGTGTTAGTCACTCAGTTGTGTCTGACTCTTTGGGACCCCCATGGACTATACCCCATGAGGCTCCTCTGTTCATGGGATTCTCCGGGCAAGAGTACTGGAGAATTACTGGGTTACCATTACCTTCTCCAGGAGATCTTTCTGACCTGGAGATCGAATCTGGGTCTCCTGCATTGCAAGTGCATTCTTTACCAGCTGAGCCACCAAGGAAGCTCAAGAATACGGAGTGGGTAGCCTATCCCTTCGCCTGGGCATCTTCCCAACCCAGGAGTTGACCCAAGGTCTCCTATATTGCAGGCAGATTCTTTATCAGCTGAGGCAACAGGGAAGCCTGGACAAGGGGATAGACTTAATAAATAAATTAAGTCCCTTGTCCTCTCAAGATATTGTGTACCTATTGCATACCAGGCACTGGGACAAAGTCTGGAGATAACAACAATGAGTAAAATGTGATATGTGTTCTCAGGAGCTCACAGTCCAATTGGTAAGTTGAGTCAAAAATCATGATTTTGATTATCATACAATCACTACATTGTATGATAATACAATGTAGTATGTGTAATAGGAAAGGCATAATCTATGTCTTGAAGTATAAATAGGAGGTATTCACATAGATAAGGGGAACAGCAGGGTTTCCTAGGTTTTTAACAGCATAAGCAAAGATGCATTGACAAGTAAAAGCATAGGGTGTAAGGAACTACATGGTCTTATTGTTATAATTGGAAATTTCAATAATTAAAGTGAAAAATAAATGCCTGAGTTGAATGTTTGCCAAGTAACTGAAAGACTATGAAGGGAGTAAAGAGGTATGGGAGAGATATTTAAGAGATACAATTGTGAGGATTTGGTGACAGACTGCATTTAGAATGGCAGAAAAGAAGAATCTTCTCAATTCCAGTGTGCCCAACACCTGTCTCATTTCCTGTATTTCATCTCTCCCTGCCACCACCACTCACGGAGGTGCTCTAGTTAGAAACTTCAGTGAGATCTCAACCTCCCAGAGCTTGGCAGGCCCACGATAAATGCATAATGAGCAAACTACTTCATATCTCTGACTCCAAAACATGAACTGGCATCATTGCCTATATCACCAGAGTTCTTAGCAACCACAGAATCCATTCTGGCGAGCATAAGCAGAAAAAGGATCTATTAAAGGGTAACATAGCTCATAGGAGAAGGAAATGGGAACCCACTTCAGGACTCTTGCCTGGATAATTCCATGGACAGAGGAGCCTGGCAGGCCACAGTTCACAGGGTCACAAAGAGGAGGACGAGACTGAAGTGACTGAGCACGCAGGTAGATCATAGGGAAAAAAAGAGCTGGAGAATGACTGGAGGTTACATTTTCAAGGGATAATGTTCAAGACCAAGCTGCCGAACTGGCCTGAGGAGGAAATGGCTGCCGCACCTCCAACACCAAACATTAAGTCTTGGAACTTGACTGAGACGGCTACTGCAGCTGGTACCAGAGTCACCTCTTTGTCAGGCACTCAGCCTGCCCAACCCTGCCTACAGTGGTGACCGCTGTCAAAACTGGGCCCCACCGACAGCAGCAGCAACCTAAGTCATCCATGGGGCCTGTTTCCTTGGGTTCTGGCATCAGTGGGTATGTCTTCCTTGATGTATCTGACTCGTGGAGCCTTGGTCACTTGTTGAGTTTCAACTATGAGGGAAACTGAGACACTTGAGTTTTATCTTCAAAGTTAGAAAGTCTGTGTTAGAAAAGTGGAGTTCTTAATGCATAAAGTTACCAAATACAGGGAGTATTCAAACTATGATGAGCAACTATGCACATGGCATGCATCAGTTCAGTCCAGTTCAGTTCAGTCACTCAGTCGTGTCCGGCTCTTTGCAACCCCATGAATCGCAGGACGCCAGGCCACCCTGTCCATCACCAACTGCCTGAGTTTACCCAAACCCATGTCCATCAAGTCAGTGGTGCCATCCAGCCATCTCATCCTCTGTTGTCCCCTTCTCCTCCTACCCTCAATCTTTCCCAGCATCAGGGTCTTTTCCAATGAGTCAACTCTTCGCATCAGGTGGCCACAGTATTGGAGTTTCAGCTTCAACATCAGTCCTTCCAATGAACACCCTGGACTGATCTCCTTTAGGATGGACTGGTTGGGTCTCCTTGCAGTCCAAGGGACTCTCAAGAGTCTTCTCCAACACCACAGTTCAAAAACATCAATTCTTCGGTGCTCAGCTTTCTTTATTGTCCAACTCTCACACCCATACATGACTACTGGAAAAACCATAGCCTTGACTAGACGGATCTTTGTTGGCAAAGTAATGTCTTTATTTTATAATACGCTATATTTGTTGGTCATAACTTTCCTTCCAAGGAGTAAGTGTCTTTTAATTTCATGGCTGGAATCACCATTTGCAGTGATTTTGGAGCCCAAAAAATAAAGTCTGACACTGTTTCCACTGTTTCCCCATCTATTCGCCATGAAGTGATGGGACCAGATGCTATGATCTTAGTTTTCTGAATGTCGAGTTTTAAGCCAACTTTTTCACTCTCCTCTTTCACTTTCATCAAGAGGCTCTTTAGTTCTTCTTCAGTTTCTGCCATAAGGGTGGAGTCGTCTGCATATCTGAGGTTATTGATATTTCTCCTAGTGATCTTGATTTCAGCTTGTGCTTCTTCCAGCCTAGCGTTTCTCATGATGTACTCTACATATAAGTTAAATAAGCAGGATAACAATATACAGCCTTGACATACTCCTTTTCCTATTTTGGAACCAGTCTGTTATTCCACATCCAGTTCTAACTGTTGCTCCTGACCTGCATACAGGTTTCTCAAGAGGTAGGTCAAGTGGTCTGGTATTCCCATCTCTTTCAGAATTTTCCACAGTTTATTCTGCTCCACACAATCAAAGGCTTTGGCATAGTCAGTAAAGCAGAAATAGATGTTTTTTTGAAACTCTCTTGCTTTTTTGATGATCCATCGGATGTTAGCAATTCAATCTCTGGTTCCTCTGCCTTTTACTCATTTTTTTAATTTTACATATCAATAAGAACTAAGTTTGATACCTACTTAGAAAAGGCACCAAGCAAACAGTCCAAGTTAAAAAGCAGTAGTCCCTGCCTTGAAGCATGCATTTCAGAAGAGTAGAGCTGTTTAAAGAGTGTGACATTCTTTCCTCCTGAAAACCTAAGTATTTCGTTGGTGCAAAGGTAATTGCAGTTTTGGACTGTGGATTTTAAATTATTATAACTAGGCTCAAATACATCTTTATTAATCAAAATGGGAACCATTACAATCAATACATGTTTGCCAAAAAGAAATGTTTGTTTCTGTAGCATAAAAATCTGTGCTTCGGGATTTGATGAACTCTTGGAAAGCATTTTCTGCCTCATGCTGGATGCGAAAGTATTTTTACAGCAAGAAGTTGTCGAGATGCTTAAGAAGTGGTAGTCGGTTGGCAAGAGGTCAGATGAAAGTGGCAGATGAGGCAAAACTCTGTAGCCCAATTCACTCAGTTTTTGAAATGTTTGTTTGCAATGTGTGGTAAAGCACTGTCGTGGAGAAGAACTGGGCCCTTTCTATTGAACAATGCTGGCTGCAGGTGTTGAAGTTTTCAGTGAATCTCATCGATTTGCTGCGCATACTTCTCAGATGTAATAGTTTTGCTGGAATTCAGAAAACCAAAGATCTGTAGTGGATCAGACCACCAGCAGACCATCAATCAGTGATCATGACCTGCTTTTGGTGCAAGTTTGGCTTTGGGAAGTGCTTTGGAGCATCTTCTCAGTCCAACCATTGAGCTGGTAGTCACCAGATATTGTATAAAATCCACTTTTCATCACACATCACAATCTGATCAAGAAATGGTTCACTGTTGATCTGTAGAATGAGAGAAACAGCACTTCTAAATTAAGATTTTTTTTTATATTTGTGGTCAGTTCATGAGGCACACAGGATTCCCAAGTGGCACTAGTGGTCAAGAAGCTGCTTGCCAATGCAGGAGACATAAGAGATGCAGGTTCAATTCCTGGGTCAGGAAGATCCCCTGGAGGAGGGTACAGTGCCCCACTCCAGTATTCTTGCCTGGAGAATCCCATGGACAGAGCAGCCTGGGGAGCTACAGTCCACAGCATCACAAAGAGTTGGATATGACTGAAGTGACTTGGCACACACACACACACGAGGCACCCACTTTCCAAGCTTTTTCACCTTTCCAGTTTGCTTCAAATACCAAACGACCATAGAATGGTGGACACAGAATCCTTTGGCAACTCCTGGTGTTGTTGTAAGAGGATCAGCTTCAATGATGATTTCAGTTGGTCATTGTCAACTTTTGATGGCTGGCCACAGTGCTCTTCTTCTTCAAAGCTCCAGTCTCCTTTGGGAAACTTCCTGAACCACCACTGCACTGTACATTCATAGGCAGTTCCTAGGACAAATATGTTGTTGATGTTGCAAGTTTCTCCACTGCTTTAGGACCCATTTTGAACTGCAATAAGAAAATTGCTCAGATTTGTTTTTTGTCTCACGTTATTTCCATAGTTTAAAATAAATAAAAACTAAATAGAAAGCAATGTCATTAGCAAAAAAAAAAAAGTGAGACATGCACATTAAAATGATGTATAACATAACCACATTTATTACAAATGTATTCCAGTATCAAATGGCAAATTACAACAATGCAAAAACCGCAGTTACTTCTGTACCAATCTAATAGTCTAACAAGTTTTCATTGCAACTAATATGTGACATTGCTTTAGGTAAATGATTAGGTCAGTGTTCCACAAAATACATCCCCCTTTTCCAGACCTGTGAATTAGTTGACAATTTCTTCCATTTAGTGGGTTCCATTATTTGTCTTGGATTGAATAATACTCTGTTTTCTTCTGCCTTCTTCAAACTGAAGTGTTTGGGAGTGCCGTGTATCATCCTGCCAGCTACCACTGCTAGTTCTTGAATAAAATTTGCTCAAATATTTTATGGTCTGAACCAGTGCTTGCAATAGAACTTTCTGTGATGATAGAAATGTTCTAAATCTATATTGTCTGATCAGAAGGTACAGGAAGCTATGAAGCCTTTGAAATATGACTAGTACTCTAAGGGACTAGATTTTTCATATATTTAACTTTAATTAATTTACACTGAAATGTAAATAGCTACATGCAGATAGCAACTAGCTAGTTAACAATGTAGATATAAACTTTCAATATTAAAAAAATGATCCTAGGTTCTTCAATCCCCAATATTCTTTCCACTACCTCTATTTATGCAAAATATTACTATTCCTGCTATCTGGGGTTGGGTCATTTTCCTTTCTTTAAATTTTATTGGCAGTCTTGATATAGATTTGAATGTCTTCTTTATTAGAATCAGTCATAACTGGCCCCAGTCCAAATAAGTAAAATCAGGATGATCTGGATAACTTGGTAAAAGCCTTCTTGATCCATCTGTTTCCACCAGAAAGATAATTCCTATGTGTGTGTGTCTGTTTTAACAACAGAGGTATAAATTACTCATACTGATTACAGGTATGTCTTTGAAATCTAGTGCCAGGGGGAAATGGCCAAACACTAGACAATTGTAAGATTAATCAAGTGACCTTAAATGAGAATAAATGCATAATGAAGAAACTAAACTAATCACAATTTATGCTAAAGAAAAAAAAAAGAGTATGAAAATGAGTGTCGAGTCTACATTTTATCAGTGTTGAATTAGCTACCCTACTCCTGGGCATTCTCAGTAGGAGCCTACTACAAATTCAGCAAGGCCAGGCAGCCAGACTTCATAGCAGAACATAGGTACACTTTTAGTTTATAATTTAAAAACTTTAAAATGCACTTGAGAGGACAGTCAAATTGAATACAAATTTACCACCCACATAAATTGTGTCATCCACCTGGAAAAACTGAAGGAAGGTTGTGCTTTGTTTTAGATCGGTTCATAGCCCAAACAAAGGACTCTCACACTTTGAGAATCCTTGCTCTAGAGAGAACATCATGGAACTTAGATTCTGTTCTCTGACACTGTGTTCCTCCGTCTGAGTCACAATCTGCAGAATTTAAATGGATAAACAAGCAGATAAGATAAGCAAGGATCAAATGCATGATGTTTAACTGGGCTGGGTATTAAAAGGCACTTGTATCTACACCGAGATTTTCCTTACCCTTCTGAAATATAATCTTTTCCATAATGAAGTCCCTCTTGACCCCTACACATGAAATTAGGTCTTCTACTTTGAAAACAAAGTAGAAGAAACTGGAAAGTTGACAGGGGTCAGCATGAAGGTCCTTCGAAGTGTCAGCTACAAATTGGCACTTACCAAGAGCACTGCCAAAGACTGAATAACAAAGGCATTTGCCATCTGTCTCTGTGGAGACTGAACCCCATGCTGCTATGGCTGCTGACCTTCAACAACCCCTGAGGGAGTGCAAGGTGGAGTGAGGCGCTCTGTGCTCCAGGGAATCTGGTGGGACAGGTCTTTAGATAGTTGGATGATTTTAGGATGATTTTATGATCTCCATCCTTGCATCTCCTCACATCTAGAAAAGCACTAAATCCCTTCGTGGTGACATCAGATCCTCATGACTAACCAAAAAACTTAAGTAAAATGAGTGCTTCATGGTACTGAACTCCCCCTTCACCAAAACTTTGTATATTGACTTTTCCCCACTGCTGCTTTGGAGCAGTCTCTCAGAGCTATCTGAGATGCTGCCTCCCGGGCTGCAGTCCTCATTTTGCTCTAGATAAAACTTTACTCTCAACTCTCAAGTTGTATATCTTTTTTTAGTTGACAGTTATGACGACTGATGAAGTGACCCAGAGTGGACTTCCTTCCTTCGACCGGACTCCACAAGGAACCAGAGCTTTGGTACCAGTGTTATGCCCAAACTCTGGGTCCCAAGCCCCTGAAGAGACCAAGTCCACACAGCAAAGCAAAAGCATAAAGGGGTTTATTGCTAGCTTGAGCTAGGGCTCAAATCTCATCCAACGCAGTGGAGTCCGACAAGAGCCCCGCCCTCCAAACCACAGTTGCTTATATATAGGCAGGTCTTTGTTACAGCATTGGTATAGCTGGCAGTCAATGATTGGTCAGTTTAAACTGCGTGTCTGCCCCGGATAGGTCTATCTCTTGGCGCGTGGGACTTTCCTGGCTCGTTCTGATTGGTTGGTGGCGATGGGGTAAGGTATGGGGGGAAGTATGAGGTGAGGTATGAGGTGAGGGTGGGGGAGGTTGCCGGAACTAGGGCCTGCTGTATCTCCCAGCAGCCTGTCATGGAAGCTGTTTTGCTTACACACCATACCAGCAGTGGCTCCTTGCCCGCTCCTTGCCCACTCCTTGGGGAGTGCAGATGAATTTGAGTAAGTCTCTCCTGGTTATTTAATCTCCTGCATTGGTTGAGATTCCAAGTTTTATTTGGCAATGGAGCTGGTTACCTGCCCCCTCCCAGTAGATACTAGCAGGGGTGGGGGTCCAGGTGAAACATCCGGGCCACAACCACTCGTGGTCTAGACACTGAGTGGGGCTCAGCTGAAAGATAGAGAAATTTCCACCCAGGCAAAAGATACTGGGTTGAGGGGCTGGCTGAAAGATGCTGGGAGAATTGCCCACCTGGTGGAAAGGTACTTGGTAGGGGGCTCGACTGGGAAAAAATCGAGGAATACCCAGGGCTTGGCTGAAAGATGCCGAGGTCTCTCCGTTGTAGGGGACTGAATGGTCTTGGCTGAGTGCTTGAGAGGCGGATTTGACACTTTTCCTCAATTTGACTGCCATTATAGAATTTTTCAGGATGAAAGTGGGGGAAATACATGAGAGCTTTGCCCTGAAGAAAAGGGACAAGACTCCTCCCGGCCAGTTTCGGTCTCCTCAGGTGACTGAGAAACTTGCGAGAGTGGTGGAGGCCTCGTGCTCATACTGTGCATAGGGACACCCACTCATTAATTAAAATACTTGCTCCTCTGGGGGTCGCACAGAAGAACTGGCCATTCAGGGGCCCGAGCAGCGATGGTGGTCTTAGATTGCCAGAGGCAGAATCCAGAACACCTAAGACGAGCTGGAACAACTCTAGGGTGATTCCTGGAGAAGTTAAGCTCACAAGTAGCACATGGGCCCACTATGCAAGTTCACTAGTGATTTTTATTCCTGACAAATTCAGCTTAAAATGGGAACTGAATCTCTCAAAAATAGATTAAAGGGGTGTCAGAAAGCCAGCCTCTGACTGACACTCTAGCCAGATTCATGTACTATATGTCTGGAGCTCATACTTGCAAGTACCTAGTTAACTGGAGAAATTATACTAAAAGAGACCTCAATATAAAATGACCAAATCGAGGTTCTTTTGATGTTACAAGGTTGCAGATCTAGTGGAACTGGGAAGTCACGTTTGGCATTTATGCCATCTGGTTTTTGATTTCTGGGCATCACTTTACCATCTATCTGGGGTACTCTTGCCACTTGGCTTTTGATTTATGGGCATCCCTTTGCCTTTTGTTTTATTTGGAGTGTGATTCCTGGCTGGTGAAGTTCTGGTTTGGTTTGGTTTTTTTGGTTTCATTTGAGAGCACAGACATCTGGTACGAACTGCTGGAGTCAATATGGGAATTGCTCACTCTAAGGTTCCACACTCCACCCGGGAACCCCTTGGGAAAAAAATTTTTTTTGACTGTTCAATCTATACCTATCATCCAATGACAAGAAAAATACCCTAAAAATATTAGATCTTTACCGACATAGGATAGGAAAATGGATTCCCTCATGTCCAGGATTTCCTATATGCAGACGACACCACCCTTATGGCAGAAACTGAAGAAGAACTAAAGTGCCTCTTGATGAAAGTGAAAGAGGAGAGAGAAAAAGTTGGCTTAGAGCTCAACATTCAGAAAACTAAGATCATGGCATCCAGTCCCATCACTTCATGGCAAATAGATGGGGAAACAGTGGAAACAGTGTCAGACTTTATTTTTTGGGCTCCAAAATCACTGCAGATGGTGAGTGCAGCCATGAAATTAAAAGACGCTTACTCTTTGGAAGGAAAGTTATGACCAACCAAGACAGCATATTAAAAAGCAAAGATATTGCTTTGCCAACAAAGGTCCATCTATCTAGTAAGGCTATGGTTTTTCCAGTAGTCATGTATGGATGTGAGAGTTGGACTATAAAGAAAGCTTAGCACAGAAGAATTGATGGTTTTGAACTGTAGTGTTGGAGAAGACTCTTGAGAGTCCTTTGGATTGCAAGGAGATCCAACCAGTCCATCCTAAAGGAAAGCAGTCCTGAATATTCTTTGGAAGGACTGATGTTGAAGCTGAAACTCCAATACTGTGGCCACCTGATGGAAAGAATTGGCTCATTTGAAAAAACCCTGATGCTGGTAAAGATTGAAGACGGAAGGAGAAGGGGACAACAGAGGATGAGATGGTTGGAGGGCATCACCGACTCAATGGACATGAATTTGAGTAAACTCCTGGAGTTGGTGATGAACAAGGAGGCTTAGCGTGCTGCAGTCCATGGGGTCACAGAGTTGGACACAACTGAGTGACTGAACTGAACTGAACTGAATACTTTAGACCAGAGCTCTGTGGATCACTTTATCTAGACCATCTCTAATTTCTGAAGCCAAAAGAAAAAAAGGGGGAGGAAACAAAGCCTTTTAAAATCTTATTCCAACCATTTTTTTTTTTTACAAGTAGTATTTATAACTAAGTTTGGAAAACAAAGCTCTAGGATCTCTTTTGTCTATTTGGATATATATATGTCTCAGTGTGTGTCTTTGGTTTTCTTGGATAATATTGCTGATTGTTGAGATCAGTTTGTAAATGAGCTCTAATATAGTAGGCCTTAAAAAAAAAACAGTAAGCGCTTACAAATCAAATAATTCTAAATACAAGAGAAATTAATCTAAATGAACTTCAGTTTCACATGAACTGGGAAATATTCAGTATTAAATACCTGATATTAATGTTTGTTTGTTGATCTAATTAATGTAGACATGTCTAAGAGTAATTAACATTAAGCAGAATATTTTCATTGTACCTAGGTTTAATATGTTAAATATTATTATATCTGTTATAAGTTTGTCAGCAAGGAAATTACCTCAAGTGAAGAAACTTCTAAAAAAATGTAAATGAGATATGAGCCTTTAGATAAACTCCATAAAGAATCATTATGCTTTAGAAGTATCTGTCTCTCCAGATTAGGGTAACTTTCAAGTTCACTTCTAAGGGTTGTGCTAAACTAAGTGTTGGAAGTCAATTAAATAGCTAAGTCATTTCCAAATAAAATAAGATTTTGAAACATTTATTATTACTGAACACTAATTTCCTCTTACAGAGAAACTAAAAAAACTTCTTGTAAAATGAGTGTTTCATGGTATTGAACTTCCCCTTCACCAAAACCTTATATATAGACTTTCCCCCACTGTCACTTTGGAGCAGACTCTCAGCATCTGAGATGCTGCATTCCAGGCTGCAGTCCTCATTTTGCCCCAAATAAAACTTAGCTCACAACTCTCAAGCTGTACATTTTTTTTTTTGGTCGACAGAAGCATGGAGGAAGATGCTGAAGCAAATGTAACCAACCAAAGACATCTGAGTCCAGGTTTGTCCTGTGGCATTCTTAAAGGAAATCCGACTTCCCAGATAGAAAACCACCCACTCATTCAACAGTATTTACTGGGGCCCTGCTTAGCTATTTTATTCTAGATATATGAAAACAGAAAGGCCTAAACACTACCTTCCAGGAATTACAATCTATTCAGTAGACTAATTCATCAGACTCATCCTTAACCTAAAGTGACAAAACAATATTTCATCTTAGCATTAGGCGATACTCTTATTTCTTTTTTTTTTTATTAATTTTTTTTTTATCATTTTTGCCATACATTGTC